>JAYKAV010000080.1:3170-52251 GCA_035582835.1 Phoebastria nigripes | reverse complement strand
AAAAAAAAAAGGGGGTGGGAATTAGAATTCACATTTGAAAATAACTTGTCTGGTTACGTTACTCTCTTGTTTATTTCTATATATGTTTGGGGTTTGTAATAGCTTATTCACCAGAGGTTTCTTTGCTCACGACTAGCACTCTGAACTGCTGTAGTCGGGTTTCCCAGTGTATTTCTTGCTACTTGGACCTGTCACTACTGTATGTGCTTGCACAAACCATCTGCGACTGTGGTTCAGAAATTGTAGCTTTGCTCTGGTTTTTTATCCCCAAAGGAATAAAAAGTCAGTTTGCGTCTCAAGCTGTTACTGTTTCTTCTGTTTTCTTAGCAATTTTTTTTCTCTTTATCTTGGCTTAGATGTTCAAGAAATGATGCATAACTCTCATGTAAAAATTAGGTGGGATAAAATAAAAAAGTTCAATATTTTTCATTTTTCAATTCCATGTAAACATTAAGAGCAATTATTAAGGTTGAATATTAATAAGCACTGTAAGGGCATACATTTTTAATGTAGGTGCTGCCCACGTTTGAAATTAGGTCATTCAGACTTTCTTCCTACTGTTTATTCCAGCAATTAATGTATCACATGAAAGTAGAGTTCAAGACCAGTGTTTTATACTAATTAGAAACGGACTGAAGGTTTTATTTCGAAGGCAAAACATAAAACTTTATTTCTTTATCTATTTAAACTCTATTTAGCTCTTGAAGAAGCTGGTAAACCTGGAAATGAAATAGAGGCAAAACTGTGTGCTTTAAGACATATTTTGCGATCTCTCCCAGTTGGAAACAAGACAGGAGCCTGACTCCAAATGTTTGCAGCACGCAGTTGGAGATGTGCCAAGATGGCACTATAAAACAGTCATTTGCACTGTAAAACTGGGGTTTGGGCGGGGGGGTGGCATTGTTACTGACTTACCCAAGGAGTTCTAAAGGTTAGTCAAAGCAAAAGTTGATCTTCCAGATGGGATTGCAAATTAGCCTTTTTTTCTATAGGAGTATCTTTGGTGCCAGATTTCTAATAGGTATATTTTGTAAAAGTAAAATTAATTTTTTTTACATTTTTTTTAATCCATGCTTGCGTCATTGTTTGCAAGATGCCAATTTCTGTGCTCCCAATAAATAATGGAAGTGCAGATCTAAATGTTTCACAGCCAGTCATGAACAGCAATAAGTAACAGTAACTCTTAGGAAGCTGAAAATGGTCTTGAAAGCTTACTGGTTACTATATACCATATCTCTTGCAAAGGTGCTTAAAAGTTTAAGCGTGTATGAAGTTAACATGGGTTTCTATAAAGATACAAAAATAATGTTTAACAGATTTTTGTAGTTGTTGCACTTTGAATGAAGTATAACATTGTTACATTTGAAGTGTGTTAGACTATTACAAAAAGAATCTAATTGAAATGTCGTGTTTTCTTTCAGCTCCAGTGATAAACCGATTCACCAGACGCGCATCAGGTAAGTTGGATAAAGTTGCATGTTTCATTGGTCTACATAATAGTTGAAACATAATGCTGATGGTGATTGTCATGTAAAACATAATATGACATTAGTCAGATTTCTTTAAAGATGACTGACTTAGGTTAACCTCAAATTTGTTATCTGATTTACTGGAAAATGTAGCCAAGGTTTCAGGTCACGGAACTTGCATGAAGCCTTCTCGTTGCTGTGGAATTTGTGAAAAACCTAAGCTTTTCTTTTTTCCTTTAGAGAAAATAATTTCAGTCCTAACAGAACTGAACTTTGAAAGCAAGAACTGAATGTAATCTGATGCAGGGTTGTCTTGCTTACTTCATAGCCAGCCTGAAACAGCAATTTGGTGATCATCTATGCATAAGAAAACGTACAACCATGCTAGAAATCTCCCTGTGTTTTTCAAAACCAAGCTGGTTTGTGTACATGGTGTGTTGTTCTGCTGTGCAGAGCTGGCAGATGGGGTCCTAGAAGCAGCATTGCTGTGGTAGGTGGTGTGTTGTGCTAGGAGTGCACCTGCCTAGCTTGGTGCCGATTTGTGTATTCTTCAAGTTAACTTAGTTCGTGCCGGCTCAGAGGACTATTTGCCTTATTCCATTACATGTAACAGATGCCTCCAAATGATGTATCATTAAAAATTAATATTCTTGGCTTCTCCTTATTGTTCTGCTGTATCATAGCCTTTAGGCTTCATTTTTGAGGGCTTTTTCTCCTGAAGCATAAGGCCCAGAACCTAAGTCTTATTTGTTTGAAATACTATGAATCTGAAAGTGGGGTGTAAAAGCCACCACTAAATTTAATGAACTCATGACTRACTCAGAAGAGTCAGCAGAGCAGGAGATGTGAGCTGTTCCTAGTCGTCTCAGTATGCTAAGTTTAAAATCTAACTATAAAATGCTTTCTGTTTTCAACTACAGATCATTTTTAGTAAATGTAATAAAGTTTGTATTCCATAATGCCGTAAGTCTATCCAGACTTCTAATTTTGCTAGTTAAAACCTCAGTCGGATAGTTCCTTGTCAATATAAAAATATTGGTGGAGATCCTCAGGATTACTGAGGAACTGTATAGAAAAATGGAGGTTTGCATTTGCAGGATCGGTGCATAGTATATGTAGCACAAAGTAAGAAAATGTAATGAATTCCAAATATTCTCATGTTTTAAGTAATGATAATACTTTGCACTGTAGCATGAAATGAAAGGAATGATTCGTTAACTAGCACTCAGTAACAGTGAGAAGGGCTTTATGCAAATTATGTTGTGTGTTTTAAGGAAGGTTTTACTGTGACTGATTGATAGCTGACTTTAATGAATGCAGTCCTTATAACAGATGTGTGATAAGCTTTTGCATTTCAGTAGGAAAGTTTGATTGTTTGAAAAGCTAATACTTGCTTAGGAAAAAAAAAATCAGTTATTTTTAATGTTCCTTTAAAAGGAAACTAAAAACGTGTTAGAAGCCTGAAGTTTTTGCACAATTATTGGAGAAATAATTTCTATGGGTAATTAATATTTCATGTGTTTCGGTCTTGTTGTGGAGAGATAAAACAGAGTTATCTTATTAAGAATAATGAGTCAAGTTGTATGGTGTGGTCCAGATGTAAATCATGTGAATACACTTCAAGCTGGAACAAGATAAAACTGCAGTCTACTATATGTACTATTTTATTAAGTTTCTGGCAGCTTTAATAGTCAAAATAACTATTTTTCAAACAAGAAAGCCCATGAAAGGTGATAGTTCTTACTTTTCTTCTTAAATACTAAATGACTACTGGAGAGGTACGGGAGTTAAGAAACTTGATTGATAAAATATAAAACTAAAAATATGAAACAGACTATGCTGATAATACAGACATTTTACAGGGGTGTTTGCAGTCCTAACTATTTTTAGATACTTTTTTTTAATTGGAGAATTGTTTGGATACATTAAGGTAGTCAAGATACCTTGCAAGTGGAAAAGCCAGATAGTAGCTGGTTTTTTAAGCTTGGTAGTTTAATAGTATTCTGTAATTGAAGTTGATTCTCATGTTTAGGAAATGAGAGGCTGACCAAATGAAATGTAGGGTTTTTCTCAAATATGGATTTCTCTTAACTTTAGGCTATTTAGCTAAGAGCTATTTTAAAATTTGAAATGTGCAAGATTGTTGATTCTTGAGTGGTTTTGAAGATTTGCTTCTGATGAACACTACTCCAAGTTAATGACGAATATTCGGAGAGTTAGCTGTAGCACATGGTTTCATGTTGCATCTGATCTAGTGATACTGCAGACTGATTCCAAGAAAGTGCTTTTATGGTCCCTGCCTTTGTCATGCCTCTGCCCATAGGTTGTCTCTACTTCCCTTGCATAGACCTAGCAGTTGTGCTGCCTGAGGGTGCATTGATTTGAAGAAAATAGAAATACAGGAGGTTTTGGTGTGTTGATTTTCATTGGGTCTCCAACTGACCTGTGCTGTGGCTCCCAAATAACTACATCTGAAAGAGGGGTAGTAGTGGCTGCCTTTAGCCACTGGTGGGATGGAGAAAGAGCTGAACTACTGACTACAGTTGAGGCAAAACATCCAACGATATCTGCAGCAAAGGCTCCTAGACTGTTCTGCTAAAAGCTGCTTTTTGAGCTCTTGCAATGATAAGCAGGGAGAAGCCAGGAGATGACACGTATTTCTTCACAAAGAACAATAATTCTCTACAGTGGATATCTTGATTTTGATGTTTCTGTTATTCTTTGGATAATGCCTAGTATTTTACTTGGTGGCATAAGATATAGTTATTTTTCCTAACTGAGCTAGAAATTAAGCAGCCAGAGTTTAATTGCTGAAGCACCTGCTGAAAACAATATAGTAAGGCATTTATTATTTAACAGCTGTTCCTGTTAACATGCTGTGAATGTATTAAGGTACTGTCATTGGTATGTAGAGGATAAAGGCATAAGTAAGCTAGTATCAATTAATTGTTCTTGAATTTCAATTCTTAAAATTTATTGAGCTACCTAATTTAGTATCTCTTCTGTGTTTATGCATATGTGTGTATGTATGCAATGTGGGCTCTATACATAAAATACACATATACCATAGTGCTGATGACATAGCTGCTTATGGGCTAGTTAATAATGCACTCCATTGTTTTAGGCTGTGCACAAAGAATAATAGTAGTCTTAAATAGAGGAGTTTAGCAAAAAGAGGAAATTAAAAATACTTTATAGAGCTAGAATGAACAATGAGACAGCTGCAAGTAGTTAATCCTTAATTTTTCTTTTAAAATCTGGTGGGACTGAGATGAAGAGAAAGGAGGAAAAACTGTTGAGGTGATCAAGAGACTTGGATGGGAAGAAAGGGGATCATGGAGGTAGAAGCACTTCCATGAAGTGGAAGAGAAAGCTGTGAGTATGTTGATGAGGTGAAAAACGAGTGGAAATTCCTGAACAAGCTCAGGTAGCCAAGAGGTGCAGTTTCTGAATATAGACAGATACTTTCTTGCTATGGATGAGATTAGTTTTCATCTATCTAAGTAAGAGATACCTAGGGATGGAAAGCTAATGTCATTCTGTATGTTAGCAGAAGCTTTGGGTTCCTGCTTTTCAGCATCTTGATGGATAGATAAACAAGTAAATTATCTCATTAAATACTGGCAGGAGTTTAGAATAATGCAACAAAACCAGCATGGATTTGCTACAGAATGATCTTAAATTTATACTTGATAGATACCATTTATGGAGGCTATTTATACCCATTTACTAGTATTATATACCAATGTATAATATCATCTTAATTAAGAAATAGATAACAGTCTATAAAGTTACTTCAGTTATGTGTCTGCTTAAGCTTCTGAAAGAATGAAGAGCACCTAACTGAGGTTGCTGTGAGTTAGCCTTCTTAAGCTAAGAAGAACTGGTAGATAGGCTCAAGGGCATCTGTGGGGCATCTCTTATTAACAACAGAGATAACTTTCTCATTCCTCTCCCCCAGACAATATCTAACTTCAAAATACCATTTTCATCCTGTGGAAAGGAAATAAATGAAGTTTTAAATATTGTTCTCTCAACCAAATGGGAAAGAGAAGTAGCTTTATTTATTTGCCAGCTTCTCTACAAAACTCTAAACAAAAGTAATTTAAACATAGTCAACAGGCGGAGTACATCAGCGCTGAACCTCTAGGGAGAAACTGGCTTAGGTATATCTGGAATAAACTTGCAATCAAGGAGATACCACTATTGTGGAAAGAACAGAAGGAAGCAGAAGGGCAAAAACTTTCAGGCTTCTTCACCATGGATGCCAGTAAGGACCTCTCCAAAGAAAAGAGAGAAACACATTATAAGTAAATTGATGCTTACATTATACACCTACTGCATCAGCCATCAACCTGAGAGAGAGAGAATCTCACATGATGCTAGAGGAGATCTCTGTGCAACAAACATTATTATTTTTTCTTTTTTTTACTTCTAAACATTTTTAATTTGCAGTTGTTGAAATTGGAAATATTTTTTTGCCATTACACACACTGCTAAGAACTGTCACTTTTAGGTACATGGCTGATTAGCTGAAGAAGAAGGGCTGAGAAAGAAGGAAGCCRTTTTTTATGCCCTGTGAAAAGGATGTGTTTAATTCATTTAGCAGGTACTCAAATTAAAAATATTTTTGTATGTAGACTTATGTACTGAGGTAATTTCTGATAAAGTCGGGGCTGCGTTTAGTGGCCTCTTTCTCCCCCCCCCCCCCCCCCCCCCACCTCCCTTTTTACAGAAGTATGGAAGTTTCTCTAAGAACCAAAACTCATTTTACTTAACTCCACAAATTTTAGACTTACAAAATGTCAACAGTTTGAAGAGAAAGAAGGAGATGCAACATTCTCTTTATTCTTAATTGCTTGAGATGCCCAAAGGCCGTGATAATGGAATTGTCTGACACAGATGGTAGTTAATTTGAATTGGTAGAGAAGTCGTTTTAGTTCACTTCTGCTCAAGCCTTGCAATTATTTAAATATTTTCCAGCAAGAATTTCTGCAGGTTAGAAATATTTTCTGTTAAACTCAGTCGGCAGAAAAGACTTAATAGGAAACCTATGACACTTTCAGTTGTTTTAGAATTTTCAGAAGTAAGTAAATGTTTTAATCGAAACACACCAATTAATTTCTAAGCCCCTCAAGCTAGTTGTTTTTATTAAAAAACTACATACACACAGTGAAACACTTCACAAACAAGTTAGTGAATACTTTATAGCATCCTTATGTATAATGAAGACACCAGTAGTGGGTTGCCTGTCAGACCTCCAAGCCCTGTGACTGCACAGCTGGGAGCAGGATAGTGCCACCGCACCAGAGACTGGACACACGCGTGCACGCTTCGTCACACACAGGTCACGTTACAGCGCTGTCCCTACGGCGTGACTGGCCCGCAGCCCTTCCTGCCCGAGTTGGCTGCACCTTCGTCACGCAGCTGTGGAGATGGGTGTTCTCAGCTCTCCCCATCTGACGCACAGGGCTCCCGCCTCTGCCTGGCATATGACAGATGCCTGTGTTTTGGCACACATTCAGATAGGCGGAGGGAGGTTCTGCACAGCCCTCATAAAAGGGAAAATCTGGGAGCAAGTTTGCAAGAACAATTTAGCTATTCTTCATCTTTGCGGAAGGTGCCATTAGGAAGAAAGTGACAAGATAAAAGTTTCGGGTTTCATTATTCTGAACAGATGTGTGGACTGTGGATTAGTCATGCCCACAGTAGCATTTACATATATCACTGCTAGTTTTCAATTTAATGATTTCTACAGAAAATGTGACAACTTATTTAAGAAACACTGAGGAATTTTACTGAATTTAGACCATGGGAGTCCTGTTAGTGAAGGAATGGCTAATTGCTTTCTGCAATTATAAGTATGGAAGAACATAGGTGATATTAAATTCAATTGTTAAATATAAACTAGTATTTAGGAAGAGCAAATCGACTGTTAGCCAAGAATAGAATATGCCCCTAAGAACAGTATTTCATTTGTAATTTCAATCTGCTTGAATTATATTGAGATTTTCTTAAGGAGATTGGCACCGACTTTCCTATGGCATGTTAAAAATTGTCAAAGGCAGCTAACTGAAATGAAGTGCTATTCCCTTTTATACAGTAAGGCAGAAGCTGGAGTTGTGCCAAAAATAATGGTGAGGAGTGAAGTAACTGTAAACTCCCCTTTGAAATGCTCAGGTAGGAGGCAGTGTTGTTGTAGAAGCATATCAAGTCATAGTGACAGAAGGAAGAAGAATAAAGAACTTCATTGATGAACCAGTAATTCCATTGTAGTTCTTCAAGCAGAGTTACTGGTTCTGCTTGTTCTGAGTGGTGAATAACCCCCAAACTGAATTCAAGTGATGTTGATTCATCTTTGTTCTTCATTACACACGTGTAGTCAATCCATAATTTAAAATGCCCAATCCTTCAGGTTTTTTAAATACACAGGGACATAGTCAGCTGACATGCAGTAGTACCTAATACTAAAACTCAGTTAAGCACTAAGGCTGCCATTGTAGCGGTGAGGAAAACCAGAGGAAAAAGTGCTGTCAGAACTTTTGGGTGTATCTACATTGCATGACAGAGCACAGTAAAGAAGGCACCTAAGCTTATGGTAGCACATCAGTGTGGCAAGTTGTGGCTTACTGGAGGTCACAGAAGCAGAATATCTTACCTAAGTTCAGCCTGCTTGAAGGGATTGTTAGACTCTGCTGACTTCTGTGGGGCTGCAGCTGTACATGGGTGCAGACATGTATTGTGCGTCGTTGTGTGAGTGGACATGTCCTTTGTTTACTTCCTGCTCCTCTTGCAAAGCAGTCACTGCTTCTGTTTCGCACAGCTTTCCTACGCAGCCGTGCCTCTTCCACCGTATTCTGTAATAGCAGCTGCCTCAATTGCTAGTTGCTGAGAACTTACTCCCTTCTTTATTTTGTGATTTTGCACAAATGCATTGTATAGTCTGTACTCTCCAGTCCTTACAGAGAATATTGTCTTTCCTTATCATGGTCTCTCTTACAGTTACCATCATTGTAACACTTAAATCCTTCGCAAACCTTGAGGGATTACCCAACACGCATTTCCATTAATGAATGAGGGGTATCCCGAGCTTATAGGAACTGGAGCATCGATATTCAAGTTGGAATGTGTATCACAATTTTGCCTGCATCAGAAATGGAATGCCCTACATGCAATCCCTGTTTTCTTTCCATGAAGCACTTAGATCATAACTCCTACAGAGGATAGCTGTAATTGTATGTGCACAGCAGTTTAAAGATAAGGTGATTATATCTCTTTGCCCTGTGATATGTCTACACTGTATTTTTTTCTGTGCCATAGTGAAACTTGCAACTCATATATTCCGTCTGCTCTTGCAGGGTTATCCCATGGCCAATGTCACAGGGAGAAACGAGCCACAGAGTTTTCCCAAGAGTAGCCTCTGATATCAGGTGCCACAAGAGCCGGTGGGACTTGTCTCTGGACTGAGCTTGGCTGCTGTATAACAATATGGGCATGGTGCACTGAGCTGTAGGCACCTTATAGCCACTGGGTCAGGGAGAGTGCTGCTCTTCAGTCTGGTCCTGGTCCTGCTGAAAGCACATCTTTAACTCTTGAGAATGAAGAACTGATTTCAGTGGCCTGCCCCACAACACTTTTGGGTCTGTGGAAAGTTAGAGATAGAAGCTGTTTCCCACTATAACCAAGTGATCCAGCTTCTCTTCTTTAGTTTCTCTTGTGTAGCTTATTTGCTGTGCACTTCGCAAGTTCTGCTGCAAATGAGACAGTCACAGAAACAAGAGTTTAATTTGCTCTGTCTAGTCTCCTCTTATATTTTCTGGGAATTTGACAAAAGTTCCTGTAGAAAAATGATATAATAACATAGGCTTAAGGATGCTTAGAGAGTACGCACATTGCTTCCCAATGCTAACCACTGTTTTTGTTCAGAATGTCTACTAAAATAATATCATGACGTTAAACTTGGAGTACTTGTTCCTGACCTGTTGTTACCTTGAGATTTGTTGCTTTTGATGCAGATCTGAAGAAGAGCTTGTGTGGTCAGAAGCTTGTCTGCTTCCTTCCTGGTTCAGTTGTTTTAGCTGTTCTAGTGAAAGATTCTGCCTGTGAAACTTTTTCTTCTCTAGATTGCATTGCATCTATACCATAACTATTCCGTATTACAGTATATAGTTGGACAGTAGTATTCTTATTCAAAAGAAAACAAAATTTAGGCTATCAGTGCATTACTTCTGGAACTTCTTAAGTGGTTCACTTTCAACATTCATTTATTCCTTTATTAAACCTCCGAAATCTGAAATATAGATTCTAGCAGGCTGTATCAAAGTGTTTCCTTGTATAGATCATCAGCAGAGGTTGAATACAAATTTTTCAGAGCCCATTTATGGATCCAAGTTACAGAAATAGGCTAACTGTTGCAAATTGATGTTATATCAGAGTTTAGATACGGCTATGCTTAAGCTGTTTTGTCGTAACACTTTAAGCTTAATAAAAGAAGAAGAGATTTAGTAGATGCATACTATAAGGCAAAGTTTGAGGTGGTGGAGGAAGGGAGGAAAGAAGGAAAGAGAAGGGAGGGAGGGGCGATGGTAGGAATAAATACGTAAGTCTTGTGCTGTGCAATAGGTTGCTATAGAAAGGGCTATCAGTATTTGTCCCAAGGAGGTGGCAGGGAAGGAAGGAAATAAACAAATAGTGATTGGCCTAACTTTTACACACACAAGTATTTAGCCTACASTTTGGGGGAAACTTTCTAACTAAACACTTAGTGAAGGAATAAACTGCTCAGGAATATTGTGTTATCTCAGAAATTTTAAGGAAAGGTAAGAAGGGATAGAGGTGTAATTCATACCACAGCAGTGCATAGGGATGATTTAGGTGATTTCTTGAGGTTTCGTCTGTATTTCTGTGTTTGTTTAGATGTCCTTGCAAGCACATATTTCTAGACTGCATTTTATAGACTGATTAAAATGTAGAGAGTGATTATTTTTAAATTGGACAATTTGGTAAAGCTAGATAGCAACCTCTTTAGAAAATAGGAGAGTGTTAAATGTGTTTTGCATTCACAAATTACTGCATACATCCCTTTATGGGAAACTGTAATTTTTCCTGCTGCTTTAGTATTACCTTTGGAAAGTATTCTGCATATAGTTTTGTATCGATAAAATGAATCACCATAGTTTTTTCAGCTATTTGGGCTGATCTTGTTTCAGATATATGAAACATAAAGCAGAGGTTGGTGTTGAAATATGAATCAAATTCATCTTAATGGGCTATTGCCCAGTCAGTTTGATGAAGAGCTCAGATATCCTAGCAAAGGTATGGAGCTGTTGGACTGACTGACCAATTCCTTTAAACTCATTTTATGTATGTAACTAGTAAATAAGATGAGTACGGAAAGTGCCACAGTAGAGCTTGTGTCTAAATGCTAAATCCTTCCTGCAGCCAGCAGTGTGGCCTCATCCATACTGCCGTTTGGGAACAGTCCCGTTTGGGACTGTGCCAGGGACTGCGCCAGGGCCTGGTTCCCCCTGCTTTCTCAGGTACTCAGGTCAGCATAGTCTCCTGTTCTGCTTGAGACTAGATAGGGGAGTCTAATAGCTAATTTTTTTTTTTCCTCTTATTTTAGACAGACCAGTATTTGGCACTCTCGTACTTGGAATGCTTTAATGTAGTAGCTAATATTTTTTTTCATGACCAAATGAATGCATTACAGACAAAGAGGAGATCTTCTTCTTGCTATGTAGCTAAGTAGTAGTGAATAAATTCCAGAGAAAACAGGTTTTTCAGACAAAACAGACTTTCTATCAAAATAAATATAGAAATGAGGCCAAATGTTCATATTAATAACAATAAATATGGCTGTTATTTATCTGCAAGCAGTAGTTTGCACATGTCAATAATTATTGAATAAATGTACTAAGATTTCTTAATGGATGCTCTCAGATTGCAGTGAGTGCTGTGAACTAGTTGATATAAAATACAGATTATTCTCTGTTGTATTTTAATTTGTCTTCATTTTATAGCCAGGTTTTTCAGATTAACAGTTTCTCTCTTGTCTCCGGTTAACATTTGACACACAAAAAATTCTTCTGACAACCTGTAGGTCATACTGTATTTTCTGTTTTAACCTGCTTCCAAGTTTGCATTCACCATTGATAATCTCAGTGATCCCAGTAACACAGCAGAATCTAAACATGATCAGAGAAGCTAATAATCTTCCAATGCTTTTATCAGGATGCTCATAACTCATGATTTCAAAAGAAATAAAATAATTGCTATTTTTTGAATGAGTATGCACATTACTGAAAGAACTAGGAAGGATTTTTAAAATTATTTTTGGAGCAGATGTGTATTGATAGTCATTATTTAATAATTCTGATTTTTCTTCTCTGAAATATTTCAGTATCTGTGTCTATGATAAGCTCAGCTTTGGCTGCTGTGCTATTTTGTTCTTCAACATTTGTATTTAGATTAGGGACGTATGCTACCTCCATTATAGGTGATAGAGCATGAATCTGTAGACTGTAGTATCTGCTTACCAGTTTTCCAAAACAATTCCATTCCATCTGTGATTTCATGTGTTTTGACTTTTGTGCTATAGAAGATTTGTTCTGGAGGATAATAGATGAATAAGACAAGACATGTTTTACATAGTTGTTCAAAATGGAATAACAGTATTTGTGTAACATTTTGCGTAGCAAGTTTTCTTGTAGAACACCATAATACAAATGGCTTGGCCTTTGACCTTCAGGTTTGGCTTAATATTTGGCAAATACTGCTTCTTTTAAATACTGTGGAGTCAAAGAAAAGGGAAAATTATATGTTTAAATATCTTTGCTAAATAGTGTGGTGTTTAAAACACCAGATGCCATTTATGCACATTGTATAAAATGAACAGCAGCCTGATGTTTTGCTTCCTAAACGCTCCATGTCAATTCCGTATGTTTCGTAGGAAGCACGATGCCTTGAGCTGCAGGGTGTACTTCTCAGTTGTTTAAACAAAACGTCCTTTGTCAAAGCACAAGCCCAAGGCTTTCTTGCCATCAAACACTCCCTATTTCCTGCACCCACCCCCCTGCTGCCACGTAATCCTGTTCCATAGCGTCTTTGCTTCATGTGTCTTTATCATATATCTCTCAGATCTGCTTCTCCAATGTCTAGTTTGGAGGATATAGACAAGTGTAAAGCATGGGAGGAAATATAGGATAAAGATAGCATCTCTGAAATCAGTATTTGTTTTCTTGTCAGTGGGTCCTACAAGTGCCCCCAAAGCCATTCATACTTCTATGTTGGACACCCGTATAAGTTTACCAGCCAAGCAGATTGGTATATCCTAGTAATAGTTTTGTTGCTAGCTTGGAACCGTATTTGCTTTAACACTAGGCAATGCCCGTTTTCTCATTTCAGATCTTGCTTTCTCTTCTATATAAAAATGTGAAAAGTCTTCTCTCTTGAAAACTCATTGGAGATCTAATTTTTAAATCTAGTGCGTATATATGCTCTTTCAAATGGGGTTACTTGGAACTGTGCTAGGCAAGTGACTATTGCTATCACATTGTTATTATATACAGTGTTTTAACCTAGCTCATCACTTTTGTGCATTAGATTTGTTTGGTTTACTATTGTATACAGAAACTAATGGAAATGGTTGTGTGACCATTGCATAAAAATAGTTGGGGCAGAACAAAGCATGAATAACTAGCTTTTGTACTGTGCATAGTTGTGTTTTAGCAGCATAAAATGACAGTGGAACGTTGCAAGGCATATTGCAGTAAGGGACTAAAGACATCCTTCTGCATGCACTATTTTTACTCCCACTTGTCCCATTTGATTATTTGCTTACTATTAAGGAATCTCCTTAATAGATTTTGAACTCAGGATCTCTCCGTCTGGTTCAGTGTTACACTGACTGTGTAAGTCAGGAAGAGTCCTGCTCCCTCCTATGGTGTTTCATCACATGGCAAATGGAGAAGAATCCGGCCATTGTATGGCAGTGGTGTTCACGTGTGTGTGTGTGTAGAGCAGGGTATACATAACTTTTTAGTGTAAAATTTGTAAGAAAATTGTAGAAGGACTGAACATTAATTTGAAAATCTCTCCTGAGTTTTAGTTTCAGAAATTTCTCTGAATAAATATTATAAATATTTTTCTTCCTTATATCTCTCTCACCCAAATTAAATCCCTTTTCTTCTTTAGGGGAAAATTAAATTTAAAAATAATAAAATTTTGTTGTATTAATGCAATGCATCTTTAAGGGTTTTGTTTTTAAGCTAGTGATGTAGATCAATAACAAAAAGGTGAATAATTCCTGGTTTTGTTCTGATCACTATTTTGTGTGAAAGTGAGAAAGATTGTTTTCTGGTGTCTTAACAATTATTGTGAAGAAATATTATGAGCATGCCAGAATGAAAAATTGCTATATGCCGCAATCCACTCAGGAAGAAAATTGTATGTATGTATTTATTACATAGTTAGAATAGGTAACAGAACTTGATCAGAAAATAAAGAAAAACAAATGTGTCAGAGGAATAAATTTTAAGTGGAAATGTTAAAGCCTTGCTTACTTTTCTTGTTAAATGTCAGGCTGCATGGGAACACTATCTCTTTCCCCTCTCCATACACAAGGAAAAAATGAAAATGTGGAGATTCAGTTTCAAATAACCAGCCACACAAGAAGGACCCCCATCAGCCTAATCTGAAAGCTTCAGTCAGCCTCTGAAACCCTCTGTCACGCTGAACATCAGCTACACACTGCAACAAAACCGGGAGTTTATACCCTTAAAATTCCTGTGCATGCAGTCTAGTAAGTGACAAGTGCATCTTCTAAGGCACAAATTCAACTCCTACTTGCCAGCCTTGATCTTTCCTGCTATCGCAGTCTGTGTTTTGGAAATACTGCTTTAGAGTGGAGCAGTACTGTAGCAAAAGTGTGCTCTGTGAGCTGGGGACTTAAAATACTGAAAGGGGGGAGTCCTAAACGAGAATTACTTTCTGTTCCCTCATATTCTTGCCAGTGAGCAACAGGAGGAGACATCTTTCTTCCTTTTTCTCCTGCTAGCATTGGTTTGGGAACTATTTTCACACCTATTCTGGGTGGGTCTAGAGCAGAGTACACCTACTCTTTTATTAATTTTTTTGTCTATCCCATCATAGTAATATACTTCAGTATTGTGCAAAGACAGTCGTGCAGGCCACAATTTAATTTTTTCAGGCATTTTATTTACTGAGAAGATAGACACTAATCTTATTCTTTATTTTAAAAGAACCACCCAATTTATGCTAGCCATTTGGGAATAAATTCCTGGGGAATGTCAGCCATCACCAGTTTGGGGTTTAGGCTCCAATAGACTAAGTCAAAGAATCAGCCATCAGCAGACAAAAATGTGTATGTGTGTGTATGTATTTATGTAAAACATGGCAAAAATGGCTCCCTATATAAGGCTTACCTGCTATTCTGTAGGATTTTTAGGCACATCACACGGAGTCAGTCACATTTTCTCATTGTCAGTATGAAGGAATGCTTCAGATGCAAGACAACTAAGAAAGGAGAAAAGAAATACTTATGCCTACTGTGCAGCATAATTACACTGAAAAAGATGAGGTCCTATTCTAAAAGATCCTCCCGAGGCGTGCTCCTGGGATCAGTTTATTGGTGAGTAATTACAGAGGAGAATCTAAATTGTCATCATGGTTCAGCAGTGCCCAATGACACCGATATGTTGTTGCGTGTTGGTGAAGACTGTACATTTTGCTAATCAAGTTTCTTGCTTGCACAAGTCAAACCATGTAGGAAGGACAAGTATGGAGTGCCCTGTACTTCATCATATATCATACTTCATACATATGGGGCTTATTAAACCAACCCAGTTGGTTTCTTTCGTATGCCATCCAAGAAACTGGTCTGCTGCAAGAATGAGGAAGTGGTACAATTTTTATGGATCGGTTCAAGAACCACAATCCACGTGTAAAGGATGGTGTGGAAAAATACTAAAAGGGCTGTTGGAGAACTGTGGTCAGGCAGCTGTCACAGTAGCAAAGCAGAGACAGAGAGGAGTAACACAGTGTGACAGCGGCTGATACACTGGGTTAGTAAGGGCCTAGAAGAGGAGAGCAGGAAGCCTACACTTGATACAGTCAAAAAGAAAGTTACGTGGGGTTTCAAATCCTTTGTGGTACGCCTACCACCAAGTGCCCAGCAGCAGTGCTTGTTGGGTGTGAGACGTCCTCATTTCCTGCACTGTGCACATTCCCATCTCAGCAGAGAACCTGGTCTCAAAGGGAAGGAAGATTAAAATGCATGATGACATAAAAGCTGTGCTGCATAAAGGAGACAAAGACTGCCTGCTATTAGAGAGTGGCTTGCTGCAGTTTGACAGAGGTGTTAACTTGTATGTATCGCTATGCTAATACTCTATACTTGCTGATGCAGTTGTGCAGCTCATGGTATCCTCACACCTGACTCTGGATGCCAGTTGCTTAAAACCTCCTGAACACAACTTGACACTGGAACGGTCAAGAAACTGTGTAGATTTAAAGTTGAAAGTAACAGGAATAAAGTCATTCCTGTAGATGCTCTGGCCCCCACAAAGATGGAATATTACTGTCACCTGACATAGAACAAAAAGCTGTCCTGACAAATTTACATGAAAAGCAGCTAATTGAATTCACAAGTACATTTAGCTGAACACATGACACACAGGAGATCATAAACAAATGTATGTGGGACTGTACCCCAGATCACTGGGAATTACAGCTCAGGCTCTTGTGATGTTACAGAGCAGCAGTATAAATGCTGTCTTGAATAAATAAAAAGTTAGAAATGAAATAATCTGTGTAATTGTTCTCTAAATGGTTGTGAATGATGTGCCTGGAATGAGCTACAAAAGTGGCCTCTAAGGGACAAGAAAATATGAAAAAATGACTTTTTTTTAGATTTGCAGAAGAGTGGCCTCCTGCCCTTCTAGCATAAGAGCATACATGGAACAGAGAGGTCTTGGTCTGGGTTGATGGTCAGCCCATGGCAGTCTCAAAATACTCTAGAGTGTGTCTGTGGATGGAGGAGAGCGTGTGAAGTAGAGAAAGGACTAATACATGTGTCCACTCTCAGACGCATGTGCTCACACACATGCAGCTTTTGTCATATGTATGCTTCTCTTCTAACTGTATAATAATAAATTGTACAGTTTTTGTTGCCATGTGTGCACACATACAGGCATGGCACACAACCTTATATTTTGTGTTTTCTAGCTTTTTAAATTAGGTAAATCTAGTGGAATAGAATCATAGAATCATTAAGGTTGGAAAAGACCTCTAAGATCATCAAGTCCAACAATATTTACAGAGTGTGTAACTGTTAGTGTAGAGATGCTTTAAGTGGAACATGGGGTATGTTAATGATTTTGTTAAAGAAATTCATTTGGAAAAAATATTTAATAATAGATACAAAACACTAAGGAATAGTATTTGCTAAATTCGCCTAAAAGCTGTAATACGTTTCGTCACATGCTGTTGTTCATTTATGTATTCTTACTTTCTAAGTAGAATTGCTTATGTGTTTTCTTTCTCAATACTTCTTGTGGAATCCTAATTTTGTTGTCCTTAAAGTAATACTCTGTTTTATCTCCTGTGGCAGGTAGACGTATACTTTTTTTTTTTTTAAATTTTTATTCAGTTTTTATTGTTTGCGTTACACTTTAAGTTTCTTTAATTCTGAAAGAGCAGATAAGGTTTCAGGGGTGCTAACTGGCTTTCTCTGTCAGTTGCTGTGGCAATGATTTACCAATTTTTTTTTATTTTTATAGTATTTTGGTGATCGAGTTGGGGGGAAAAACACTTCAAATTGTGATTTAGTGCACTGACGTTTATTTGAAATGCTTGGTTTGAATGGCAAATTTTTCTAGAGTGAATGTACCAGCCTTAGTTTTAAATAAAAAGAAGAAGTTCATTGAGTTTTAGAATGTGTTTATTCTATTAAACAACTCTTCAGGTTACTGGACTTATATAATTGTGGCTACTAAAAAGTGCCAGTGATACCCATAATTCTGACATACCCGTAAATTTCTGGCAGATAGTTTTTAGGATGTAATATTTTGTGGTTCGTTTTTGACCATAATATAATTCTTGTTTGGAGTTTGAGCAAAGTTCTTTCAATATCTGTGACATTTTCAAGGCTGAAGCAAAATCAGTTTCTGTGTTATGTGATTTTAGTTTAATGACCAGATAGGTGACAAAATAGCTTTAAAATTTATGATTAAAAGCTCTGCATTAAGGTTGAATTATTAAGTAGAAAAAACTTCTTTAGCAAAAGTTAAAACTGACTGATTGTGAGTTATGTTTTCTATCACAAATTTATTAAGCCTATGTATTCAAGACTAGACCTTATTTTTAAAAAGTGCAAAGCATCTCCCACCAATTTCAATGAGAATGAAGGTGCTCAGTTGGATGGAGATTGAGGTGGCAAGTGGTTGTATTATGCAAGAGAGGAAGCAAATTTCAGGGGCATTTCTGTTCAGTTCACACTTTTCATGCAGGGCTCCCTAATCAGAACACGGCGTGACTGATGGATCATTTTCAAAGACATTATTTATATGAGCAATTGGAATTGTGTCTATTTATAGGCTGGTTGCAATCACATCTGACTACTGGGTTTCTTAGTGCATTTATCATACGAATGGTACCAGCAGGAACTCTGCATTTACATCCCCATGTTGCCATTTTTAATGAATACTCCTTTTTAATGAAACTTCTCCATTTTGCTTCCTTGCCTTGGTTTCATGACTGCAAAGTTAAAACTACCACTGTCCGTCCTTCTGAAGGTAAAATCAACACAGTTTAATAGTTAGGTTATGAAATTGCACATTGATGCAAGTGGGTAGAACRTACATAAGTGGCTTAACAGAAGGGAATAATGTAACCCTGGGCTGGCTGGATTAATGGAAGCTCTTTGTTCCCAGCTGTCTGGGATGTGCATGTACACTTTTTTCTCTATTAAATGTTTAGTATCAGAACTTCGGGGTTTTTTAACCTATGGTTTTATTTTGTGTTCTACACAAAATGAAGTGGGAGCAGCATGACTGTTTGCTTCTTCATATTGTCCTCTTATTTTTGTGAAGGATCATGTCCAATGAAGACTTACAATTCTGTTTTCCGGTTCAGTTGTTGATCCTTTATTTGATACAGCCACAAACATATTTTGGGAACTGTATGCTGTTTCCCTTTACCTCTGACATGGATATTGGGGAATATTAGTTAGAATTTTAATTTCTTTTTGCAGGCAACAAAACTGGTGACTAGAAAACTTCCTTTTTAGGCTTTTGAGGGTTCTTTTTACTTTCAAGTCTTTCAATTTTTGCTTCCTTGAGAAATCCAATTTTATTCTTACTATCTCTTTTGTGCTTATCACAATATATAATTACAGTGATAAACATTACAAAACAGATTGGAACAAGAGCTTGTAACTGTAATACATTCAGCAGTGGTCCCCTGCCTTCTAAAAACTGTATTAAGTTGGTGCGTAAGCGTTTTGCACCATGCCCTTATAGCCATTAAACTTTAGAAGTTTGTTCTTCACGATGGAGAACTGAAGGCCCAGAGTAGTTGGGTAGTACCTGGGTGAGGGACTGGAGACCCTGAACCATGTGCTCCCGTCTTCTCTCGGGTCTTGAAGCACCCTGTTATGCCTTTTCTTTCTATTATATTCTTGCAGATATAAGGAATGGCTGGGGACTACGGGGGACAGATGCACCAGTATGAGGGAGCGGAGGCTCTGTTTGTGGTGTATCCGCCATTCTCTGGATCCCATAGGCTACCCATGCTGTATGTACAGTGCTTTTATGTGGTGTCTCTAATTCTTATGTAGTCCTATAGTTATTACCTGGCTTCATCCTTACAGGTGTATTATGTTAGTAATATTTAACTTAATGAGGGCCTAAAAATATTCTGAGGGCCTTCTGCCGTGCCCACTGAAACCAGTGGTAATATTTATACTTTTTTTACCAAGTTTTGACTGATTTTTTTAAAATTTATAATTTACAAAAGTCAGTGTAGTATGCTGCTGAGTTATGAATGGGTTTATATGACCTGGAAGATCTTAAAATTTCCTTTCATTAGCAGCTCACTGAATTTTTTTATCTTCCCTCTTGTACTGTGCCTTTTCTAAGTCGTTAGATTCAGTGGTGACAGCGTRACAGCAAACACTTTATTCTGAACTGTTCTTGAAAAAGAATAAAAGAAAATACGAAAGGCCTTTTTCTTACTGGGTGTAACAGTAGGAATTCATGTCTATTTTAGATAGTTTTGTTATTATCAATAAAGAATTGTGTTTTTCTGTGGGTGATACTCTAAGTGAATGTTGACAGTGTCAGTATACATACTCTTCCTCACTGCAGATCACATCGTTATTTTCCCTTGGCAGTACCTGTAGGGACTCGATGCCCGACCCTCCCTCATCCTTGGAGGGAGGAGTGGGTTAGAGCATGAGCTGTAACATGCTCAGGGACATGTCTGCTCCTCCAACCACTCTGCAGAGATGAACCACTTTCTGCTTAGGCAGATTTTCTTCTGCATGGTGAATTATTCTGTATCCTGTTCTTTTTGTTTAAAGCAGTAATGTCTTTATAATTTATGTTTATTGCTGTGAGACTTGGGAGGTTTGAATTCCATCTTTGATCCATATGTGAAGTATTTTTATTGCTTAGAAGGTGATGCATTCCTGATAAGTGCTCTATTTGCTGTTCTTTTAAATTTAGCAAGTGAAGGGATAGGGTGCCTGTGTTGCACAGGAGCGGAGCTGAGAAAGCCACAAAGGCCTCAGCTGGTTCAGGTGTCTGAGGTTGCAGTGAGCCTCTTGGTCACTGCCAGGGACCAGCACCACTCTGTGCACCTCTGGGACCAAACTGATTGGGATGCTGTTCCTAAGATGACTCCTCAAGGAGGTGCCTGTCTCTTTCTCCAGACTTGTCATGATAAAGATGAGACCAGTGGGGCCCGTGGAGTTACCACAGAGTCTTGTGACATAGATGAAGCTTGTGTGTTGACAGTGACTCCGTAGCACTGGCTTACCAAATATACACCAAGACTTTAAGCATATATCAGCTTTCTCCAGTTCAGCAACTGTGTGATTTACAGCTCTGTCAGATCCCCTGGCACCAACTGGGGATACCTCTGTAGAGGTGACACTTTATTCTCAGTAGTAACACACAGTACTTTGTTCAATAAAGTGAGTTTAACTTGTTCTCTCAGCCATCATTGATCCCTCAACACCGGAAATAATCTTAGATACAGTCCCTAGGATGTGAATGTGACTATGAAAATTAATGTTCTCTTGGGCACTTTCTTTGGTGGGTGGTGGTCATTTGGAAATGCATCTTATTCCAGAAGGGGGAAAAGGAGCTGTTGATATTGTAAGAATAATGGTCATTCATTGCACCTGATAAATTATTGGATTCTTGATGTAAATACTGAGGACCCAGTCTTCTCTGTTTGTAATTCAACCAGCACTAGTATTGGATGCCTCAGTTCAACTGCTTAATTGTGAAGTAGGTAGACATAAGTATCTCACTTCAGGATGTGGGCTCAGCCTTTCCCGCCCCCCACCCCCCACGTTCTCTTGAGACAGTGGCTCTGGCTGGGCGTTCTCCCTCTCATGCTAGAGAGGGCAGTGTTTAATGTACTACAGTGGCCAGTGTTCTTGTCAGGTTATGTTCAGGTGAGTGGAAGTTTAGCTTAAGATATCTGTAATTAAAACATATGGAGACCCCATGGGTATTTTGCATCAGTTGTCTGCCCTTCTGGTGTTGCTCCCCAGTAATAAGGTCATTCTGAAATCAGTTGACTTTCTTAGGAGAAATGTTATCTTTTGCCATTTTACTGCCTGTAGGATTGCTGAGGAAACATCATGTTTTTATGAATGTGGACTTTCTATGCTCTGATGCAGTTTGTTCGTTCCTGGTGATGTTAAATGCCTGGCAGTCTGGAGAAAAAAAAAAGAAGTGTGTGTTTATTTTCATCATTGTGATTCTGACTTGCAATTTATCAGATTCTGTTTGTTCTGAAAGATGGCAACTTACGGAGATCTTGTGTTGTCTTTATCCAGCTTTCTCCGAGTAACAGGACTCCTTGCCGAAGCCCACATTGCTTCCAGAATATATCTTTGAGGTACTCTAGGTGTGTAGGTGTGGCCTCAAGGTTCATGGCAGCTGCTATTTCACTAGGACATTGTAGTTTCAGAGTTCTGGCCTGTATAGAAACATGCTGACATTTGTTAAGAATCTGTCATATGATGGCTCCTCTTTTTTTTTCAGTCACCCGGACAATGTCCTGGTTTCCTTCAAAAATTTGCAGGCCATTGTTGGATATGTTGAACATATTCTCCTTCTGCTTCATTCTGTGCTTTCATCAGGGTGGGCAGCCTCAGGTGAGGCCTAAGATGGTTAAGTTAAAGGCAATATCTGCAAAATAATAATTTCAAATTAACTACACAGAAGCAGAAGTTTCTTTACCATAGAACAGTAATGAACTTTGGTCCCTCTAATCTGTTAGGGTCATTGGGACATAAACACCAATAATGTGCTCAGGGCTACAATCGATAGCATTTTTGTCTTTTATGTGTTTGGCTGTCTGCAGTTCCTGCAGTCTTCACCAGCATGCTGAAGGTAGATGCTGCTCATATTAAGCATTTGGAAATATTTTTTTCCATATTTTGATGATCATTCTTCTGTATATCCCATTATTAACCAGACTTTTCAGTTTCTCCGTATTATCGATTTCTCTTTGTGCATCTGGTTCTCAAGATAAGCACTTAAAAGTCAAATCTTGTATCATCACAGATTATAAAGTTCACTTGACCAGTTGGTGACTTCAGAACAATAAATTCTATTTATACTAACTGTGAATCAATGGTTTACTTTCTGGTCAACTGCTCAGCGTCAACGTCTCCTGTGACAAGTGGTGTGCTGAATTTTTGTGATATTTCACACTAGATTTTACTTCCAGTTCTGGCTTCGTTGTAGTCTTCTGTGATAAATCTACACAGCAAGCAGGTCACTATTCTTCAGGTTCTGCAACACTTTCCTTGTGACAGGACCAGGCCAAAATCTGCAAGGGAATGTCTCCAATTTTTCCACCCATCTTCAAGAACAGTGACATCAGATGTGTCCTTTACTCAGGGATGACAGAAAAGCCTTGAGCTTGCCTGTGGCACTTTCTAAAGTGGTTCTGTAGTTGCTCTTTTTGATAACCATTCAGTTACCCTTTGCCAGGTAATTAATGGCATCAGGGGAACAACTTGGAACTACAGATAATGTGAATATACTTGTGGACTCAAAGTAAAAAAGATAATTTCCCGATGACTGAATTCTTCTGGATCTTAGGATAATTCAGGTTGGAAGGGACCTTGGGAAGTCTGTAGTCCAACCTCCAGCTCACAGCAGGCTGGTTCTTAGATCAGACCAGGTTGCTGAGGGTTGGTTCTTGAAAACCTCCAAGGACTGAGAGAGACTGCACAACCTCTCTGGGCAACCAGCTCCATCACCTGACTGGCCTCATGATGAAAAGTTTTCCTTATATCCAGTCTGAGACTCTCTTGTTTCAACTCATGCCTTTGTCTGTCATCTTCCCACCATGCACCAGTGTGTAGAGCCTCAGTGACCTCCCCATAGGTACTGCCAGGCTGCTGTCAGGTCCCCCAAAGCTGTCTCTTCTCCAGGCTGAACAAACCCAGCTCCCTCAGCCTCTGCTCTCACGGCAAGTGCTCAACCATCCTAGTGATCCTCCACTGAGCTCATTCCGGTTTATCAATGTCTTTCCTGGAGGCCCCCAAAGTGGACCCAGTATTCTAGATGTGGTCTAATGTGTGTGGAGTAGAGGAGGACCATCACTTCTCCTGTTTACAGCCCAGGAGGCGGTTGGTCTTCCTTACTGCTGGGGCACTGCTGGCTCGTGCTCAGCAGCTCCCACCAAGACCCCCAGGGTCATTCTAGGGGAGCAGCTCCCTGAGCCTGGGGTGCCCAGCCTGTGCTGTTGCAGGGCTGAGGACAAGGGATGTTTGAGTGCATGTGCCTCTTCTGAGGGTAGTCTAAGGTGAAAAATGTTCACCAGACTTGAATGATCTATACACTGGCTTGTGTGTACTGTGCATCTCCGAGAGCTTCAACTAGTTGTAAGTAACTTTACCTTCGCTTTACAGGTCGGCACACTGAAAGGCCCCTGAGAGTGTAAAAAACCCACATTGATTTATAAGTGGTTACACTAAATGTAGTACCCTCAAATTAATTTGTCACAGTATTCCAAGCCTGGCACTGTTTATTTTTAACACTGGTACCTTTCAAGTTCTATTGCTTTTTATTGTTTTCTATTTCTTTAGAATTGGAATAGTTTTGTTTAATATATCAGCAGTGGGTACCTCAGTCAGCAAATGGTCTTTTTCATTCAACTAGAATATTTTTGTTATCTCCCAGCTGTGCTGCTATCTTGGTAACTTTTACACTGAATGATTATTTAATCATTAAACCTGAAATTTCTAGAAGTGTCAAGGGAACTGTATACAAATTAAATCAAGAAGTTCTTTAGCACTGCTGCTTAAACACAGGACATTTATAAAGGAATACAATTTCCTTGGGGTTCCTTCAGCTTTCTCTGTGGCCTTGATTATTCTCTCTAAGTTTTATCTCTAGAAGAACGTTCTGTTACAAATGACTCTTTTGGCTGAAGAAGCTAGATGCCGCTCTGTCTTACCTGAAGGGTTCATTTATTCTCCTTTGATATTTAACAGAGGTGTTGCTGAAGAGCATCTGTAGGTAATTCCTTTCCCAGGAGAAAAAGACTGAACTGTAAGCCTGAATTCTAGCACCCTGCAAAGCGAGATGTTAACTCTTTGTTTAACTTGTGCTGTAATTCTAGGAGCTTTTCTGAAAAGTGGTCACCTGGGATACACGATTTCCTAGGATATTAGTTTCAGTAAATGTAAGGTGTCTGGCTCAGGCTAGGATCTTTATTTTTTTCCCTGTCCAAATTTAAAGGAATTGTAGTTTACAGAGGGGGCATGTGTTATTATCTCTCCTCTCATGAAGTAAAAATAGAAATAAAAATCTTTCCTCCCTTCCATTCAGTAAGAATAATTTCATGTGTATATTATTTCCCTGAAAGTATGGATCTGTTTTGCGTGTATAGCTGACCAAGAGGAAACCAAGTTAGAAACATGAATTTTATGTTTAGTTTTCAAAATGGCAAGTCCACTTTCATTCTGAGGTTTTCTGGTGTGGATTCAGTTGCTGAGAAGGTTGCTGCATTCGCACTCATGAGCTTTCTCCTGTTGTCTGACAGTTTCATTTTCTGCTGAAACAGTGTAAGGTCGTGGTTGTGCAGGGGAACACAAGAGCCGGTCCCAGTGGAAATCCTGCGTGTTAAGACAGGAGACTGAGTTGAGGTTTGTGTAAAACAAGGAACTCTGCAGAAAATGGAGAATACTGGAACAGGACTATAACACAGCAGCAAAGTATTTGTGGACATGTGGTCAGCTTTTTCCAAGATAATGTGATGTAATTATTAGAGATTTGTTGCAGATGTCTGGAGGCCATTCATGCATGGATCACTTTGGTCCTTTCTTCATTAAGTGGAAAGAGCACAATCTTTCTTGGTCAGCTACAGGTGGATGAGCGTGCTTTTGTCATYACAGCCATTTGGGTATGGAGTAGACTGGGAAGTCCAAAACAACTGTCTTGACAGTCTGAGACTGTTTGAGGTCACATTGCTGGGTGTTCATCAATGATCTTTTCTTGCAAACATTATGTCAGTTTTCCTGGGTTCATCTTTAGCCAGCTTCTCTTCAAGTGCAATGTGGTTTTAAGTAGGTACTGAGAAAACGGAGTTAAGTGGTGGTGACCAGCATAAGAGAGTAATATAACTTGGAGTGTCCTACGTGTGTTGATGACACCTCATCCAGCCTTTCTGCATCTTCTTATGGTAGTGTAAAACAAGAGGGAGCAAAACAGCACTGTGGACATCCATAGATAGAAGAAGAAATAGAACTGGTTTTACAGTATGTAGGAAAAAGCTAGATTCACATCAGTTTGTGTGTTCACCCATTTAGTCTCTTGAATACAGTACTATTTAGTTCATAATGGTACCAAATGTGTATGTGTGGGAGGGGTGGAGGGTGTTTAGAAAGCTGGGAATAAAGATGCGTTTTTTTCAGTCATCAGAGTACACTGATGCATTTACCTTTGGCTAAGGACTTTCTGAGAAATATTAGTTCCAAGAAGTGAGAGCTCGTTAGCTGAATGAGTGGAGGTTTGTTTTTTTTCCTTTTAGAAAAAGATTAACTAGTTCTGTGAGACCTTGATGCCTTCTTTCTTGTTCTGACTGGTAGGTAGTCACACAGTTATGGACAACTTCTATTATTAGGGAATGTAAGTGTGGTAATCTGTGATCTCAGGGTGATTACAGTCCCAGTTCTTGGAAGGATAGTATTAGTAGTGCATCTTTTGGCTTGTTATAGTTGTCTGCACCATTGCAGTGTAGTGATTGCTATGTTGTGTGCTTGCTTTCTTACCTTAGTATGTAGTACCAGTATTATTTCATAACAACAGTTTATATTTTGACTATGAAAAAGTGAAACAGCATATATTATTTCATAGTTGTGATTTGTCTTCTAAACTTCCTTTGGCTCTCTAAAGAGAATCCTGCCAGCAAAAAGTCTTAAATGGATTTTCTGGAATTGTTGAGAAACAAGATGTTCAAAATCAACCTTTTCAAAACTTGGCAGAAATATTTTCCATAATGTTTTTTGTCTACCTGTCTTCCTGTTTGATCTGGAACCTGTTTAGTAAATTTGGTTTATCCTATTTCTTATATAGAGGATTATGTGAGCATGACTTACCCATTCGACCAAAGCCAACATACCTAAAATCAGCATGCTAAAATTCCAGGAGACAACCTCCTTTAGCTTATTACTGCATTTCATTTTGCCTGACAGCCTGGGCCCAGGAAGAATGAAGAGCATCTCATTACAGAGTATTTTGTAATGTAGAATGTAGGGCACTTCTGGAAAATGGGGAAAGGTGCGTTCAAGCTTCCTTCCCTTGGTCCCATAGCTGTGAAAAGCAAAGGTAAATTTGCTATAGCAACCATTCTTTTAAAAGGATGACTCCACCTCTTTTTAAGGTGCCTATCCTCAGCTTGCTATTCTGAATCCCATATGGATGCAGGGTTTTCTGTGAAGCTTGTTGAGACTGAATTTTGTGCTCCCTTAGCTGCCCAAACCAAGTCTACCCTGTTTGTGGGAACACTGGTTTTGACACATGCCTCTGAGGATCTCTTGTAATTATGACTTAATTAGACATCATTCCAAAGATTCCTAGGAGTATTCTAGATTTAGTATTACCTGTGCCTTCCTCATTTTGCTGGATAATCGATCACACTGCTATTGGCAGGCTTTTCACCGTGTSTTGGTCAAATCAGTTCAGTCCGCTGGCAGGACACTGAGACAAGCTTGTCAGAGCCAATAGTTTTGGCTTTGTCCCTAACCTCCCTACAGTCACTCTTTGCATGAGTCTTTGGCTTGGAGGTCACCTTCTCTTGTCTGCCCTTAATCTACATTTTTTCTGTTTTCTTGAATCCTTTTATATCTTTACATGTCCTGTCATTAGTGATTTTCTTTGTGTGTCACTCCTAACCATTTTCTTTCCCTTACTACATCCTTCCTTCAGCTATCAAGATCTTGTGTTAGTCTTTAAAACACCAGCATATAAAATAACCACCTTTTTGTTTCATTAGCCTTTGTAACTCTTTGCAGATCTGTAACACTAGTCCCTCTCCCCCTCCTCGCCCCTGTCCCACTAAATCAGGGTGGTGCTTGGCTGTTTTACCTGGTGACCTGCTGGCAGACCTGACTTCTGCTGTTCATTTTCCCCTCTTGAATTCTGTGTTTCTTATGCTTTTTTGGTTCTACTCCTACTTTTCCAAGTGCTCCTTTACACAGCATAGGCACTCCCCCTCCTCCAGTACGTTAGTTAGAGTGCCTTGGAGAAGAGTGTCTTTCACCTCTTCCCCTTCTGTATGTCCTTACTTACCTTATTGTGGTGGGTTGACCTTGGCTGGACGCCAGCTGCCTACCAAGCYGCTCTATCACTCCCCCTCCTCAACTGGACAGGGGGAGAGAAAATACAACAAAAGGCTCGTGGGTCGAGATAAGGACAGGGAGATCACTCAGCAAATACCATCACGGGCAAAACAGACTCAACTCGGGGAAATTAATTGAATTTATTGTCAATCAAATCAGAGTAGGGTAATGAGAAAATAAAAACAAATCTTAAAACACCTTCCCCCCACCCCTACCTTCTTCCTGGGCTTAATTTTACTCCCAAATTCTCTACCTCCTCCCCCTGAGTGGCGCAGGGGGACGGGGAATGGGGGTTGAAGTCAGTTTATCACATGTTGTCTCTGCTGCTCTTTCCTCCTCAGGGGGAGGACTCCTCACACTCTTCCCCTGCTCCAGTGTGGGGTCCCTCCCATGGGACACAGTCCTCCATGAACTTCTCCAATGAGGATCCTTCCCACGAGCTGCAGTTCTTCATGAACTGCTCCAGCGTGGGTCCTTTCCATGTGTCCTTTCCACGGGGTGCAGTCCTTCAGGAACAGACTGCTCCAGCGTGGGTCCCCCACAGGGTCACAAGTCCTGCAAGCAAACCTGCTCCAGCGTGGGCTCCTCGCTCCACGGGGCCACAGGTCCTGCCAGCAAACCTGCTCCAGCGTGGGCTTCCCACAGGGCCACAGCTTCCTTTGGGCACATCCACCTGCTCCAGCGTGGGGTCCTCCCTGGGCTGCAGGTGGATATCTGCTCCACCRTGGACCTCCACGGGCTGCAGGGGGACAGCCTGCCTCACCATGGTCTTCACCACAGGCTGCAGGGGAATCTCTGCTCCGGTGCCTGGAGCACCTCCTCCCCCTCCTTCTCCACTGACCTTGGTGCCTGCAGAGTTGTTTCTCTCACATATTCTCACTCCTCTCTCTGGCTGCAGTTGCTGTTGCACAGCAACTTTTTTCCCTTCTTAAATACGTTATCACAGAGGTGTTACCACTGTCGCTGATGGGCTCGGCCTTGGCCAGCGGTGGGTCCGTCTTGGAGCTGGTGGCATTGGCTCTATTGGACACGGGGGAAGCTTCTAGCAGCTTCTCTCAGAAGTCACCCCTGCAGCCCCCTGCTACCAAAACCTTGCCACACAAACCCGATACACTTATTTACTTCTATGATTTTAGCATTTTCTTTTTTTGCAAATAATTCCCAGTTCTTTCTACCCACCCTGTCCTATGTCTGACTGATTCTTACATCTCACCTTCAATGTCTTCTCATAACTCCAAAATTTGAGTACTTCGTTTTCTGGAATTTCTCTCTACTTGTACTTCTCTCCCACTTTCTTTTTTTTTTTTTTTGTTCTGTTGTATTAATAGTTTCATGTTTTACTCTGCTAGGTTTGTAAATTCAGTGGTGTCTTTCTGCACACATCTTTTGTATTTAATCCATCATTAAAAAGAATTATTTTTAATAATGAAGCGCCAAATACACATATTTCATTTAACAACCAAAACTAAGGCCTCCTTTTCAGATATTTTGCAAGATTGAGGGCAAGACATGAGTGAACAAACCAAAGGAGAGATTAAAAGAGATTAATGGGTAATAAATTAATTTGAATGTCTATTTCTGTTTCCTCTTTAAGGTATGCAATGTATATAATTTAATATATCAAGTTTGAAAAATTTGGCTACTGTAGTTTTTCAAGAAGTGGCTAAGTATGCTATTGACCACTTTAATGTGTCTTCAAAGGTATTGGAACTCATCTAAATAGTTTCTTGTTGAAGTTTACATAGTTCACTAAAAATCAACAGCAACTATTTTATCATTTTTGGCTCTATTATATGAAACCTGACATGATGTACAGTATAAATTGCAAACACTGCCAGACTGAACAGATAATTCATTTTGGGTAAAAACAAGCTGCTATTCTGGTTTACTGCATTGTATGTAGTTTCTTTAAACTGTACTACTATGTTACTATTTTTAAAATGCAAATATATACATCTCGGGATGTAGGCTCTGGAGATACGAACAGTTGTAACTTCAATTTTTAAAATGTTTGTAGCAAATCAGGTTTCAAAGCTGTTTAGTATTTGAAATGTATTTAGAATCCTGAAAAATATTTTGATGTAAAACAGTATTAAAACTGATTGTATAAAGCAGATACAAAATAGGCAAAAAGATTACGTTGCATTGTTCAGAATACGTTTTCTTAATAGCTGCAATTTATATTTGCTCACTTTCTATGTAAGGGATGAGTTTTCTAGTGGGAAAAAACGTACATTCTCTGAGCTCTTCCTGATGCTGACTTTTCACTAAGAAAGAAACTGTAGTTGATGGCTATGAAGTACTAAATACGGGAGGAAGAGCTGGGTGCAGTTCTGTTTTTATCCTGTAGTATTAGCAAATATAAAGTTGAAATGTACKCAGAGAGCTCTGTGTCTGCTCAGACTTTGTCAAACATTTATGCATATTTCAGATATGTCCCAAATAACACACTGTAGCATTGTGAACTGCTTGGACATGAGAATGGGAACAGAAGGTTAAACAAGTCAACATCAGAGTATAGTATGTTGCTATATGTTATGCTACTCCATATGCTATATTGGGAAAGCTTATAGAGTAAGTAGTATGGTACATGGTATATACTGGCAAACTCTTCTAATGGAAGTGCATCTTACTTTTGTAATGATTTTATTGTTTAATAACTACCTGCAGTGTTCTAGACACTGTAACGTGTGTTTGTGCTGGTTTTCACTAGCCAGGCAGATGAAGTCAAGCACTTCCTGAGAAGCCAAGCAAAACTGTCTCCTACCATCAGCCAGAAGCCTGGTTGTTTTTTTAGCTCCATCTTGACAAATTACACAATTATGGAAAGAACTGAAATAGGACTAGAAAGAGGACTATGTAAGTCCTTAGGGAAATTCTGTTAAAGCCCCTTTCTGGTTCCCTATTTAAAAATAGGGAGGTCTTTTCAGCTACTCGTGGTGAAGTTCGAACATACTGTTTCTGCAGAGGAGCTTATTTAGTGATTCAAACCCTTATGATTTCAGGGAAGAGCGTGCATCTTTGACCCAGCAATGAGCGTGCTAGCTGTGATGCAGGGTGCTTTGGCCTCTGGAGTACAGGAAGGTACTGCGGTCTAACATGTCGCAATTTTCACTGTTATATAGCAAATAATATTAAGGAACTTGTGCAAAGGTGCCCACACATGAATAACTCAACTGTGATAAAGTTATCAAAAAATGTCTTGTGTGGGCCATCATGTTTCTTCAAATGGGCTTTCATAGTGTTCAGTACAATCTTGATGAAATCCCTGCTTTGGTGTGAGGATTGGTGAAATATGAATAAACCCCATGTGGACTTTTGAACAGAGAATCCTTGGGAGGTTCTATGACTCACTATTGGCATGGACCTCATTCAAGATGCTACATGTTATATTAGGCACTTCATGTTATTTAGAAATGCTGGAGGAAATATCTTGAAGTTTGACTAATTAGAAATAGCATTGGTAGCAGATGGACAAGAGAAAATACTGTAGAAAAGTTGATTGTGTGAGTCTTTGATTTCTTGCAAGCATGTAGTGCAGGCTGAGCAAGGTCTTCCAACTCTGTCAAAAGGTTTTGCCATTGAGCTGCATAGCTGAGCACAAACCCGGTATTTGGTGTGTGTTCATGACTATCAGGCAATTTTGGAGAATTTCAGTCTATACACTGAAAGCAAGAGTAGATTACTGTCCTTTGTGAGCAGCTGATCTTGAAACAGATTGTCTTGGCAGTGCTCCCAAGACTCCGATTCAGTCAGTCCCCGCCTAATGAACTGAAGGCTACCTTCCTGATAATTAAGAGGAAACAAGCTGCCTGGATTTTATCCAGCTTTGGATTTTTAGGCTGGTGTCTTGAGCACTTAGTGATTTGTGTTAGGTAGTGGACTACTCAAAAGTCATTACCCCATAAATCAGGTAGATTGGAGGAGAATTTCTTCAATTTTTGGTTTGCTGCATGTGAGGAAATCTCAAGAATATTCATGTCTCTGTGATTGCCAGACCTTTTTTCTGAGCATACATACTTTCATTCCAGTTTGGATAGCATTTGTAATGTAAATGCTCTGTGTCTAAAATAGTAATAACATGGAATTGCAAGGTATCAGGCATTCTGTGTATTAATTCACCTAATTATGCCTAGATAAAGTTTCAGTTTAGTGACCCTATCAGGCGTAGGCGTTTCACAGATGCCTTCTTTTTGACAGTATCATGGGAAATGATAGCTCCAACGATCATGCTTTGTTCCAAATTAGCTTATATTTAAAGTAAACTTAACTCCTTGAAATAGTTTCAGGGTTTTGCACTAATGGTGGATCTCAGCAGCACAGCCAGTTGGTATTGCCTTATTATATCATGCGTGGAATCAGATAAATTTTATCTCATCTCATTGTGTGCTTGGATAGAGGAGAAAGTTGATCTCCTTTCTCTGGGTTGTTCTTCAGTCCTTATGTTTACTTACAGCTCTTCAATCTCATCTTCCATGTGGTCCAGTCAAAACCAGGTTTGGAAATAATACGGGACTGGATAGTTGCAAGCATCAGAGACCATGACCAGTTATTTCTCATTGCTACTATCGCACAGTGTTGCTTTTGTTTAAATAAAAACTACTTATGAAATTGGGATTTTGGGGTGCAAGGCTCTCTTGCTAGTTCCTCCTGCAGTGGTAGGAACTGGTGAGATGTTAAAAAATGGGTTTCCATGTCAGAAACTTTGGAGGTCCAGTGGTATTTGCGGTCTCGTTTGGAACTACCACCTGCCATGCAAGGAGTCTCTGTGCACCATGATTCTAATCTGTGTTTAGTAGATGAAGAGAAGTACATCCTGACAAAATGAAAAAAAAATCTCACACTGTCTTTAAGTCACCTTCGCAATTTTCGTACGGCTAAACCAGGGAAGTGACACTCTTGCTGTATGAGGGGATAGGCATATCCATGTAGTTAGCGATGTTTGTAGGGATGTATGGCACGCTGGCGTAGCTACAGTGGCTAGAGGTGGTCTGTTTTCATGCTCCAGCCTGATAGTCATGCTGGCAAAACTGTAGTCTTGATTTGCCCTCAATGGGATGAAGAAATACTTCCACAGCTCTTTTTCTCTTGTAAAATTCTTTGTAATATGCTTTATGACTCAGGGGTTCTGTGCTTTGGAAAGGGTACACACATGTTGATTGTTTTTCCTGCCATGTTTTGAGTATAATATATTGTTTTATGATCATATATGAATTTTAATTCATTTCATTATTGATAGCTTATTTCCTGATACATCAAGGGAATAGACAGAGCATGACTAACATTTTTTTGTGATCTTACAATTACTAACTGTATGTTAATTTTCATTTTAGAATTCATTCATACCTGAAGTGACTGTATTTCTGGTTTTGAATACAAAACATATCTACTAACTGAAAACTAGAAAATTGACTTTACTTGGAGTGATGACTTAGAAATTATAAAAACTTACCTCTTCTTGCTGACAAAGCGATCCATCTAGAGTTGTGTGCAGTTTTCAGTGCATGTGTATTTTAATAATGCACTGTCTTTTGACAATTCAGGTTTTTTCTACAAATACTTTGTGTTGATGTATTTGGGCTTGTTTATGTTTATGTCCATCTTGGGGAATTATATGTGAAACGTAACCATCAGTTGGAAAAACTGAATAAAAATAGTTTCACTTAGTTGAGCTTAGCAACCAATGGAGAAATATGTACAGTGTTTGTATCACTATTTTTTAATGCCATAATTATGCACGGGATGAAATAGGTCCCTAAGAGTGGTATTAGGACTGCTTTTTGAGCAGTGATTTGAGTATTGCATTCAGCAGTGACACGTAGCAAAATGTGCCAGGGCATTTGAGCATGATAAAGTCACCATGTACTGTGTACCGTCAGGARTGTGGAATGAGCTGGAGAGGTAGAAAAATAAAATACTGAACACTACGAGTATTGCAGCCACCAGCAGTGGAATGGTTCAGAGTAACTAATGTCTGTGGTGTCAGTCAAGCCTTAGACAAAAGAGATGGGGACCACAGACTTGTCTCCCTGGAATGAAATAAAGAAGGTGTGCTATTGCATGAGCAAGCTGTCATCATCAGATGATGATGAATTTCTTTGTTTTCCAAGAAATATGGACTAAAGGGAGAAGTGGGGGAATCAGTCTTGCAGCTTGTTATAACTAACAGGACTCATCTCAAGAGGGATAGGATTTATCTCTGCCAATTAGTCACATTTTTAATTAATCTCATCTTAATCTGGACATGTAATACAAGTCAGATGAATCATTTAATAAATGTGCTGGTTTCTCTCCATTGACTGTAATTGGAATCCAGATTACTTCTGCAGATGTGGATGTCTACATAAGAGGCATCTCATTTAGTTTTAGATGGTTTATGTCATTGGGATTCTCATGTGCTAAACCCCAATGTTCATGTCATGAAAGTCAGTGGACTGCAGTAATGTCAGAGACCATATTTCAAGAACAGAAGTAAAATGTATCAAGTTTTTCCATGAGACATCTAGTGGTATGCACTTAGAAATTAATATGTACTAGACTATAAAGTCTGTAAGACAGGCTACTGAAATAAGCAATGAAGGAAAGGAAATTCCATATTTAAAACCACAGAGCCACAGCATTGGTATAATCTTTAAGTTGCAACCCTGTCATGGTTTAACCCCAGCCAGCACCTAAACACCACCCAGCCGCTTGCTCACCCTCAGCTCTAGTAGGATGGGGAGAGAATCGGGAGGGCACAAGCAGGAAAACTCGTGGGTTGAGATAAAAACAGTTTCATAATTGAAATAAAACAAAGTAGAACAGTAATAATAACAATGATAACAACAACAATAATAGAATATACAAAGCAGGCGATGCACAATGCAACTACTATGCTCATCACCCGCTGACCGACGCGTTGCCTGATACATGAGAGCCCGTCCCGGGACGCCAGAGCCCCGCTCTCCCACTTAGTTTTTATACTGAGCATGACGTCACATGGTATGGAATACCCCATTGGCCAGCTGGGTCAACCGCCCCGGCTATGCTCCCCCCGCCAGCTTCCCATGCACCTGGCAGGGCATGGGAGGCAAAAAGTCCCCGGTGCAAGCACCGCCCAGCAACAACAAAAACATCAGTGGGCCATCAACGCTGCTCTTATACCAAACCCAAAACACAGCACCCCTCCCAGCTACTGGGAAGAAAGTTAACTCTGTCCCAGCCGGAACCAGGACAGACCCAAATGAAAGATGCATCCCTGGTTATGGCAAAAAGATAAGCCAAGGCAAAATAAGTACAGAATTGTAACCAGAAGAGTAAGTTTCTCATCACAGATGATAAGAATAAATCATTTTAAAATTTGGGCAGATGGCCACTAGCCAGGAGAAACTGCAGTTCTTAAATATATTGTCCGTAATCAGTGATAAAGAAGAAATATTTAATGAAGATACCTGCTGATAATAGTTAACTGACTGAAATGAGCTTCTAGCAGAGAGGAGTGAAGTTAGAGTAGAGACACTAGATGACACAGAAGACCTCAGGAACATACTCTCTTTCTGGACTGATCCTGCTTCAGGCTATGTGAAAGGGAGTGATAAGATGATTCAGGATGGGCATGGATGAGGCTAAATTCAGTTTCTTTTGTGTGGTCTGGAAGACTGCTAAATGTTCAGCCAGGCTCTCTGAGACCTGTCAATTCTGGGATAACAACATCAAAGCTATTAAATTAAATTCCTGTTTTGTATAATATTTTTCATGTAGAGGTTTTATCGGAGGTAAGGATAGGATGTAACTGTACCTCAGGTTGAAACAGACTATTCATACACCCATCTGTAATACAGATTGTTGACTCCCATGTACACATACATGCACTAGGACACAGAGGCTGATACCAGCTGAAACAAAGTAGTGATTTACATTATGATGGGTTATGGTGCTTACTTGGCATGTCATTATTGTTGCTATTTAAATAAAATCCCCTAAAATTTATTTCAGACAAGACTGAAGCAATTATAGTACCATAAAGCAGTCGGTAGGAACATTTTGTTTATGTAGAGGTAAAATATTATAGTTGTTCAACAGATTGCAGACTTCCTTTTGTGGGCATTTGTAATTATTTGGGACTAAATCCAGTTCCTAGTAAACTTGGTAGGAATCTTTCAGTCAGTTCCAGAGGGACTTGTATCAAATTTCTTTAAGTTTTTGAAGATGCCAAGTTTTATAAAGTTGACATTTTAGTGTTTGCTGGGTGCCTGATATGGTGAGGACCAAGACGTCCTTTGGGACTCTGCATAATGTGTGCAATGGTATGCTTTGCCATGAAATTGTCTTAATTGGATGGGGTAATGAGGAGCGTAATGGGTCTACCTGGTCGCTACTTTAGAAGTTGTTTGTATAACAATATGGGAAATACGGGGAATAAACAAGAGGACCTGAAATCTTAATCCATGAGCAACAGTGYGACTGAACTAGCGTAGCAAAGATAAGGTGGGAGGACAGGGAGGAGGAAGAGGCTGTTGCTGTTGTATATCAGGTTCAGATACTTCTGCTGTGACCCAGCTGTAGAGGGAGTTGGGCATACTGATGCTCTRTAAGTAATACTAAAAGGGAAAAAGCTCATGAGCTCCATCGTTATGCAGGCATTGCACAGACCACCAAACAGATTAGGTAGGTGGGGATTTTTATTGGCAGAGTACAGGGGATGGTGATGATGGGAGATTTTAATTAATCAGTCATCTGTTGGAAACCAATAAAGGAGAATACCAACTGCCTGACATGTTTTGCAATGCACTTACGACCAAATTTTCAGATGGTGGGAAAAGCAATTGAAGGGGAAGCTATTCTATTTGATACCAACTCTAAGGGAGAAATTGTTCAAGAATAGGGAGAGAAAAGGCAGCTTGAGTGAGAATTACCCTGGGATGACGGAGGTCACAGATTTCAGGAAGGGAAAGAGGTTGAGTAAAAGAATCAGAGCAACAGATTTCAAGGGGATATGAGAGGACTGTGGGCATAATCTCTTTGGAAAGGAGTCTGGAGAAAAGAAGTTAAAGGAATTGGTTGTTCCTCAAAGAAAAAATATAAAGAGAAAAAAATGCAAATTGAGACAGCACAGGAGAAGGACAAAAAGTTTAGTAAAATAAATCTGTCTAAAATATAAGCACCTCATTTATATCAAGCACAAGAAGGAACTATGTAGAAAATTAAAACTAGTTTGGATTATTCAGAACAAGTGCAAAAGAATAGCAAAAGATGTAGAGAAAAAAAATAATCAAAGCCAAGGCCAAAAAATGTGAACAAGAAAAGACTGTGTACAAGAAAGAACATGAGGAGTAACAGAAATTGTTCTGGAAGTATATTTCTGGTAAGAGCACGTTCCAGGAAAGTGTTGCTYTACTGCTTAACAGAAGCACATCAGTCTTCACTAGTGGTATTAAGAGCATATGGAAAACTCAGCCTGGAATAGAGAAAGGACAAATCGGAGAGTACTTAATGTGTTAGGTGTTCCCAGGTTAGCTGTGCCTGAGACACGCTATACTTGGAAACTGGAAGAATTGGCTAAATCAGTCTCAGCCCTGTTAGCAGTTACCGTTGAGAACCTGAAGAAGAAAAATGAGTGTGAAAAAACCAGAAAAATAGAAAAACTGATCCTTAAAAGGGTGGAGGAGCTACAGAGGGAAGAGGCCTATCACAGATTTACAGATCATTGTTGTTCCTAGAGAAATTACAGACAAATATTCAAACATTTTGTAAGTATCTGGAGGAAAGCAACAAACAGCAATCAGCATAGGTTGGTTTGAACTATCTAATACCCTATAACGAGAGATTAAAACTTGTGGATAAAAGAAAAGGAGCAGATGTCCTACATTTTCACTTTAAGAAACTTCTGTATGCTGTCTCACAAGACTCCCCTGTAAACAAGCTAGGGAACATCAAGCAGTGTCTTAATGTAAGTTCCATGGGGTATAGCTGCAAAACTGGTTGGATAAGGTAACCTCCAAGCAGCTACTGCTGTTTCACTGCCATGTGTGTATTCCACAAGAGTTTATTTTAGACACTATTCTGTTTTTTTCAGTAATAATCTGGATTATGTATTAGAGAGTATGCTTATTAAATTTGCAGTTGTCATAAAGTTGAGAATGGATTGGAAGGATGCCGGAGAACAGGATTAGAATTGAAAATGATCTTGACACATTGGAGAAATGGCTTGGGGAATAAGGTAATATTTAATAGGTGTAAGTGCATGGTACTACACTTGGGCAGAATAGCCATATACAGGACACAAGACAGCTGGTTAAGCAGTGGGTTTTGAAAACGATATATGTCATGAATATTACATGAGTAAACATAATCAAGCTGTTGTGAAAAAGGTATGAATGGATGAAAAAGACATATAGCCTGCAAAATGTATGGAGTAATTCGTCTGTTGTACTCAGTACTCTGCTCAGCTCAAATACTGGGTCCAGTTTTGAGCATCACACTTCAGTAAAGATAGGGCTAATTGGAGGGAGTTCAGAGAATGGCAATGAGGATAGTTAGAGAGCTGAAAAACATGACTTGTAAGGAAAAAATTGAAGAACCAGAATTATTTACCCTAAAAAGTAAAAGATAGGTACAAGAGAAAAGTTTTCAAGTATGCAAAAAAACCAAACCAAAACAAAAAACAAACAAAAAAMMCGAAACAAAACCCCAAACCCAAAAACCCCAAACCACCTTGAACTTACACAGATGAAAGGAATGATCTGATCTCTGCATCCAGTATGGATAGCTTGAATTCTAACAAGAAAGAATTAGTTTAGACATCAGAAAAAAAATTCTGACAATAAGGTAAGGTCACTTAGAACAGGTTAACTGAGAAATTTATAAGTATATTAGAGGTCTTTTAAAACACAGAAAACATGTCCAAAAATGATACMAGTGTAGCTTTGTTTCACCAGCAGTTTGGAGATGACCTGCTATGGACCTTATCGGCAGTATCTTCTATGATTCTCTATTGAGTGTGTTACTTTACTGCCTATTATTACTGTGCCACACAACGCATTTTCTGTTCTGTAAATCTTGTGAAACATTATTGTACTTTGAATTAAGATTATACTTTTTTTTATTTCAGTGTGTGCAGAAGCTTACAATCCTGATGAGGAAGAGGACGACACAGAATCTAGGGTATTTAATGCTTTGAGCCAAATACTTATTTTTTCAGTTCTCAGGCATTAAATGTAGGAAGAAAAATGTAACCAGCATTACCATTCCTTTACAAAAGTATCCTTATTATAATACACTTCAATAATCTCTTGGGTTTTCATGTTAAAGGAACATTTAAAAATTCTCTGTAATAGTCACCCATGTAGGATCTGATGTATTATTCTAAATTACCACACCTTTGATACATGGTCTGTTAAGGAAGCATTTTTGTGYAATTATATTTGCCCAGAGAGTGCCTGCTCCTAAAAGTACTTATTTGGTGTTCTCATAATCTTGCAGTAGCTTCCTCAATATTCTAGTATTTTTCATAAGGCAGAAAAAAGGTAAATTATAAAACGCTAAGATTTTCAGATGTACAATGCAATAACTAATGAACTATATTTATTTCTTTTACTTATGTCACCCTTTTAAAGGCATTTACTTAGCTTTTAATATGAAATAGCATAAGTATGACTTTTAAGACAAGTTTAAATGTTTATATTCTACCTAATTTCTGGCTTGTAAAACTGTGAAAAAGGTTATCCTATAGTTTGACAGTTTTGAAACCTAGCATACCTTTTTAAGCATATGAGTTGAATGAACAACTTGATTGATACTCACATTAACCAGACATCGGTAATATAGTAAAACTCTGGCTCACTCAGATAGTGTCAAGTCTGTTGTTTACTCTGTGAAACTTCTGATATAAATTTAACACAGATACTATTTCACAAAAATATTCTTTGGGAAGTAGTCACGGCAAATGGCTAAATGTAGCAGTGGTGCTTTTTATAAAACATGCATGCTCCAAATATGATTAGAGAGTATTAGAGTAATGTTTGTGCAGCAATAGTTGAGATAAAGGTATCCAGAATGGCTTGCAGAAATGAACTGGATTCTAGAAATGTAAAGATCTTGTTAGCTTAAATACAGCAGTGCTTCATTTGCTAATGCTGTGGTGGTATAATGTTATCATTGAGCATTTATTGAAATCCTGAAGGTTTTGAAATGAAAGTGTTATGAAGCATGGCCAAAATATTGTGTAAAATGCTTAGCTGAATTCAGCTTGAATGACTGAGCTGAAAATGAAGCTCAGTCCTTCAGCTAGTGCTGCTATATGATAACCACTGTAAAGGTTTTTTTATTATATCCCTCAGATTATTCACCCTAAAACAGATGATCAAAGAAACAGACTGCAGGAGGCATGCAAGGACATTCTTCTTTTTAAGAACCTAGATCCGGTAAGAGATTCTTTGTAATGGACAACATTTAGCAGTTCTGCTATGAATTAATTCTCTTGAACTTTTGAACAGAAGTTTATAGATTTGACTTTTGTAAGCTCTTATGTATGCTTTCTTGACCATTTCATAAACTCCAGAAATGCCATTTTTATAACTGATACGCCATATATAGAGAGCCTTTTGTTCACCACCATGAATGATAGTCTTGAAGTACGTTAATATGAATATATACATTAATATGATTGTAAAGTATTGTATTTTCTTATTTTAAATCTTCTTGCTGTACATTGATGTAAACTCATCAGTTAACTGGGATGTTTAAATTGTTTTTACTAGTTACTTTTTATCATCCAAAAGTGTGCTGAGTGCTCCATCAAAACCTAAAATTACCCCCAAAGCCTACAGTTTAGCTATAGATGTAATTGAACAAGCAAGTTATGAAATAGAGGGAAAGAGAAAGGCAATAGCGAGGTGTTTACATTATTATTTCACTTAATACAGATACTGTAAAAACGCTACAGATAATTTTCTTCTGCGCAGATAATTTCCTTCTGTTGCCTATAAAAACAGTTATGGGCTTTTAAGAAAGCTTGAATGCAGTGAATGAGTGGTCTGGATCAGACAAAGGTGATAACGCTACARAAAAGAACAGCGTTGTTTAAGGGAAAAGGCGAGTGTATCAATCAAAACATGCATACTGAGGTTGGGATGATTCACAACACACCAAATGCTTTCTCAAGAGAATTGATTCAGTGCTGTCAGGGGAGGAAGCATGGGGGAAAGGGAAATAATTATGTAGAGTTTTAAGCATGAGAGCAAAAAGTTTTAAATTTGATTCAAGAGGGAGCTAATGGAAAGACCAGCCTGCAGCTCTGTTTGGAAGTCAGGTGCTGTTACAGAGAATGCACGTTAATTTGTGCTGCAGGTTTCCAGCTCCTGCTATTGTCTGCACAAAGGCTGAGCCCTGACCCTGGGTACCAGTTCCCAGAGAGGCCCTGAGGAGCAGTGAGCCACAGAACCCCAGCTTTGCAGAACCCTGGAGTTAGAGCTATAGGAGGGCATCAAAAGCCTCAGCATAGGTGCTAATATGTGTGCATTCTTGGGACACTAGGGATTCTGACACAGAAGATTTCCTAACTCACTCCCTCATGCTGTCTGTCTAATGGGTAGTTAATCAGCTGTTCCACTATACTTGTTCAAGCTAAAGTCACCCAAACATTTGCCCCTTCCACTCCTGAATTATTTTTCTGCATAACTTCAGGGATACAAAGTGGTTTGTGGATGTCTGCTCTGGATGTGAAATTGCTTTATTATATATTTTCCTTATTGTTGCTGTGTCGTGGCTTCCACTTGGCTGGACCTTCATTACATTAGCCTGCCAATGGCATTTTGGCAGACCCCTCTTGGTTAGTCTCTGAGCATTTCTCTCTTATGAGCCCTGTGACCAAACAGATTATCKTGTGCTCCTAGAATCTGCTGTGATGTTAATTTTGAACTACTGTTTTCCTGATTCTGGCTTTAYAGAGTTTCTTGGTAGCATCTGCTTATAGTATCAATCCTCTGGATGAGATCTGCTTTCCCTTCCAGTGAGAACTAGATCCGCTGTCTAAATAGTCATCAGCCACTTGGTCTGCAGGACAGGGATCTATTGGCTTCATATCAGCTATATTGTAATGTTGTGTAGATGTAGACCATTAAACTGTTCCCGTGTGGGCACTTTATATAACTCTTCCAGGGAATACTGGGGGATTACTTCCCCTGTTTGTGGAGGTCTTCTCAGGACTGTGCTGCTGTCTCGATACCATATCCCCTTGATGTTTTGAACTCCTTTTTTACTTTTGCTTCTGAATCAGTTACTTGTAATTGCTAATAGTTCCCACACCTGTTCCAGGTGTTCAGGAGAAGACTTCTTAGCTGAGTCCTCCCCTTGTGGAGCTCTGCAATCCAAAGCCTTGAAATCCGCTCCTGGCATCTCCCAAGTCTTGTTTGCCCCCCTTTGCTCAGATTGTCCAGTGGATTAAGAACACTACCTTCTGCTTTAATCCTTCACAGACAGTGTTCTGGAAAGTTGAATAAGATAATTTTTGTAAAGGATTTTTTCATTATAATAACTTTACTCATAAAAGGCATTGGAAAGCTACTGAGCTCTGAAAATAGCAAGGGTATTAAAATGTAGCCTTCTTCAGTCTGGCTTGCTCCTTCTGTGGAGGCAAAATCTGTAGTCCCCAGGGGACTTCTCCCACTCCTCCTTCTTGTTCTGCTGCTAGGCAGTGACTCAAGAGCTCTGCCACTGTAGTTGCAGTAATTTAAGTGTTCCTATCCCAGCTCTCTTCCTCACCACCGCCTCTCCACCCTGCAGCACAAGCGCACGTGGTGCCAGCTGCTGCAGTTCGCTCTCTGGTGTATTAGCAAAAAAACTCCTTCATCTTGGAGAGACATAATATCTTCAGCTGCTAAAGCTAAAGTCTCTGGAACAAAAGTCAAGCTGTGTATCGATAGCGTCTCCCACTCCCACTGTTTTTTTTCTTGCATTGAACTTCAGCCTCTTTCTGCTATAGTTCTGTGTATGAAAAACATTGTTTCAGAGGTCAGTGAGTTAGAGGGGAAGAGACAATGTAAAGTGCTTAATGGCTTTTCCCTGATGGCCTTTTAGCAAGGTGTCAAACACCATTCCTAGATAGGGCACCACTCTGAAATAACAACATGTCTACRGCATGATCAGAATTGCGTTCAGTATGTGATGCTAAATGGAGTCCACATTTTCTTAAAACTTTATCCCACCCTAACACACTGTGTTTTAATTTGATGGAAAGATAAGGGTATCATTAAAGCAGAAGGAGAAGTTGCATTAGTTAGGAGATGAGTTACAGTACTGCTCAGCATTTTAATTAAAGAGTCCATCTGAACAGACAAGCCTTCACATAAAAGTAAAAAACAGCAGAACCATTTGAATGTGAAACTAAATGAGAGAGAGGAGAAAAAGATAACCTTCAGACTTTGAGACAACTTAGGACTTTCTAAATAGACACAACACTGTCTTGAGCCTTCATTTACCTGATAGCAGTGTTTGAATATCAGATAGATAAACTTATGGAGAAGTATTTATAAATATCAATATTTCACATATTGGCTCTGATTGAAAATATAGCATAGTATAAAGGAACACCAGCTCTGGTACAATTCCCTGAGCAGCACTCTATGTTTTAAAGGCCAACTCTTATAAATTCCTTAAAGTCTGTGAAGTTACTTGAATTTTCTTGAAACTTCCTTTAACTTTGTGGATTGCTGAGGATGTGACCAGTCAACTAATGTCAGTTCAGCAAGGCACTCCTGAGTTAACTCCCTTAAATAAAAAGTACTTTTAAAGAATTGATACGTTAGCATTCTTTTCACCTTTCTGGGGGCTTAATCACTTCCCATCTGGTTGCTGTCACTCAACATCAGTTTTAGCTAGTGCGTAACAGTATGGAAAAAATTACTTGAAGAGAAGAATATGGATTGAAACATGCACGTGCAACAAGATGAGGGAAAGAGGTTTTTGCAGAGCTCTTTGGCTACTTTTTAGAGGACCAGATCAGGAAAGAATCAAGAGAAATTCCAGGAGCAGAACTGTGTGGATGAGTGAATTAGAAGAGAGAAAGGTGCATTCAGATGTTCGTTTTCCTCTCTCCACGCTATTAATCTAACCTATGTTAGATTAACTCCTTCTTCTTCTAAAGCACCTCTTCCTGTTCTTCTTCCCAGAAAAACCTCTTCCTAGACCACAGTATTATTTATTGTTCTTCTCGACTGCCTGCCACACCATTGCCAGAAATCCTAATATTACTTTTGTTCTCCCAGGATTGCCATGGTGTGCCAGGCTGCTTGCTCTACATGCATGCACAAAGCCTGTTACTACGCCTTCTCTCCTTCGTGCTCCAGATGCTGGAGGTTACTGGCGGTGAAATCAGACGCTGCATGCCCTCTTTCCCCTCCAGTTTCACTTTGTATAAGCCAGCAAGGAGAAAGCAAGATGATGACCAGATGCCTTGGGCCAGTACTGAGGATAAGGACCAAGTCGCTATTACTGGAATTTGTCTCTGTTGAGCCTAACTGTTTTATCACTGGGAGGAATAGCAGCAGCAGCAGCTTATCTAGTGGCCAACGCAGCCTTCTACACTTCTTTTTTACAATGCAATTCAGAGAAGTTACTCTTTTGGTTTTGTCTTTTAAGAGGAAACTTTGCTGGGGCTGATTAACAACCGGCTATTTGGTTTGGCTGTTATGGCCCATAGGCCAGCAGTTAAAAAAACCTGATGAACCTATCATCAGAGTAACAGGGTGGCTCAAGGGACTGGTACCATCAAAGATGTGCCACACCCTTGCACTTAAAGTTTGAATCCTTTCTTTTGCAAAAATTCACAAGCAGTGTTAGATCATCATTCTCTTTCAGGTAAATTTTATTTTGGAGAGCTTTGCCCTGCTAATGTAGAGAATATTTCAAATAGGTCTTGACCCTTTTCTAAAAGGTAATAAATTATACATATTCTTCACAAATATGCAAGAGCAATTTCTGGGCATATTGCCACTCATGCACCTGGGGAATTATTATAAGAGAGCACAAATATTGATTAATCAATTAGAATTGATTAACTCAAAGGAAGATGAAAGAAAGCATAATGCAACTGTGTTTTATGCATAGCGGACTCTTAAGGCCAAACCATTCCTTGAAAATTGCTACTAACAGAAGATTCTCATAATGCTCTTATGTTCTTAAAAATTTTGGTGAAGAATTAGGACTACAGATGTTGGAGCAATTAATGGGAATACATGTGTATATGCATGTGTGTATGTGTATATATGTGTGTGTGTGTATATATATATATATGAGTGAGCCCAGAATGCCTGAACATGTTAATACTCTGCCCTCTTAGATGGCACAAAACTCTTTGCAAACTAATGGGTTCCCAAACAAATAGAACTGCACTTAATCCTGTTTTTCCCTAAGGCAAAATTAATACTTACATCAGATCTAGCAAACAGGGATTCTCTCCACCTTGCCTATTGTTTCAGAAATAGTGTGGCCAGCAGGACTAGGGAAGTGATCATTCCCCTGTACTCGGCACTGGTGAGGCCGCACCTYGAATACTGTGTTCAGTTTTGGGCCCCTCACTACAAGAAAGACATTGAGGTGCTGGACCGTGTCCAAAGAAGGGCAACGAAGCTGGTGAAGGGTGTAGAGCACAAGTCTTATGAGGAGCGGCTGAGGGAACTGCGGTTGTTTAGCCTGGAGAAGAGGAGGCTGAGGGGAGACCTTATCGCGCTCTACAACTACCTGAAAGGAGGTTGTAGTGAGGTGGGTGTTGGTCTCTTCTCCCAAATAACAAGCGATAGGACAAAAGGAAATGGCCTCAAGTTGCTCCAGGGGAGGTTTAGATTGGACATTAGGAGAAATTTCTCCACCAAAAGGGTTGTCAAGCATTGGAACAGGCTGCCCGGGGAAGTGGCTGAGTCACCATCCCTGGAGGTATTTAAAAGAAGTGTAGATGTGGTGCTTAGGGACATGGTGGTGTACTTGGCAGTGTTAGGTTAACAGTTGGACTCGATGATCTTAAAGGTCTTTTTCCAACCTAAAGGATTCTATGATTCTATAATCAGTTATTGAATCTGATTATAGAAGATTGAAGATGTTGTGCAAAAGAACTGCCCAATGTGAGGTGCCTTCATCTTTGGCTTAAGAATTTTGGAAACTATTTGCAACTCTGAATTATTTCTGCTCTTTTTTACCAAACTGCTAAAAAGAATCAGCCAACTTGCTCAGAGGGCTAGTTACAAAATATGAAAAGTGTTACTGAGCCTGACTGATGGGCATGTGCATGAGATTTGAGAGGAAGAATACTAACTTAACCTTCCTCCACAAGTTATATGTTAAGGTATATTCTCAAGGAAAATATTATTGCTTGAAAATATTGATTATACATCGAAATACAAATTAGATTCTTTGATAGTGAAGAAATAAATGCCTTTTGATTAGTTTACAAGTGGATATTACACAAGGGAGGTAAACATTTTGAATTGGATCAATAGTGCTGCTAACATTTATATCAGAGTTCCAGGGGAGTATATGTACATGGTTTTGTTCTGAAAAACAAATGCGGAGAGCTGTAGACATGAATTCTGTAATTTACTCTTCCTCTCCAAGGTCCTGACTTGTGGATTAAGAACTCCTTTTCTTCCCATGGTTTCCCTGCCTATGTTGTGCTAACTTTTTCTCTCTCTCTTCCCTCCCCCTCCCCGCCTTCGTATTCTGGTATTGTCTGCTTCATTACCTTCTTAATATCATGCTGAGCATTAATTCGTTGATATTTCATATTGCTCAACGTGTGGATAAGGTGGCCAACAGGATGCCTTTTTAACTTGGGCTCATTTTAGTAAAATGGTTGTAGGAGTAAAGAGTAAAGTGGTTTATGAACTCAATTGGGGGCAATAGAAGAACTATGGATTCACTTTGTTTGTATGATAGTCTTATGGTTGTGTCTCAGAACATCATAATTTTTACAAGTCATATGAGATAGGCAAGTCTTGTTACTACTATTGTACTGAAGTGCAAGGCAATCTCATGCCTGCTTAGATTGTGCAGGATGTCTTGGATCTAAAAGGGAAATTAACTGAGATTTCCTGTCTACCAGGGAGCTCTCCAGCAGCACACTCATCCTTCTTTTGGGGGATTCCCAAAGCATATGTAATCCCAACATACCATTCAATACTTTTGGGACTTACTGCATCCAGCTTAGTAGCTGGAGTTTACCAGCTCCTGTCAAATGCCAGATTAAGATTGTCTCGGTTTGCTGTCAGAAGCCACATCATTTTAATTGTAGAAATGTAGCTGTGCCTTCTATCTCCTGAATACCTTTTCTTAAATAGTGGGGAAGGATATTTTTCAGAAGTTACTTTTTACATTTGTCATTGTCATGACTTCCGGTGATGATCATGTCCTACTTTCCATTTTATCTACAGTGCCTTCATTGATTCAGAATGGGTAGCACTTTGTCAAACAACAAACATTTGTATCAGCAGTTTAAGCATTGATGCTTCTTGGAAGCCCCAGTGTGTGAGTGGTTGAGTTTAGTATGGAGAACTTTGGTTTTTTCCTTTACAAAATAGCTCACAGTAAATTTATAAATTGATATTAAGAAGACAGGTACCTGGTATGGTGGTAGCAAATCACTTGGTAGTCTGGCAGTTAAAAGAGCCATTGGCATTTGGGAAGGACATGTCATGGTCTACCAGCTCTCCTGAATGAATCAAAAGCTGTCTTGCAAGGACATAAAAGTGACTGGATTTTTAATCTGTGTGAAAYGTATACTAAATAAAATGCAGTTTTAATTATACTCAATGTTCATTATCTAACTGATTGGTTTTTTCAAGAAATTGTCTTGAGATGTAATTGCCATGTTTGTTTTGTTGAATTGAAAGAAATTGAGGCTAACGTACTATTTTCAAATAATGCAACATGCATCTGGAGGACAGTACTTTATGTGATACAAAGTACATGTTAGGAGAGTTGTGATTATTTGCAGTTTTTCACTTGACGTGGCAAGAARGATGGAATCAGACACTGTTCCATGGGGATGTCCTTGGTAAACCAGTTATCATTCCTGTCTGGGGCTTTGTTCTTCTGAATGTMATGTCATGTCTTTTGTTTGTAACTGATTGTAAACACGCACACAATTTTGTACATTTCAGATATGAAATGGCAATACATCAGGCTTGCACACACCTTACTTATGCATGGGTATCACCACAGGCCTAGATTCATAAAGGTACCTGGTATTTGAGTTGCACTTTAGGCACAGTAAAATATTTCCTAACTTGTAACAGAGTGATTCATAAAACCTCTGCTTAGGTGATATGCTGTTCATAGGCACCATGATAAGTATCAGAGGTATTTTTTGACATTAAAGTTCTGCTCCTATGCTAGAGGTTCACGTGGCTACCATGGGATAAAGGGGAAGAGGGGGCAACTACATTTTGCCACAAGTGTGTAGTGTTTAGAATACTTAGCACATGAAGATGTCAGAGAGCATCAGGCTCCTAGTGAAATGTTGATGAAGAGCATCTGTGTAACTGCCGTTGAGGAGAGAGAGCTCACAGGAGCACAGCAAAGAGGACAAACTAGCAGAGACTTTGCAGTCGAGGTAGTTTGTGCAGATGGGAGTTTGAAGGGGAACTGGAAACAGTGCGCAAGACAGTGTGGGACTGCTAGAGTTGGTGCAATGATAGTGATGATGGGCCACAGGGAGGGCTCCCCAGCACCAGCTGGACCAGCCAACCATAGCACATCTCGAGGTTTCAACCCAGATCCAGAGGTAGGATGTGACCGTCTTAGTCTCAGGCTGCTGGGAGTGGCAGGTGTCTCTCCTGAACGCTGGGGGGCAATGGTGGCTTTACCTATGGGAGATGTGCTGTGATCAGAGTGCTGAGCTGCCAGCTGAAGGAACTGCAGAAGGACATGAGGAGGACTGCGTAGCATCAGGCAGGATAAACAGGAGCTTGACAGCATCTTTCAAGGCTCCACCGAAGAGACAACAGTGCCTTTCTACAGCAGATGGAGGCACCAATCTGTTGACCAGACTTGCTCTCAAGTGGTGCCGTGACAGGATAAGATACAATGCGCACAAACTGAAATACAAAAAAATCTGTTTAAGAAAAGCCTTTTTTACTGTGAGGGTGATCAAATGCTGGAACAGGTTACCCAGAGAGGTTGTGGAGTTGATTTACACGTTTTGGGACTAAAGAGCTAAGAATGCCTGCTAACTGTTTTTTACTAGTTATCAGTCATAGTCACATGCCCTTCATATTAAATGTTTCCTTAGTTCAGTATTTTGAAGGCTTTAATTACAGGGAAAATGTCATTTGATTGACTAGTGTCCTGGTTTCGGCTGGGATAGAGTTAATTTTCTTCCTAGTGCTGTGTTTTGGATTTAGTATGAMAAGAATGTTGATAACACACTGATGTTTTTAGTTGTTGCTAAGTAGTCTACTAGTCAAGGACTTTTCAGCTTCCCATGCTCTGCCAGGTGCACAAGAAGCTGGGAGGGAGCATAGCCGGAACA
>JAYKAV010000079.1:125309-217421 GCA_035582835.1 Phoebastria nigripes | reverse complement strand
GCGCTTCAGCCACGGGGTAAAACTTTCAGAGCTCCTTGGTGACTTCAACCTTTCTGAGAGTTATTTGCCCACCTCCATTTGTGGGAAGATGTTCAGATCTTATCTCAAAGCCTGGCAAACCTCTTTTTCCTGTAGGATTTAGTAGTTGGAGTCCTGAAAGAGGAAGGAAGGTACTATTCTTGTCATTTTGTTGGCACGTTGGTGCCAAAATGGGCACATACGTGCAGACTATGTAAAGAAGGGCATTTCTAACCATGTAGGTTCGTTTGGTTGTGGTGATGCCAGAGGTGAAAGACAGGGTTTTGGTACCCTCTGCATGAACTCTGCAGAGACGCAGAGAGCGTGCATGGGTTCCTCACCTTTCCTCAGCAATGCACCAAGGGACATTTACTACCCTGTTGATGGACTCGATCATTGTTGTAGGTCCCTTCCAACTCAGCTCTTCAATTCTCTTCATTTCTATGCTATGCTGTGGCATTCTGTGCTATTCTACTCTATTCCCAGCATCACACTGAGTTGAATAACAATGAGACTATTATTTGCCTGAAATGCCAGTCATTTTTCAGCTCCAAATACACTTTCAAGGACGGATATCAGAAAGGTTACAAGTGATAACAGGATTTTATTTTATTTTTCTGAATCTGTTTCTGAGCAGATGCTCACAAGCATTAACACAATGCACATGTGTAGGCAGAAGCAGGCTGATGCAATCCTCAGTTTAGCTTGCGAAATCTTCATTTGCAGTCTGGTAAAGTAAAGGGAGAGCTACAAAAAGTCACAAATCCCCTACGTCTTGTGGAGATCTGGATGCTAGTGATACTGCATGGGGAATAGCAATTTCTGGCTCACTCACGTCTCTTGTGACAAGGAGTTAATGGCACAGGTAGCACCCAGCACAGATGCTATGAACTCCATCTCTGGTGGGTGAGCATTCACAGACCATCCTTGAAGTGCAAACACCTTGAAGTTCCTAGGCCATCCTTGAAGTGCAATCATGGTAGTCTGGTGAAAGGGAGAAACTCCTACTAACTGGGATTGCTGCAGAGCATCCCGTCCTGTACATAATGGGACGACAGTTGTTCTCAATCCCAAAGGCATTCTTCTTGCCAAAGAGCTGATGGAACAAAACAACAGTCGCTGACAACTCACCTCTGGTGGTTCCTGGGAGCGGCTGGTGGGAACAACTGTCCTCCAGGACCCTATGTTCTAGCCAGGCCTGGCATCCATCAGGGGAGGGGACAAAACTTTGGCACCAGCAACCCCAAACTGTGAGTGGGGCATTGCCACAGGTCRAGGGAAGCCAAGAGCTGGCTCTGCCATTGCCTCCCCAGGGCACCTGAGCTGAGACCTGTGCCACAGTTGCAACTGCAGTGCAAGAATCAGGTATTGTATTACCTGTTTATCTATCCTGCTGGCTTATCCCTTTTTCCCTTGTTTACCTAACCAACAGGTTTGCAATTTGTGAGGATGAGAGAACGTTTCCGAGGTTGCTGGCTGAGCTAGTGTTTTACACTGAATCCTAAAACCTTAACCTGGCCCTTGTCATTGCCAATCAAAGACCTAAAAAAAAGGGTTAAATTAATGTAAAGTAGAACAAGTGCTTTAGAATTACTTTCTTTAATTGCCTTTTTTGTTTCTCCTTTCCACATTTTCTCTTTTCTGCTAAGGTCCCATTGAAATAAATTATGAAATTAATTTGATTTAATCTCTGCCAGCTCAGACTTCCAGTGCACATAAATAAAGTTCAGGCTTCATATCTTCTCATCACATTTTTTAGTATCATTGATGAAAAATAATCTTTTTCATAGATTCACACAGTCATATACCTCTGCACACCAGGGTACTATTACTGAATTTATTAATCAATGATTATGTCTGCTCAGTTACTTAAAATTAAGCACAGGTGAAGGAGCATATATGAGAGGCAGAAAGACCATCAACTTCCATGAAAGATCATAGAATCCACAACTCTGGGATACAGTGAAACAACAATATTGAAATATGCTATTATCTATTTGTGTGCCAGCCTGTGGCATTTAGAGTTATGAGTACATTGTGTTTTCAAAGTATTTATTTCATTTGAAAGAGAGTCATAAATTTATAAAAATGAAACATGCCTGTAAGACAGATCAGATATATTGAACAAGAGATAATAAACTTTTCTGCCAAAACCAAGAAGGCCCAAGGGAATGGCTTTCTGGACTAAGCCCTAGCAAACGACAATTTTCCTCTAAGGAAAAAAAAAGTATAAGATAAAAAAAAATGCTAGGAAGTCCACCTGTAGAAAGCCACCCCAGACAAGAAGATGAGATCTCCTCATGTTTTAACACAAAACAAAGTTTCAGCAGTTTTTAGCAAAGCCTAAATACTCTTTGGTGAATTGTACCTCCTTTTAGTCCTCCTACAAATAAGTTCAACAGGATCTTTCACGTTAAGTGGATGTATCTCTATTCAACTGTAAGCCATTAAGGAGTTTGTTTAGTGTTAAGATTTTTAATACAATACGAGAAACACGTTAAAGTTGAAGGTTTGTCATTTATTTGCAGTAAATCTTTAACAACTATATGAAAGATAAAATACATAGATATTTTTACACAAATATTTAAAAATATTTAACAAATAAATACTTGCTATAAAACAACGATTTTTGCACCCTTTTCACATACACGCTCTCTTACATCTGAAAAAGACAGTTGATTTTCAAGCAATTTGGATAGAGTAAAATCAAGTGAGAATTATCACATATAAAACAAAGATTTATTAAATGTACAGAGCACTGCATTTAGAACCCAAACATAAATAGCAAATTAATTAGAGGTGCAAAGCTGACATGCAGTAACGCATCATCTGCATACTTTTCCACAGAAGTAGAATGACTTTATTTCACTTAAAAAGAAGGCATTGTAGTAAGTTAAAATATCTTTACTTCTGAATGAATACACTACTTCAATGTATTTTACCTTTAAATAATTCGTCTTAACTTTTCTAATTGTCCAACCAGAGATGCCCTGGGAGTGGTAGGACTGACTGAAATTTCCTTATAAAATGGTTGACATTAGTTACAACTGTTGAGAAGGGGTTAGGGGGAGTGTGAAGGAGGGGGTTATGCAAAGCAAGACTAAGACCACTTCCATTTCCCTTGCTTTGAAAAGATGGAGTCCTCTAAAATAATGTGACAGATATGCATGCCAGAACCTTTACCATACAGGGTTTCAGTTTTTGTTGTCYGAGGTAATAAATCACTGAGAGATTCAGCAGAATATCTCCACAATAGATTAACTTTAATAAATTAGAGATAATGCATTGTTGTTTTTTAATCTCTCCAGACTGTCCTAATGTTACATTAAGTTAGCTTCAGAGCAAGTAACAGAATAATGCTCTGAAATCTCCTGGGGCACCAAGGAAGACCATAGGATATACCTGGATTCAATCTAGACTGTTGTTAAGGAAGACCCAGCCAACTTTTTTCCATAACTATTTGCCTGACTGCTATAAAATGTCCCTCAAAAAAGGTTATAATGTCTTAAAAAGAGATAAACAATGGTAATTCTAGAGGAAGATATTTGTCAGAATAAAAGACCTTAATTAGCTTCTGTAAAGATTCATTCATAAGATCAGAAAATGATAGAGTAAAACTATTAATTATAATTCTTAATTCATTGTCAAAGTATAACATTACATGCCTACATTTGGTGGCTTAAAATTAGATGCCTTCATTGAAAATAATGCCTATGTTGTTGAGAGTCAAATAGATAATCAAATACTTTTGTATCATGTATAAAGTGGTGTGGGTTTGGGGGTTTTGTGTTTTTTTTTTTTAAAGAACGTTTTAATTGAAGGGATTACCCATTAAAAATGGCATGATTACTATCCAAATGTTTTTGTCATTACATTAAGCACTTTTTTCCTACCTGCTCAATTGCCTTAACATCTTGGGGGACATTAAAATATTTTTGGGGTTTTTTTTGCAGGATCTTATTTAGAAGTCCTACTGTCATTGCTCACAGGACCAAGCAATCCAAAAGCTGCCTGCATGTTTGTGAACAGAACTGAAGTAAAATAATGAGGCTGTTGTTTCGTGATGAGCTGAGCCAACACCRAGGTCTGCTCCAACTCCTTTTCTTGTTTGATTTCCCTATGAAGTCCTTTACACGAGTACTTGGTCAGACCAGCTTGCCTGATACCTGGTTCACGGAAGATGCATCTGTTTTGGGTGGGGGGAAGGGCAGTCTGCTTGGTTAGTTTTCAGTTACGAACTTCTCAAGGATTGAAAGTGGTGGGGAAAAAATAATCAGAGTACGTGATAGAGGAAGAGTGGTTATTGACCCTTTCAGTAACAGCTGACCATGAAATTGCACCCTCTTTCAAGGAATTTTTACTCTGCATTTCCCCTTTTTGCGGACCAGGACTATATATAGAAAGTCTGTCTTTCAAACACATTGATTGTTTTGAATCCTTTCTGAACTCAGAACAAAAGAAGGTTTGTAATTTAACAATAACACTAGCAAATTAAAGAAGAAATCTAATAGAGCAAAAATGCTTAGGAAGTGTTAACTAAGAGTGAATTTTGGAAGCAGAGGAAAAAAATCAAGGTGGCAAAAATAATAGCCAGCCGGATGAAACATATCATAGAATACAAAGGTTACTTTTTATGTATAAGCTTAAAAAAATTACTTCACTTTCCACGACTGTAAAGCATTTTCTACATAGTAAGGATAAATGCAGTAAATACTCTGCATGGCAGGGTATCAGAGGGCTGGGTTACTCTTACACATCCACACATCATTTATTTTCAAATGATTCCCAAAAATTGAATCTGCCTCCACTTACAGCGTATGGCTTACTTTTTTCAGTGTTCTAGCACGCTCATGCTTCATCAGTCATAGGGACTAAAACATGATAAGAAGCAGGTCTAAAAGATTCAGTTGGGGTAATGAAATTAATGCAGTGAAATTACAACACTGACCTTAAAAATCTAGCAAATTAATCATACTCAATTCTTCTGTTGAAGACAGTGTCCTAGTATCAAAGTCCATCACATGTGGACTTTGATTATAAGCGTAATAAGATTAATGACAGTCATATTGCTCAAAACCAAGTTGACTGGAAATTGCGTGCACCAGCTGAGCATGAATTGTCTTTGAAGATACAACCATTTTAGCCATACTTTTCTTCTAATGATATTTTACATCATGTTATTATCATTGCTGTAAGCAGAGACTGGAATCTTCTTTATGTCAGCACAAGAATGAACAACAAAGGAAAAGAAGAAACAGAAGTTAAGGTAGATCTGATGATATCAAAAAGGAATTGCATATTCCTGAGAAACTCTGCGATGATACCCCCTGCCTCTTCGGTATCAGAGCAAGGTACGCTCTGCAATGCCCCAGCCATAACACACAAATTTGTCTCCAGACAGCAGCACCCAGGGCCTGGGTGGGTGGTTCAGGTTGTCGACGATGCTAATTGTCTCACACATCCTGCTTCCTACGAGTTTTGTTTGACAGCTTCCACACTCTTCTGTATGCAACCAAGCTGCTCAACAAGTACCTGTCACTGTTTCTCAGCTTCAGCTCTGACCTAAATTCAGAGCTGTGCCAATGACTACAGTCACACAGTGACACAGTGAGATGCCCAAGCTCTACCAACATCCTCCATGAGATGATTAAGCCAACTACACCATGCATTTCTTTGATCCCTACTGCACTCCTGCAATACAAGGAGTTTTAGGTAGCTTGTCCGGGAGGCTGGATATTTATGATGGAGTAGAATAGGCTGTAGCAATGGTATTTCTTTGCATAACCTGTAAATAAACAGTCAAAATTTTTGCTACAGAAATATGAAGACTTTACATACAGCCAAAATTAAACTGAGAACTGACAGTAATATATTCTAATTTTGAAAATAAAGAAAAACAAAACACCTATTTAGAATTTACTTTTTAATCTAATTGGAACCATGGCTATTACAAAGTCTCGGTTCATTAAAGGAAATGGCCTATTTTTGTCTGCATTTTCAGTTTTGTTGGTTTTTAACCAAGATTGACTCCATTAACTCTGAACCTGTCTGGTGGTTTGTATCTTTCTTTGTGAGCAGCCTAAACTCATCCTAGGATACCTTGCCAATTCAAATGGAGTTATGACAGAGATTAATTTAGTCCAGTACCTCTCACATGAAATTATTATTTTAATGCTGACAGATTTTCAATAAGCGCTTGAACATCAGAGTTCCTCTCCTTAAAAAAATCCTCAACTTGCCTTCTGAAGCTGTGCATCCTGTTTTTTTCCTTAGACAGTGAGAGCAAACCTGATGGTTTGACCGATATCATCAGCTACATTGAAGAGTGGTCCTGCTGCCCCTCTCCTAGCCCCTAACTGCATTCCTTCAGGCACTAGAAGATGCGGGAGTAGTGCCTTTTTCCTATAGTGTGCTAATTTGGTTTTGTGACCCTGAACATATCAAATCTTTCTTTCTTATAGTTCCACAGAAATACACTGTCAAAAAGGTAGCTAGTGTTCATCTAGCAGCACAAAGGAAGTTAGTTCTTGTTTCTGTTTGAATATTCACTTGAGTGCTTATTAGAATATAGGTATCCTGTAACATGTCTCTGTATCCCAAACAAATGTCATTCTCAATGAAAGCATCATGGACAATGTCTAGCAAAAAAGTTCCAGTGAATTGACTGAATTCATACTTTTCTTTGGAAAGCCTCTAATTAAGGAGTACTCCTAAAAGAGGTTATTGATCATGCATTTTATGCATATTATTATTATCCTTTATTTTCAAGACATAAAATGTATTTTACAGCATAAAGAATATATTTGACATTTAAAGGTTCTAACTGTTGGCTTTGGCAGAGATAGAAAATAAGGATTAGTTGCAGAATGAAGAAAACACCTTGGAAGATAATGATTAAAAAAAAAAATTCAACAAAAGAGTATACAATTTACTGCTGTACAAACCTTACCAGCTCATTTTCAATTTATCATGGTTTGTACAAGATGACCATAATGACTTGACAGTTGTGCAATTTTATGTCATGACACTGCATGTATTTTGCTTTTGACTATATGAAATGAATTAATACAGCCAACTTGATAACTCCCCTCATAGTGGGAGTGACAAGCAGCAATGCTCTGAGGATATTTCGGCACCTGTTGAAAAGCCCTCTCAATACACCAGGCTACGAAGCAGTTAGGCTTAATTTAGGGAATGTCAATACCTCATCCTTCAATGAGTAAACTAGCTGGCAGCCTGCAAAGTTCCCTTGCATTCAGAAGAAACACATCTCATTCTTGCTTTCCTTCCATACAGGCTGAACTACCACAGCTGACTGACACCTCGGCTATATCTGAGTTCATGTGACACCTGTTTTTAATCATTCTTCACTGTGCAAACATACTAGTGATGTTTGCACTTGTGAACTTTCTGTAAACAAAAAAGAAGAATAAACTCAATTGGGGAGAAGATATTAGGCAGAGGTAACATGCGTTACAGTTATGAAGTGAATGAATGACAAGCTTACTCTCGAGATAAGAAAAAATATAGTAAGGGTGAGGTGTGTTTTTTTTTTTCCATGGAAGAGTTTTCTGAGAAAATGTTATAAATTTTCTATGAAACAAGGTTAAAATGCAGGGAGCAATCCAGTAGTGAGAGTACAGTATGCTATGTGGCACCCTATTGATCTCAAGCAGCTTTTCTCTTGCCAGAATACATGATTTGAATGAAAATGCTTATCCTCTTTCCCACTTACATGTCATTTTGGTCAAAAAATAATTTGAGCAGCAGGACTCTCAGTTGGATGTGTCCAGAATACTGCAATACTTTAGTAAACATTTACTTTAAAAATGGGAATAAAGAATTTTTTTTTGCAGGAGTTTGATAACCATCAACTTTGTGAGTGAGCAATCAACAATGTAAGAGGCACTAGGTTTTTTTGCTAATATTGGCTTTAAAGGCATCAGTTTATTCTTGCTGGGGAGAAATCCCACTATGTGATTAATTTTGCCAGGAAAAACCATTTCAAATGAGCATGAAGGGATACAGATTTTCTCTGAGTAAATTCTTTCTTTTTTTTTAAATCCTTAGGAAAGGATACATACCTCTTTGTATTTGGACAAGTAAATTTTTTTTAAACTTTGAGTATGTAGTGATTTTAACTTTGAGTATGCAGTGATTCGGTTGATTCCAAGTAGCAGCATCCAACAAAAACATTTTCTTCTTCCACTTTCTAAATAAACCAATTCAATTAAAGCAGAAAGGCTTTAATTCAATATATGGTGACACCTGGGACCATAGGCACAAACAAAGTGAAGGCGATACATCTTTCTGGTTATTAACTGACATGCACAAGATATTCCAATTTTCCTATGTACAAACTAATCTCATATACAGGCTATTTCCAATTTTGTGAATAAAAGCCTGAGGAAGAAATAGTATTGGTCAAAAACCTGGTAGCAAGACCCCGTTTCAGGCCTTAGAAAGCAATAAGAAACTGTTTTACCTGCTTTACTGTCAATGCAGTATCATTCTTCACCGTTTATCTTCACAACTAACCCACAGAAAGCATAATCTTAAGGCAAAAACATTTACCTTCTTCAGAAATGGATTTTACCACATCTTCTTTGGGCTTCCTGTCAGCAAGCCCCAACCATGTAGTAGTGTTGCCTACTGGGTTCCCACAGGGCACAGCAGTGAGGTCCCACAGGATGTTGTCTTCACCACACCATGCCACCAGGCACTTCGTCTTCCCTGGGCACTCCTGGCTGGCCTCCCTAATCAGGGACCTTCCAGTTGCATTTGCATTGGAGCCCGGGCTGTTAGTTGAATCCAGTTTGCATATGATTACTGCAGAAGGTATGATTACTGCAGGTATGTGCATATTGTCTGTCCTCTCACCAGCTCTCTGGCAAGCCTGGGTAGCCATGCAGAGGACTCATGGATGGGATTTCAGCACAGAATACAAATCTTCTGAGGACCCAGCTGCGCACTGTCTTAACCCACACTGAATAGGGGTTGCTGCTTCTCCCTCCATCTCGTCACTACCTCTACCAACAAGAGAGAGGTGAAACAGCTGGTCCCCACTCAAGCTATTTCTTTCTCAGTTACAGATGTTTCTTTACCTGTGCTGGTACAGAAGTGTTAACTGGAGCAAACAAGCAGCAAATATTTCTTTTTTGTCACTAGTGTTAGCGGTTGTGACTTGGGATGCATGGAGTCACTTTTTGAGGGGCTCTTGCAGGCAGTCCCAGCGTGTTTGCTTACTATTTCACTGTTAACACTCTAACTGAAAATTCTGGAATGGTTGGTTCTTTCAGCATCTGCTGCAAATTCAACAACTGTCTCCTACACGTGCCCCAATCACATAACACAATACTCTGGAGAAAAAGAAGCTTTCGTTATTGATGCAGGAAAAAAAATATAGCTGGCCCTGGATGGTGTACTGTAAGCCATGTTGCAGCCCAGAGCAAACTTGGATGGTTAATTTTATGTCCCAATGGAAAAAAAAAAAGAAAAGAGAAGAAAAAAAAGATGCAAATTAACTAAAGGAATGTGAACTGTACCCACATGTGGATGGGGTTTTGGTTTTAATTGTATTTTTTTGGCTTTTTTTGATACACTTTATTTATTCATTTGAACAGAAACTCTTTATGTTCTTACATTTAATATCAATTCTGTTCTTAGAGTAGCTTGGAGTGGGATGCACTGAAAGAGGACACTAGATGACTGTGTGTCTTCTGAACATAAAAATATTTTTACACTACTGAAATAATAGAAAATTGAAGCAAATACAAAGGTTTCCTTTAGAGATATCAACATGACTCCACATCATGGACAGATCGTATCATAACAAGCAAAAAAGGTGTGTTTTTAAGTGTGCTGGCTCTATGCAGTTACGTCAACACAGCCAAAAGCCTCAGAGAGGAAAACTGTCTAATCAAGGTGAGGAGTATGTTCCACATAAGATTTCTCTGTTGCCTCCCAATAAAAACCCAGCCAAGATGCCTGGAAAACTCTTAACCTTGCATAGATATAAATTTTCTTGAGGCTACAAAAGCTGCCTTCTTTACACAGTGATAAAAATTTCAGCCAATGTTAGAGCCCTTTCTATGCTAAGATGTGACTGAACTGGCTGTCTGTAGTGATGCTACTGGTCGGTTCCATGAAGCCAAACTTCTTGATTGAAACATATCCTTCCTAGCATGTCAGAGCTGTCTACAAAACTGCAGAACACTATTTGTGTTAATAAAGTGAGCTTTCCTCTAGTTAAATATTTTATTAAGTTCTCCTTTGCCAAAGTCTCTCACACAGGTTATGTTGATAGATAATGGTAAGTTACCATCTGGTTATGTACTTTGTTCTAAAGAACTGTGACTGGTACTTGATACATATGTTTCTTATTTTTTAACCAAAAAATCCCCAAACAAACAAATAAAAAAACCAACCTTTGAAGCCTTTTTCAAGTTAGTAGAGCTAAAAACAATTGGTTGTTGATGCTGTAAGGAGTTATCATATGCGCTTCACTGATCCCATAGCGACCTGGTAGAGGATAAAGCAAAGGCTGCCAGGGAGAAAACTCTTGTGGGTCTGAATGCTGCAAAATGTTGCTGAACGTACCCAGAAGGCTCTCAGGGACAGAGCAGACTGCAGAACACTCTCAGCATCTACTGGATTGAAAAGCACTGTGAAAAACATAATATACTTCATAGGACAGCCTTCACAAAAATATCGCAGGAATGTCATGTCAGTGTTCCTGGACAAACAACAAGAGCGGCAGTAATTTCATGCACATCCTTCTGAGGCCTTCAGAGGACTCGGTACAGTGCTGTGTAGATGTTATAGGGAGGTGATTGCCAGAGCACAGGTGTTGAAAGGGACAGATCCAGCCGTTTAAGACCAAAGAGTTCATGGAACCCAAAATACCAGTGGATTTGGGTATCTATCTAAGCTAGACAGGATTCACCAGTAGCTGCCTACCTAGAGATTTTTCAAAGGTAGGGAGTATCTGCAGAAGGAATTGTAGTTTATTCAGCATGCTTATCATTTAACAGCCTAAATATGCAAACTCCAAGTAGCAAGATTGGACAATTCCACATTTAAAAAACATCTAAATGTACATCTATTGTTATGTACATTTAAAAAACATCTAATTATTATCCTGGAGCTGCAGGGCAGCATACACTTCTATAGTCAGCCTTGCTGCAAGCAGCAGCTCAAGCCTGCGGACGTGAGAGACTGCATTCTGGGACATCTGGGTGGGATGTTGTTGGGGGTTTTTTTTATGATCCTTTAAATAGAAGAAATATGATTAAAAGATATAAAGAAGCAGTTGTTTATGAGGAAAAAATGGACTGTCTTGCAGAATCATAGACACATCTGCACTATTTTTTCTCTCATTGTTTCTGGATTACACTTATTTATACCTGAAGATTTTTCCCTTGTTACTGTTTTCCTCCATCTAATACAAAAAATTTAGTTGAAGGGACTGTTCATGAACAGGTGTCTGAGCCCTTTTCATAAACAGGATGCAACGACAGGCAGCAGCGAAGTGGCAGGTGGTAGCAGATCACACTGGGATAGTTACAAAATTCATACAAATTTCCACTAAAAAAATGCAGTGTTGGTGCAAGATTTTAATTTGCTCCCATTGCATTAGGATGCAGAGAGGTAATAATGCATTAGCTAAGTGGTAAGACAAAACCAGATGGCTAAAAAATGGAAGGTAAGTAAACACAGGACAAAGGGCAGAGACTGACATGAGAAATAGAAGAGACTGGGCATGAAAAAAGTGTTAAGACCATTCATAAATCTCACAGAAAAGATGTATACCTCTTCATATTTGTAGAAGCTTAATATTTTGGAATTTGTTTTGAAGTATTTTGCCTGTGAAGACAGTAAATATTGTAACATTTCCCAGCATAGAGTCATTATTGAAGATTAGTGAAAATAAAATTGATTTTCGTGATCTTTATTCATGTGAACTTCTAAACTTGTTTTACACTAATTTCCCACCTTACTGACTTAATAGTCTTGTGTAGCATCCAATCTGCAGTGCTAATTACTTGGAAACTCATCTATAACATCTGAATTTAGCAGATGTTCTGGAAGATAACAATACAAAATAATTTCTGGTTCAGCAACGTTTCAGAACTGGATTTACTTTCTTGCTTACTATGTATGTTTAATGTAGATATTTTATACAGACTTTTAGAGTAAGTAAAAATTGTACGTAATATATATGACACTGTATATGAATACAGTAAAACTCAGGCCTTTCTGAATGGTTTTGCTCTAACACTGTAAATTCTAGTCAACAATCAAATATAACCATCATGCCCCAGCACAGAGTACATGACTATAGATTTACTTCTACTGAGATTAAGTATGTTCCTTCATTATATGCTCACCATTGTGACTAGTAACAATCCCTAATGTTGACAATCTCTATTTGATCCTTCTGCTCTAATAATAAAAATAGGATAGAAAGCACATTTTTTACCTTGGTGAAGTGATGGACTGAAAAAAGTCTAATATCCAGTAGCAATATTATACCTGGTTCATAAAAAACCTGTCTCACAAGAGAAACCTGAGAGCAGACAGCATAACAGTATGACTCTTGAGGAACATTTCTGTGCATGAAATAAGAAGTAGATTTGCTGGGACTTGAAAGTAACTGAAAATCCAACATGAATTTCTGGAAAAAAACAGAGACAACATATTTTTTAAGGTTATTGAAAATCCACATGTGGGGAAAGGCTCTGTGGCATAATGTAAGAAAACCTCACTGTAGATATTCTTGGTGACAGGCTGATGCACAGAATTTTTGTTGTAATTTGTAGCTGATTTGTGCAAATAAGCTTTGATATATGTATATCATAATATGTGATAATATGTATCATTATATTRATTATCATTAATGCAGCTTCAAGGTTGCCAAACTAAATTGCACTCTGCACTCCCTTCACGCGAATATGAGAAATTATATCAGATGAGAAAGAAAGACCATTGTCTGTAGTGAACCTGGGGGGAAGGGCAACAAATGCAGATGCATTCAGCAAACACGTTCTGTTTCCCTGGTTTAACTATTGCTGATTCAGCTGGTAGCACTTAAATGAAAGATACTGAGCTTTGGCTCCAGCATTCAAAGTAGGGGAAAACGTCACAGAATCAACCCCCCAAAAATCAGGAAAGAACTTTAAATTTCACTAACAAAAGCAGGAGCTGGGAGTTAAAAGTCAGAAAGAAGATTTCATCTTGTGAAATGTGTTACTTCCCCCTCTCCCTTGGGTATGCATCTGGGTGATGCCGCTCAGACTGTAAGGGCTTCCCAGCATTTTCAGTGTGGAGTTAAGCTGCCTACTTCAGATCATAGTTTGGACCTGAGCAAAAAGAAAATCCAATATGAGCTGCTATTTTTTTTTTTTTTTTAATTGTACTGACAATCCAGGTAAGGGGAAAGGCTATATGACCACCTGTTAATAACCTGCCTTACTGATACTGGTATCAATAAAAAACATTGATTTTTTTAGGTCAGCAGCCTTGAGGGAATGTGCAAGGTGACACAGTTAAGCCACTTCCACAAGTGTTTTATCATTAGCTGCATTTTGTGTGAAGGAGTAAAACAGCGCTCACACTGTTAGTTACTGCCAGAAGTAACTGCCTTTCTGCTGTTAGGAACTCCTTTTCATTTAAAGCAGTTCTACTTATAATATACTTGATGTGTCTAAGACCTGCTCACACAGCAGGTGTAAGTGCAAATTTGGCATCAGAGCAGAGCGTGAACGTTGTCAAGATGAAGAACAAAACCACTTCTATAGAAATACCTTTATTTTTTCCCATATCTAATTTATAAATCTTGTCTGCACTGTCAGCGTTTTGGCTCTTCATTGCCTCAGCTCAGCTTTGCTTTCAGAGGTGTCTGCACCACCCATCTTCCTCCCCCCTTCTTCCCATTTTATCCGCAGCTGCCTTTATGGCTGGGCGCATCCTTCTTTGAAGCAAGCAACCTCCTCTCCATTTTCCTCTCTCCTCAAACTTCAYTTATGGTTAGCTTTCAACTGTCCACCTTTGACACAATTTTCTCCTCCTCTTTTCCTGTCTCATCACGAGCAGCTGTGATAAAAGCAAAATAAAGACACACTGACAAGATACTTTCAAAACTGAAAAGCTACTCTCACAGTTGCTATGTGCTGTATTATATTAATTTACCTTGGAAAAGTGTGKTTTTAAAGGCACATAGGTGGCAGTTGGCCAGTCCTCAGTGACCTTCTTTGCTAGTGGGGTGTTTTTGAAAATCGTCATACACATATTGCTATGGCAATGAATATTCCTCTTTCAAAAGTGGTATATTGTTAATAGCAGATAGATAACAATAAATACAAGTAGCTGCTTCTCTGCCTCCTCAAAGTGCTCTCCAAAATGTCACTCACGCCTTGCCTAAAACGTTATTGTTATTGCAATACTTAATGACATGGTGATATTTTTTGGTACCTGTATAATGAGTCAAATGGAATTGTTCACAAGTAATTTGAGTAAATCATAGACCTTTCTCTGATGTTTTGATTTAATTTTTCTGGTTATATGTTACCAAAAGCAATCATTGTGCAAAAGTCTTTGCAGACATATTGCATCTCCTCTTACTGCATTATCCCAATAAGTATGAGCAATAGACCCATGGCAGTGTAACAGTTTTACATGGAAACAATACCAAAATTGTGGTGTGCTCATGCTACCAAGGTCTCACCGTAAGGGCAACACAAGTCCTGTGCCTGATTACAAATAGTTCTGCACAGTGCTGCATTGCACCAGCCCTGCTTCTGCCTCCGCACTTCCCTCCTCCCAAAGCAGGGCCAGTAACACTACCTGTATAGCTGCTGCTATTCTCCACGGCGACGAGATGGGTTGAAAGTGAGCCACAACCCCTCATTCTCTGAAAGCAGKCCTCCTTCTCTTCAGGTGCTGGGGGGGAAAGAGGGGTACAACCAGGTGTGAGTGGGGACAGACGGGGTTATCCCCACACCTCCCACAGGCAGGGAGGAGGAATTGCCATACTCCAGAGGAGCAAGAGAGGAAAAGGGAAACACCTCATACAGCAGTTTCTGCCCCACTGAGGTTCTTCAGGTGAAATTTTAGCCTAATCTGGCCCTCCAGCGACCTGTCTGGACAGAAGAATGAAGGACGACCACCCTCAATTACTGCCTAATAATTACTGCCATCAGTTCAGGGAGATAAGATGCAGATACCTCTCAGTATCCCTTTATCTTCAAGGTTTCTCATTGGGATGTTTCCCAAAAATTATACCTACAGGCATTTTAAACACATAACAAGGCAAATGAAAAAGAACAGCAATAATAAAAAGTTACAACAAACCCACTGAATTTGCTGTAATATTTAGCATTTGAGGATTGTAAGTCTTGATCTCCAGGATCATACTTCCAATCAGCAGTGATTATCCATGACATTTTATTCTGTTTCATTGAGTTCTGCCATCAAACTACCCATACAGACCTAGGAAAGAGTTGCATCAGTATTAGCAGACAGTCTTACTGTAAAACTGTTTTATTGGAAAGCAGTCAAATTGCACCATGTTCACAATGTATTAATGAAAAAATGCTATGATGTTATTAATGCTCTATTGTTTCAATCGATTCATATCTACAACTGAACTGAGAAAAGAAGTTTTGAAAGATATTATGGAGCCAAAATGGAAGAGCCCAAGATAAAATGGTATATTCTTATTTTATATTAAAATGCTTAGAAAGTTGTATTAATAATTTGACTTTTCCTAGAGTACTGGTATATGAAGATCTGAAACTACAGACTGGTGGAAAAAGTAGAAGAGAAACTAAAAAGATGACAAGGAACAATTACGCTAAAAAAATCTTCAGCCTGTTGTCTGYATTTATACGCAACACCATTAGCTATATAAATATTCTGGCACTTACAGAATGTCACATAGCATATATGGATAATTGCAAATTTATCTTTCCAAATACGCTGGAAGAGGAATGTGAGAGAGAGATTAAGCATTTTGTAGCTTGCAACAACAGTAAAACATGCAACTTCATTAAATTCATTTTGTGGCCTGGAAGTTCATCRTTCCTTTTTACCACTTAATGTTGCTGAAAACAATTAATTTATATACACAGATTTAAATAGATTGGCTTCACTCTGTTTAAAAATTCATGACTAAAAGTTCTGAAATTTTCCATTTATGCAGACTGTAAGACTTCCCCATGCTATGCATCTGGAAAAAGACAAGAAATGCAATGCACTAAGTGGTGAAAGCTAAGAGTGAATTCTACAATGAAATAAAGGAGGAAAGAAATGGGGAAAAAGAAAGGAAGAAAAAGGGAAAAGGGGAGGAAAAAATATACTAACAAATACCAGATTTCTTTTATCTAGATTAGCATACTGCATTTTAGAATACCCTTTACAAAATACTTTAGACTCTGAGGCATCTGTGAGGTAAGGCTGGTACTCACTAGTGAGAGAAGACTTGGCTACATCCCRCTGGAAATCTGACCAGCTCCCTTTGCATGGATGTGACACCACTACCAATACCAGCCAGTTCCAAAGGGAAAGAAAAAAAAAATCCCCCTTAATATTTTTTTCATCACTTAGTAAGCTCCTAGTGACTTGACATGTTTTAAGTAAAAGATGATCAGTCCCCATTTATGAATTAAAATTATCAAGTTGTTGCTACTACAATGATAAAATTAGTCACACTCTACTGAAGCTGATACGACTCTTACTTAGATAATTCTGCAAGAAACAATTTCCTATTGTACTACACTGAAAGAGTTTGACAATTTTCTCTTGCTGAATGAATGTTACTCATCATTTCAAACCAAAGAGCGTGTCCAAAGTGGGCTCAATCGTATTGTTAGGAAGCAAAAATTTAGATGCCAAATTAGCATATGCACAATGTTTGGCTCAGAACTCGCTATAACCAAATCCTTCACAATGTAAGCCAATGAATTAGGTTGGCTTACACTCCTTGCAAGGCACAGAGGACAATATGAGCCACAAAACATTAGTCAGACGTATTTTTTTTTTTAACTTCAGTCCAACAGGAGAAAAAGAACAAAATTTCCTTAGATTTGCCACTTCTGRGGGAAACTTAGTTCAGGCTAACATATTTTGGGATTAGGTCTATCTGAAACATCTCTGATAAAAATATCAGTATTTCCATCTTTGGGCTATATTCAGAAGTGTACGATACACCTCTTAATCATACGCTGTCATGCAAGGTAGAGTTCATCATAGTACCTGGTGAAAATAAATAAATATTTAAACCTGGTTTTCTTTCACTGAAACTGCATGCTACAGAAAGTGGCAGCTGTTTTGAACACAGCGCTGTTTCCTTCAGCGTTTTAGGGGTGATCATTACTCTCACATATTTGCTAGAAAAGAAAAATACATTCTTTAACAAATTTTTAGTATGTCAGAATGAAGTTTTAACAGCTTGTGATTAGGGAGTTAAGAAACATTGTGATAGAGAAATTTAATTTTCAGATTGGTTTCAAAAAATCTGGTTTATTGTATAGCATATGTCAAATAAAACAATATATTCTGTATCTTATTCAGATTCTGGACAAGTGAGGACCTAAGGAGGATTTTAGGCAGAACATCTTCTTTTTCCTTTTGGCACTCTGTCTATTTAAAAGTAGCAAAAAATGCAAAGCCATTGCATGAATAATTAATACTAAAGTCATCCTGGGCAAGATTTTCAGAAGCAGATTTTTCGTTATCTTTATGTTCCRAATGCAAATGTAAATGCCCTTATGTGGAATATGTGTCTATGTACACTGGTTATATGTCCAGTGGTTTCATARAAACAGAAGCTTTTTAGAGTATTCCCTGACTTTGCTACTTAAAACTGCACAACCAAGCGATTAAAAACACAAATAGTATTACGCAATTCCATACCTAAGATTATTATTTTCTGGTCCTTTCACCCTGCGTTCATTWTATACAAAATATTTGCTATTTTTGCTTCAGCATTTCTCTTGCTCTGCTAAAGTTTCTTGTCCTCCACAGATCTGTTAAASTGTGACTGACAAAGGATGCTCAGGCTGACTGACTGAAAGAGGAGGTTGCTGGGGAAAGAGGAAAAAAATGTGCCTATTCTCTGCTTTAAATGCTTAAATGCAGTGAGATGTCCAGATCAGAATCAGGTTTGTGTTTTGACTGGCTTTGAAGTATAACTGTTTCTCCTCAACCATAGTTTTCAGGACATTTCTAAAAAGTTTATTATTGGGCTTGTTACTATAAGCTGTGAAGTTGCAGGGAAGGAATGCTTCCCACTCCTGTTTTGTTTCCCCAAAGCTGATGACAGATGAATACAGGTTACTGATCGAAGCTATGTTATTTTTCTCACATACTATGTCTGAATCTCTGTATTTATCTTTGGGTCCTTAAGTAATGTTTGAGTAAATCACACAAAAATTAGAGAAGTCATTTAGAATGAGGTAGCTAATTTTCAATGTTCATTTAGTTAATAACTAGTGTTTTGATCCTGATTTTCAAATAAATGACTAGGTTGCACGTAGTGCTTTAATCATTTGGACAAGTTAATGCATTCTATGCACTGTGCAAATTATTTTTTTCAATTACCTGCTGATAGCCAATTAAGGGAGGAAGGGAGGATCTTTGTCAAATACGACACACAGTATTTTCTTTAATGATGGAACAGAAAGGCGGAATAATGAATAACTTTGAATGAAGGAATAGCGAACAACATTCTTCCAACCCCACTAGCATCAATGTTAAATCCCCTGGGTTTAGTATTGCAGATATTTTCACCAGTGCTTCAGAGTATTCTGCCTGACAGTCACAATTGTGACCACACAAACACAGCAAACCACAGGTATTTTACTCATATACACCTTTCTAACCGATCGGCTGGCTTTACCTGCTCACTGTGCCAAAGCCAGATTGCTCAGTAGGAGCTGGTGCTACTTCAGCTACTTTTAATTTTTTTTTTGTTACACAATGCTAGCATTTTTACAATCCCATTACATACACAGACAGATTCAGAGTGAGCATGAAGCCCTTTACATAGGTATCTCATGCAGACACAGGAATGGCCAATACTTATGTGCAGTATTCTTTTACCCCAGGTTTCCTAGTCGTTCACAGCCTCTTGTTTCTCTGTCTTGAATTGGTCAGTGTCCTTGATCCAGAATGAGTCCACTAGACATAAATAAATCAAACTCGTTATTCTCAAATAAGGTATTTGATATGGACCAGTCTCCTGCAGTTCAGAGATGCCACTGGAAAGACAGTGAAAAAGTCCATGAAAGTAGAGAGAATGAACTCGCCAGAAAAAGTGGTTGCTAAAGACTATGTCACTGAATTTTTCTTCCAAAGATTTACAGCTAGCAGCATTTGGGGGCAGGGTTAATTGGAGCAGCTAAAGGCAGAGGGTAGTTAGGTTTATCTTCAAAATTTCATTCAAAAGAAGGGAACACCAGAGAGTCTTAGGAATGCTTGACCCATTTTTAAATATTCTTAAAGAGTAATTTACCTCTGAAAGAGCTCAGGAAAGAGCAGCTCAAATGTTCAAATTCTGCCAAAATCAAAGTCTTACAGTGGAGAGTGACTGCCAGCTTTAAAAATAAGTGTTTCCACCTACCTGTAATGATACAAAAGCTACAGAAGAAAAAAGTCAGTAAATCCATAGCTGCTTCTTCAATGTATTCAAAAAATCCTTTTAGATTTTTTGAAACTAAAAGTAAAATCTAGCAGTTGTTTTAGATTTTTGCTTTTCTGGAAGATAATATTTAGCTCTTCTAGTACTTTTATATACTTTAATTTCTCTTTAGGACCATGGAGTACTAAATTAGAAAATCTCTCAAACCATCTCTAAAGAAATAGCGGTGTTGGATGTTTCATAAAATAACCATTGGTGCAATTTATTATCATACACCTAAATTAAAGAAGGCAGGTGAAAGGACAGGTGAAGTAGTTTATATTTTCCACAGGTTACAAGGTCACGTACAAAACATTACTGCAGAGCAGCTGTTTACAGTCATGCTTTTCTAAGAGTAGCTTGGTTATGTCTTACTCACATCAGCCTCAGCAAATATCTCCTAATTGGCTTAGCAGCTCAGGTTTCAATCTTTTATGATGTGGTAATTCTATTAGATATCCATCCTGGCATTATTTCCTCTGTTCCTTTCACTAYTGACATATTTTGTTTCTCTAGCCAGTCAATCCCATTTTCGGGAGCCATCCGTTTGTATGTCTGAGCTTTTGGAGCTTCCAAATGTCATTCTAAGTTCCTAGTAAGAAACAGTAGCCTAAAAAACCTGACCTTCATCCTAACAATAATTAAACTGTTATTTGTCTGCTGTGTTAGACAAACTAACCATATCTCTCTCTTATCTTTCACTTTTCAGACATTTCTTTCAACTTGCTAGTGACCTTCACTGCTGCTTTCCGAAATGTCTCCCATTTCATTAAACCTCTTTTTTAGCAGTTAATTTGACTTTAGATATCTCAGTATCTGACTTCTTGTAGAAGTCCCGGTCTGTAATTACCTTTCTATTCTTTGACTTACAGCAGCTTTGTCTGTACCCTAAATCAGTGCTGGTGACATTGTCTGCAATAAGCTTGATGATATAATGTATAATTGTCATTTATTCCAACACCTTCTCCTTTCCTTGCAGTTACTTTCCAGGGTTCTCTCAGTGAATATCTGCCATCGGCATTCTTTCCTTTTCCCTGATTTAAAAATAAATAAATAAATTTGTCATACCCTCTCTGGGCTGCTTCCCGACATCCCGGGGTGAGCCTGGGGCAGTGAGCTAGCCTGAATATACCTCCTATTGCCCTTACGCTTCCCATTTGGATGCAGTAGCTGGCCACCATGAGGCAAAGGCAGTTTTATGTATATTAACCTTCAGCTGCAAGTTTAATTATCTCAGTGCAGTAACCTTAGTCCCTCTGCTTTGTCCCTGCCATGTTCTCCCACCAGGCTCAGCAGTAAGGACTCCAGACCCATACAGAAGATGCAGCATGAGAATTTAAGGTGAAGAAAGAAAGGATCGAGCCTCCCGCACCGAGTCCTAGATCTCCTCTCCTCCATGCCAGTTTCTTCTCAAAGGATGGTGTGTTGTTCCCAGATAAAAGTACCCTGTAAAAACTAAGTTAAATGCCTTTTTTTAACGGGACTTCACTGACTTGCTTCCCATAGCGGTTCCCCGAGTACAGCTGAAGCCAGTTGCAGTTTTCTACTGCAACTGTAGAGAGCAGTCGAGACCAGGCGGATCAGAGGATTTTCAGATTTCTTCTTTGAGACTGTCTTCCCCCATTTCTCAGACAARAAGTCTTGATCTCAGCAGCTTAACTCAAGCCAGCAACAGATACCATTTTTCATTATGAAAGTACTTCACATGATTTGACTACTCTTAGTCCTTCAGAAACTTGTTCCTTAAATGACATGGGAGAATAAACAGTTTATTTCAAAGCCAAATCAAGGCCAGATCAGAATTCAGTAATTCCCTGAATGACRTCTAAAACAGATACTGACTAAAGAATATCCTCACAGTGCAAGGATATTTTATTCCTTCAGAGATATACTCCTGGGGAACATTTGCTACGGTATTTGTATGATGCTAATCTATGTAGGGAGGTACAGGAATGTACACACATTTGGTGCAGCGAACTGGCAATATAAGGTATTGCGCAGGAACGCACAAATGCTCTGCTATTAGTGGATACACATACAGAACAACAGAACTCGGTTACTTGAGCTAAGTGTGATCAGAAAGGAAAAGGTTACATAGAAGAGACATCTCATTTTTCTTTATCATATGTTTTGTATGTAGCTTTTTGCTGCATGCTTTATAATGATAAGACGTAACTCAATCCAAATGATTAATTTCAAGATAATATCTCCAGATATTGAATATCAAGTATTTCCTATGTCATGTAGGTAGGTCAGATTATCCAATTACCCATAAACATTGCTTTGGTCTCCATGGTTACTCAGGTGATTCTGGCAATTTTCTTCCACACCATTGGTTACCAAGGATACAAGTTGTTATAAAATACAGCAGCTACAAGTCAAGATTGCAGGGGTATAGTCCTTCTGCATGCGGCAGTTATATGTAATAAATCTTGCTTGAAACAGCATTTGAATCCTGAAGGCATTCYCAGTGGAGTTCTTTGAGTTAACCAAGTTAAGTTTGTTATAAAAGCAGAGGATGCTCACCAAAGCTACCAAACATAAAACGTATGTGGCATAACTACATTGCCTGAAATAAAGCACTTGAGTACCTTCTGGCAAAGATAGGAATATCCTGATGCTAACTATATTATTCTCAAATAGAAATCCAACGCAGACCAATGGAAACTGAATCAGAGCAGAATGCTTTCTACATTTAAGGACAATATTACCTTACCAACAGGGATAATCTCCTGCACTGTACAATAGCTACTTGTTGAAAAGAATTACAAATGTTTGCAAATGTCTGCTGCACTATGTAAACTGACAAAATGAGAAAAAACAGCCTATAAACACAAAAAGGGACAGAATAGGAAGTGCACTTGGCTAGGTTTACATTTTTCTGCCCACAAAACTGCAAAGACAATTTTTTGCGGACATTCATATACCTAAGTATCTGAACTGCGAGCAGATACACAGCTGAAATAATTGAACTGTATTCAGAAACTGAACCCTTAATGATCTACATCGGATTGCATGTAAAAAATAGATGCTGTTTGTAATTTTGCAGTTCATATATGTTAAAAAATAAACCCCTGTATTTTCATTAGAACACAGTTCTCATAAGATCTAAGCTTTTCAGTTCTTTCAAACTGAAGGGATAAAAGAATAGCTATACTTTTCAGATATGTGACCCCATAAAAACAACTTGCTGAAAATTAATCACTTCTTATTGTGTAAAAACTCAAAAATTGCTACAGTGTGCTATAGCATATTATATCGTCCTAGTAGCTATAATATTGACTCTTAAAAAGACAAAGCAAGATATAATTAAAAAAACCCTTCTGAACATTGTTGCTGTCCGAAATGACAGACCACATTTCTCAGCCATAATGTGACTGAATAAAAAATACCTTTCCTCTCATGAAAGAGAAGGTTTTCTTTTTTTACAGATGTTCATTTTTTGCCTTAAGTTTTAGAAATCCGGAGTATCAAGTATCTAAAATAAAATCTTGAATTGTTTTTGTTCTGCCTTGTTATTTTTTGGAACTGTTCTTGTCAATGGACATCTCTTTATTTCCTTTTATAAGACACTATATTTAAATCAGATCACATAGAGACTTTTTTTTTTAATCCATACAGGAAATTTTTAGCCATTTCTTCATATTATTAACAACATATTATTGATAGTAACTTTTTTAATGCACAGAATGTATGCAATAATTAGAAAAAATAGAAATGGCTTTCATTTCTGAAACATACGCTATCCTTCTAAAGTCGGATAAAGTTAATGGACAGTCTTACCATCTGCTTAGGAACATAATATAAGAATAACTTCCAGAGACCCAGAGTTTGCCTTCTAAAATATTATATTGCAATTTTAAATGGTTGACCATTCTTATACTAAAACATTACAGAATCTGTGAGGGGAGTCTGATTAGCTGCAGAACAAGAAAAGTTGTTTGGGTTTTTTTAATATAATTAGGTATTTCTTTTTCTTCTGCCAAATTGCCTACTTTCCTTTTTTTAAACAGATTTTACTGACTTACCTCAAAGTTTGCGTTTTCAGTTTGTTAGCTGATTAAGAATGCTAGTAGCCAGATGATTAAATAACTCCATGAAGACATTTGCAAATTTATAATCATCATACTTTATTTCGGACCAAATTCAATTCTATTAACTGTAGTTGGGGAATGAATTCTTAAGCTACCAGTGTTATAAACCTAAGGCATTAAAATTACATCTGGAATTCATTAGAAAGTTGCAAGCTTTATGTGAAAGCTAGTCCCCAAAACACCCTGAACCAAGCAGAAAACGTTCTAGTAACACTGCCAAAAGTGTTGATATAAAGTATAGAGCTAAATCTTTGCTATCTTTAGGCTTGTCGTGAACATAAAAATAAAACCTGGATGTTTAGCTCCAACATTAGGAAGCTTTTGAGTCCAGGATTTTGATGTGACCCATTATTCAAAGCTGGCTGAAACCACCTTTCTAGAAGAGTTGCACTCTAATTCTTGAAACATGCTTTTGTGCATCAGAAAATAGCTGCATAGGCAATACTGTAGATCTAGTAGCAGAGAAAATATACTGCAGAATTTCAGCAACACTGGAGAAAATTGTATAAAGCAGGAATATGCTGCACCATGCATGGTGTGGGTGTTTAGGAAATGAGCCTTTTCTGATGCCTCTTCTGAGCCACTTTTTTGAAAATTCAACATCCCTATTTCTATCAGCTACCAAGTTGTGGGAGTTTGAAGCTTTAGAGCTTTGCATCTTCTTGCCGACAGATGGTATGGAAACTAAGAGCTAAAACAGGTTCAAAAGGAACTTGGGTACTCATGGACTAGAAATACAGACACAGAAATCATAGAATCATAGAATCATTTAGGTTGGAAAAGACCTTTCAGATCATCGAGTCCAAGCGTTAACCTAACACTGCCGAGTCCACYGCTAAGCCATGTCCCTAAGCACCACATCTACGGGTCTTGTAAATGCGTCCAGGGCTGGTGAGTCAACCACTTCCCTGGGCAGCCTGTTGCAATGCTTGACAGCCCTTTTGGGGAAGAAATTTTTCCCAATCTCCAATCTCAACCTTGCCTGGCACAACTTGAGGCCATTTCCTCTTGTCCTATCGCTTGTTCCTTGGGAGAAGAGACTGACACCCACCTTGCTCCGACCTCCTTTCAGGGAGCTGTCGAGAGCGATAAGGTCTCCCCTCAGCCTCCTCTTCTCCAGACTAAAGACTCCCAGTTCTCTCAGCCRCTCCTCATGAGACTTGTTCTCCAGACCCTTCCCCAGCTTCGTTGCCCTTCTCTGGACACSCTCCAGCAACTCAATGTCCTTCTTGTAGTGAGGGGCCCAAAACTGAACACAGTATTCGAGGTGCAGCCTCACCAGTGCCGAATCTAGGGGCACGATCGCTTCCCTACTCCTGCTGGCCACACTATTTCTGATACAGGTCACACTAAGCCAAATACAGCTAGATGCTGGGCAGATGTTAAAGCTAGGATGTATATTTTTCCCTAGCCATCTACTTTTGGCAATGATGTGGGACAGGGTACTGCACTAGATCAACTCTTGGTTTGACTGCGCTTATGTAAGAAATATTTGACATTTAATTTTAATAAGCAGCTCTCCAACATAAAAGAGGGTAAGAATGAATGTTACATGAAAGATTCTGCTCAAGATAAAATTACACTGTGAGATACAAAAACACTTGAAGCTCAGCCTGGCTAATCCAAATAGCTTGGATTTTCTGTTCTGGGCCCTCCATCACTCCCTATAACTATAAACAGTATAGTGATATGATTATAAATTGGACCATGACGACACCATTTCTTTTTTTCAAAAACCTCTATCTGCTTTAATATCCCTATTCCAGTTGGCTATTCCTTTTTGGAAGGGTGGCCTTGCAGGGCCCTTTCTGGTTGAGTATCTTTGCCAGCATGGACCGAAGGTCACTGAGCCAGCTGAGAAACCAGAAAGGCAGCAGGGCCAGTCGTTTTACTCTAATTAAATGTGTGTAAACTATGTCAATGTGTTTAATTCCTCTGTTTCCACAGCTGACTTGTTTTTAAGGACTGATTAATACTATGGGAATCAACTATTGCAGGCAACAGCGACAAACTTTCAAAACATGAGGGAAAGGCTGCTGCAGAAACTAGAAGGGAAAGAGCCCCCGTCCCAGCTCCTGTTGGTGCTGCACATCCCTCCCGCTGCCTTGGGGCCCCAACACCTGCCCTGGAGGGTGCTAGCCTGGCCTTGCTGAGCAATGCATTGTGCCCCCCCCCCCCSCCCCGGCACAGTCAGTCGGGGCAGCGAGGGGGGCTCATCATACTCAAGTAATAGGTTGTCTATGCCCTACGGCCATGGGGCTGCATGCCTCTCTGCTGCAGTAGGTCATGGCATGTAAGTACAAATGTGAGATCACCAAGAACACTTGGACTGAGGAGGGGTTTAGTCAGTATGAAGTAACCCTTCCTCTTAGATCAGGAGCCCTGCTTACCTCCTGGCCTCAACAAGCCACCCAGGTGTAAAGAAAAGCCACGTCTAAACACAGCTCTTCAATATTTTTGGCTTCTTGAAGGGTAACCATGATATGACAATTGCAATAATATTGCCATAATATTTTAAAGGCACTATTCTCAAGATGCCCAAAAAGCTTTTCAGCAGTAACACTTGGCTTAGAAACATGAGTGTGAAGTCTCATGACAGCTAAGCCAGAAAACTCAGCACTTGATTTATTCAGTTATGTTCCCAAATAACCAAAAGCTCATAAAATCCTAAGATATGTATTGCTTTTTACAGAAAAGCTCTCAAACATACCAGCAGGAGAAAGAGTACTTGGGGTGGGTTTTTTCTTTTCATTTTGAAAAGTTTTTTTGTTTGCTTAGACTTTCAAGGAAATGATGATGATAGAGAAAAGTGGGGGTTAACCCTGCTCATGGTTTCCCACGTTGCCATACTGTGTCTTTTATACATGTCTTTTATACTCCTTTGGCCTATGTGTGTTTTTACAAGGAATGAATCTGATATTAAATTAAATKACTCCCCCCAGTTTAAGTGACTGGGAACATTTCAGTGTTGAATGGATTGGACTGAACCCTGTGGAAAGAACACTTTCTTGTACCAATATTCAAGTCTAATCCTAACCCTTGCATAAAGATAAGAAATGGGACTGTGATTTAAATGATACCAGTGGTATGAAATTTGGAGGTCTAATACCAAATCATTAGTGCCATATGATGCAAAAAAGACAGTCTAGTTAAGACTCACAGTGTCAGTTCATATTTACTGGTGTTTTTAATGAGTTACTTCTGTACCACTTGACTTCAGACTGCAAGAGAGGTTCTCTCTCTGTGTCAGGAACTTTGCCAGAGCAAGTCTTCCCTGTCCTTCTGCAGCTGGCTGTGAGCAACAATGCCAGCACAAGCCACTAAAACCAGCACAAGTAAATAGTGCTCACACCTTCTGATTTGCCGCATGCTCTCTTCTTCCTCACCAAGAATAAAGAAATGTCATGAGGTTTGTTTTCACAACTTACATCTCCTTCCCCTCGCTGGTGGTTGCAGCCAAAGGATTCATGGGGAATGCGAAGACAGGGGATGGCAATTTAGCATTCCCAAGGATTCTGGAGAAAGGGAAAGCACAATAAACTCATGCTTTGCCAAAGAAATACCAGTTTACATGGCCTCCTGCATTATGGCTACTTTTGTTTATGTGGGTGCACCTTCTGGACTATTTTGAAAGATACGAAAAAGGCTAATGGCTGATGGGTTTAATTTGGGGAAAAAAGAAGAGAAAAAAAAGGGTTCAGACCTGTGTGTGAGACTTAGCACAATGCCTCAACTGCGGATCCTTCTCTAGCATTGACTAACTGATTCCTCCTTTGATCAGCAATGTTTCTTAACCTTTGAAATAGTGAGTGAGTGGGGATGTAATATTTTTATTAGGAACAAGCAAAGCCATAACACTGTGTAAGGGCCAATTCATTTTTCTAATTATAAAGATAGACAAGAAGGAAGACTATATTCAGTGTAATTAGTGGTTAGTCATTCTTCCAGAATAAGGAAATCATGCATACAGCTTTTAAAACTCTTCTTGAACTACAGTAAAAGCAATCATATTTAAAAAAAATTAAGAGGGCATAAATGCTAAATGTTTTACTGACTACTGAATGTTAAGCAAGCACTACATCTTTAATTAAATACACTTTAAACCACTTAATAAGTACTCAAATTGCTGACAATCAAGAGTCAGAGCCCTTGCATCAATTTGCCTCTTAATTTGATCAGTCATGTAAAAGGTAAAATATCTGCTGAATATGGCAAGTAAAACTTGTAAGAAAACATCATAAATATTAAAGAGATAGAAACAGCGAAGTAAAACGAAGCAAAAGATTTCTTGGGCTACAACTTACAATTTGATTTCTTTTCCTGATTCAGTAGTATAATATTATGGCATCTATACAACCCAAAGGACTTACACAAACCATGTGAATGTAAGAAAATGCAGCAATTCTCTCCTATCGATAATCAACGACAACAATGGACCTTGAGGAAATCCTGTACTATCGGAAACATTATTTTATTAATACTTTGATTCAGATATCAAGAGAAGCAACTTCTTCTGGAGATCCAGGCAAGGTTTTAAACACTTCTACATCAAAATAGCTTGGAATTACTAAAAGAGAAGAGATATACATAGAACAAAGTAAGGAARTGTTAAATGAACAGATGGATTAAAAAAAATGAAAAAATAAATAGGAGGCAAAAATACAGTAACAGCAGAAAACCATGTTATCATGATTAAAAATATATACCTAAATAATATTTATGCTTTTAACTGTAGGGAGTAATCTGAAACCATAACTAATAAAAACTTTTTTTACAAAGAGGAAGTGCATGGAAGATTAGAGCTATAAATATCACACATCATATAAAGGTTTGGGAGTCAATTTGATATCCAAAATTACTAGATCAAAATACAAACATGATTACCTGTATTATGACAACACCTGCAAAACAACATAACTATTGTTATAATTGGTGTACAAAGTAAAAGTCCTTGCCCTATAGGTCTTAACAGAGAAATTAAAACAATGCAAAGAGTGAAAATAGTCAGCAAGGAGAGAATAAAGATGAGGATAATTACACAGAAACAGATGGGCTTGTTTTGATGAGTAATTGGCGTGATGTTCAGCTGTACCAGCTCAATGTGATTGAAAAGCTCCACAAAGGTCATGTTATCACTACTTCGTATTTTGGTGTATTTTGACCCAGCGGCAGGCAATCCAAAACAAAATCCTGCTGAAGACACATTGCATGTAGGTGCTGTCTTGAAACACCTAGTGCAGGTAAACCCCAAGCAGGGGTTACAGAGTGACTCCACTTAACTTCCATTAGGGTAAAAGTTTCCAGGTTTTGTGTTCACTAAGAGCACAAAAAAGACTAATTAATAAAGATTCATAAATAGCATCTTTTTATTTCTTGGAGACGAGGCATGTTGTGGAACATCAGCTCAGAAAAAACAGAACCCCAGCGACAGAGAAGCCATCAGTGCAGCGCTGCCATTTCAGTAATGGCTGAGAAAACAGGAGGCTTAAATGGGAGATGCAGTAGGCAGGAATGTTGCTAAATTACAACTGAAATGAAAGTAATACTGCATATGCAACAACCCACGGTAAAATCACTAGTGTATCATTATTTATGTATTCATGCATACATGACAAGAAATGGACCTACTAACATAAGAAAACATTGTAAAACTATGGTTTTGATTAAGGAAAAGGGTTAAAGTATACACCTGTGTTRTGGTTTAACCCCAGCCAGCAACTAAGCACCACACAGCCACTCGCTCACTCCCCCCACAGTGGGATGAGGGAGAGAATCGGAAGGGTAAAAGTGAGAAAACTCGTGGGTTGAGGTAAAGACARTTTAATAGGAAAAGCAAAAGCCGCACACACAAGCAAAGCAAAACAAGGAATTCCTTCACTACTTCCCATCAGCAGGCAGGTGTTCAGCCATCTCCAGGAAAGCAGGGCTCCATCACGCGTAACGGTGACTTGGGAAGACAAACGCCATCACTCCAAACATCCCCCCTTCCTTCTTCTTCCCCCACCTTTATATGCTGAGCATGACGTCATATGGTATGGAATATCCCTTTGGTCAGCTGGGGTCAGCTGTCCCAGCTGTGTCCCCTCCCAACTTCTTGTGCACCCCCAGCCTACTTGCTGGTGGGGTGGGGTGAGAAGCAGAAAAGGCCTTGACTCTGTGTAAGCACTGCTCAGCAATAACAAAAACATCCCTGTGTTATCAACACTGTTTTCAGCACAAATCCAAAACATAGCCCCATACAAGCTTCTATGAAGAAAATTAACTCTATCCCAGCCAAAACCAGCACAATCTGCCTCAATGAAAGATAACATACTTCAACAAAAAAAAGAGGGAAAGGACTATACCATGTCACTCTAACCTTTTGCACTGTTACTAGATTTCCTGATACTGTCACTGGTGGGACAGAGAAGCTAATAAAAACCTATTCAGAAATCATTTGTCAAGGCAGAAGCTTTACCTGGACATGGCAGTAGAAATAACATGTGAGTACAACTGACAATGCTGGACAAATATGGCCAAGAAGGGGAACTCACCTCACTGTGGTTTTCAAAAATTCTCACAATTACTGAGGAATGAGAAAAAAATCTGTCTCAGATGCCTGAARGTGCATACCACCCTCTTTTTCAGTGTTGGCAGACACTTCCTCGAACTGAAACAGATCAAGTTTTTTTACCTATTTAAGATGGGAGGTGGGGAAAGGGTATTTTCGGAAAAGCACAATACAATTTAACAAAGGTTAAGTATTGGTAACCAAAGTAGCGTATCTCCCAGACCTCTTTCTTTTGGAATAGATGTCACATGGAAAACTTCAAAGCTGCTGGTTTAGCAAACCAGGCGAGAGGGGGAAGGAGAGCAGGGTGCAGGGTGACTGGGAGGGCTGCACCAGCCCCCTGGGATGGGAGGAACCTCCCTGCATGCCGCAGTAATCTCATGCCTCAAGCCAGGGCTTCCCCGCCACAGCACCAAGCTGCTCAGAAGGGCCATTTGGCAGCGATGGGGGGTGCATGTCAGAGGCAGACTCCAAAACGCCCCTGGATGTCTGGCAGTGAGTTAGTTGTCCTGGGTGATGACAGCTTTACAAGGCTTTTGTCTGATCAAATGAATGCACTTACTGTGGGAAGGCAGGTGGAGGTAACCACCTAGAAGGCTACATTTTGAAGTTTTAATGATTTTCAGATAGCATTACAGCACACTGAGCCTATTATCTCATGAGGGTTAAGCCTATTAGTTCTTCAATGATATGAAAGGCAAGAATTGGCTCAGCAAGAAAATATCATCTTAGCCTCAGCCATCTGTAGCAAACCTGCTTTCTCGGTCTGTTCTGCCATTTCGTAGCGTTTCTGGAGTTTGCAGACTGTGAATAGGCACCAGGTGCTGCTGCTGGGTTTCTCAAATGGGAGCTGTTTGCTCTGATGCCTTTTGCATAGGACTAGCTGTGTCCTGTTCATTCAGCGGAGAAGGCAATCTGCATGCAAGAATGTCAGGGGCACTGGATTAGCTGCTCCTGTGCAGAGARAGCAAACAGAGGGACAGTTACTGCTCTCATCTTTTTCCCCCTGCTTTCACTAAGATGGTGAAGTGGTATCTCCTGACAGGACAACCAGAGGACTTGTCTCCCTAAGCCTGTGCTGTGCTAAGAAGCCTTTTGCATGCTTGCACAGATCATTCAAAAAGTGCTAGCATTGAGCATACAAGTCAATATTCTTTCCTGCAGAAGAAAAAAAAAAAATTTGTGCTGCTATATCTGGTGCTTTTACAGTCAGTAAAATTAGGATCGCGCAACCATACAAAGCACTGGAGGACAATCGTCTTCCCCCACTGGGTCAGTAAATCAACCCTCAGTGCTGCCAGGAAGGCTGCAAGGCATGAGAAATGGGGCTGCCTCACAAAGGAAAGATAGCCAGGTTTCCCCTCTCCACACATATTTCCTCTTCAAAGTCAAGTAGCCTTGGTCAACATTGGAAAAAATATAATGGTCTTCTCATTGATCCTTTTGTGTTATAATTCTTAGGAATTCACAAGATCCTTTTTACTTCAAATAAGCAGACTTCAGTCTCCATAAGCTGGCCGAAACAGCCAACACATGGAAATCACAGAAACTAGGGAATGAAAATTGKCACAACAACATAGCAAAAAAAATCTTTTAAAAAATGTCAACAGACAATTCCTTTAGGGTCCTTCATATATATTCACAAGCAATCCATTATTACATTTCAGAGATTTAATTCCTTGCTTTACAGAGCAAGCACATGAGTTATGGGCTCCCCGTACCAAGGAAGATTTGAGTAGCTTCAGGAAATGTCATACAGACTATTGTTAAAAAAAGTTGGTATGGTGGGAATCAAAAGGGGAGGTAAAAAGAGAAGGTAAAAGCAGCTGTATGCTCAAGAGATGATATTTTTACGTCTTTATAGCACTTTTTTTTTTTCATCATCCTGTAGCACCTGCAAAATACTATTTACCCCGAGTCAAGCATTGACAATTCATTAAAGACTAAGCAGAACTTGGCAATGCACCAGCATCACTAGCAGGTGGAACAGAGAATTTGGGACCTTGACACACTGGTGCAAATCAGCATGAAACCTTTGCCATTAAAGTTTGAAATTCACAGCTCTTTGCATTTTATTTCACTTGAAAATGAAATTGCTTGCTTAAAATATTGCTAAGATGGGACAAACTTAAACCACTTCTCTATGGCACATAGACTTCGGTGTTGAGTAGAAAAATGCCTCTTTCCAAATGGAAATAGGCCAATTATTTTGAGTGCAATTGTAAAAATCAAAGAAACAAACAAAACATTTCTGTATGCTCTGACTGCAAACATGCCAGAGTCCCTCGGCAGAAAATGTGAATGAGGCAAGAACTAGGATAGAGCAAAATCAAAGACACAGAAATACTGAATATTTTATTGAAAAGCTGTGCTGAATAAGCTATGGGTACTCTTACAGAGGCTTCAGAGATACTTGTCATTAGGATGTGGGGCTTTGCCAGCTGAGCAGCACTGGGTCCCTGGCCCAATGTTTTTCAAAAAACTGGACAGGTAAGAATCAGAAGGAAGGTAGAGGACACGTAGACTGAGGGGCTTGCCCCAGCGCAGCTCATGCCAGATGGGTGCTAGCCTCCTGCTGCATTCCCTGTGCAGCCAGTCACTGTGGAAAATCCCTACCAGGAGCAACGGTGTCACCAGAACATTGCACATGGACACAGAGCAGTCAAAAGTCATGCAGGTGGCAAAGGTCTGGAGACCTTCATGCAGCATGACGATACAAAGACAGTGGGATCCCACCTTCCAGGCCCCTTGGCAGACCAACAGGGATACCGCGGTCACTTTTCAAGCACCGGTACGCAAAGTCGCGTGACCCAGCGGACTCTACCTTCTCACGAAAACTTGTTGGTTCAACATCTTAAGACCTTTGCTTAAGGTCTTAAGGCCTGGGAGCCTCTTGCTGCTTTATCTCCAGCAGCAGCACCGAGGTCGAGTCTCTGGAAAGGGGTAATCCTGCGGAAGGTAACACGGTTCCACTGCAGCTGGACCCCGCTGCGGACGGCGGCGGTGGCAGGCGGGCCACACGGCACCGGCACCGGCACCGGCACCGCCCCCCGCCGCGGCCGCCGAGGGGTTAACACCAGCCCAGCGCGCCGGGGGCGCCATTTCGAGCTCGCAGCCCTGCCGGGGGGCGGCGCCATTTGCTGCCCCCTCCGTCCAGCCTCTCTCGCGCCCCCTCCTCAAGATGGAGGCGCGGCGCCTCGTCGCCTTGCTGCCAGCAGGAAGCTCCCACGCTCCCTCTTGGGATGGAGTCGGAACAACCCCGTGTCCCTGCCTGGGGACTGCTTCCCACCCCTTTTCTCTCTTCCCCGGGGTCGCTCCCGCTGCCCACAGGTGCAGCTCTCTTCCGCTGCAGCGGGCTTGGCGGCCTCAGCGCTGGGGCGGCGACGGGCGGTGCGTGCTGGTGGTGGGGGGGGGGGGGGGGTCTCTGGGCAGTGATCCTGCGCGGAACGCGGCGGCCGCCCCCGGGAGGTGTGCGGAGGGACGGCGCCTGCTCCTGAGTCAGCACCGGCGAGGAGGCGGCTGGCACCTCGTCGCCCGGCCCCCTCCGAGCGCCCCCGGCCCCCCAGCACCGCGCCGGCTCCCAGCCCCCGGCGCCGAGCACCCGCGGGGGCTGTGGGGGCCCCGCCGGCTCCTGCCCTCCGCCGCTACTAGGTAGGCTCACCGCCGCGGCCTGGGCGCGGCCGCAGGTGCCGGCGCGGGTGGGGAAGGGGTGGAAAACGGAGTCGGCGCTGCCCAGCTCCCCGCTTGGGCGCCGGGTGACTAACTCSCCGAGCTGAGCGGTAGGCAGGTGCCCCCGGCTCCCCGGCGAGGGGCTGGGGTCCGCGGGGAAGCGCAGCCTGGAGCCGCCCCTCAGGCGGGCGCGCTCCCGGTGTGAAGGGCTCTGGGGAAGGGAGTGCTCTGGAACGGCTGTAAGCGTCGTGCTGAAATGCTAACGGGACAGCGGTAGCGATGATCCGGTCTTCAGGGAGTTTTTTCTCCTTCCCTCCCTCCCGCGTCGGCGAGTGGCAAAATGTGTGTCGTGTGCGTGTGCAACCTGTTAGGCCGGCAGTGTGGGGAGAAACAACAGTGGGCTGCCTTGGGGGAATGTGTGTATGTTTTGGTATTTAATTTGCAGATAGATTGATTTATATACATATATAAAAATACATATTTATGTATGAAGGATTGAACAGTGGAATGATGGGCGTGTTTCCTAAGTGTGCATGTGCATTTAGCTGTATCTGATCTGAGCTCAGAAATCATAGCTTTATGTTGTCCTCCTTGTGTGTGTGTGTATATATTTTGATATGTATATATCCAAAGAATGTAAGAATATTACTCTTGCCAAGTTGCTCTCCAGTCTTCTGTCAAAGTGTGTGTTTGTTCCAGCCTAAACATGTATTTATGTGTGACTGGTGAGCATGGTGCTAGTGTGTAGTATGTGAAATGCTTTGTCAGATCGCATTCTGAGCAGTAGAACAGAGCTTAAACAGAAGAAAATACTATGTGTGATGATTATATCACTGCAGTTTTGGGTGCTATCTACATTGCAATTGCTGTACAAAAACAGAAGACAGTTCCATCATTCCCCTGACCCCCTTCAGGAGCATATCACAGATAACCGATGAATATAGTCAGATAGTTGAGGAACAAAATGAGGCACAAACTGTTTTGGCCTCTGTTCCTCCCTATCTGTTTGTGCTGTAGGAGCACTCTCATGTTCTTCATACTGACTGCATAACAAGATAGTGGAGTTGATACAGGATATACTGGCTTTTAAACTCTTTGGGGTAGGTTCTGTTTCTGCCTTTGCCTTTACAATATCTTGTAGTAAGAGACTGATCCTAAGCCACTCTAATAAATGTTTGTTTTGTTTAATTATCCACTCCTTGTGTTTGGTAAGGTTGACTTGCAGTTGATATTTTACAATTAGGCATTGTTATGAGCCAAATCTGAATTATTAAAAACCTGGCATAATACAAAGTTAATAGGTGATACTGTCCATACTGCTTATTTTGGTAGCTTAGATGATGGGGGTTGAGCTGCTTGGCATATTGCACATCAAATTGTGTGTCTGAGTGGTGGAGGTAAGGTGAGAGTGTATGTGTGCAAGCTTCATGGGCTGATGCTTTTCCCCTAAGCACAAGGCAATGGAAAATGCAGTGTAGCCTGGATTTTACATTATTGAAGCTGATTGGAGTTATGGTCATGGTCTGTGGAGGAGGCTGTGCTCTGGGGACGCTTGCCCAGTTTAGTCTTCCCCTCCCCCCCCCCCTTTCCTTCAGGGAGTAGGCTGGAGGTGCACTTCTGTAACACTTCTGAAAACTTCAGGTTCCACAGAAAACACATGCAAATATGAATCTGTTGCATCTTCACTAGCTGCCTATCAGTGAGCTGCAACTATCAATTCTAATGAGCTGCATGGAGTGAAGAAGTTTTGGTGACCTGGAGATGCTGTAGTTTAGTTCAACTTTGCATACAGCTGACCTCTCACCGTTTTGGTTTTGGATGCTGTCTGAGCAGGCTGCTAATTTCAATGGTGTGGAGATGGGGGAGTTTCCATGGACATGTTTCTGAACCTGCTAGTGAAATCTCCATCAGGAATGCTTTAAAAACAGTTGATTCCTTCTCCTCCCCATGTGCACAGTCATGGTATCTGTTTCAGGTGGAGCCCTTCAGACCCTTTCCAGCAGTACCTTCTGTGATGTTGAATAAAGTAGGCTTGCTGTGGGCTTCTTCACATATTGGTTGTATGGACTTCACTTATAGATCTTTCCTTTAAGAAAGCATGTGGTGATGCTTTATGTTTGCTAGTTTCGATAGTGATACTAAATGTGTATCCTTAGTAGGAAATTGGCGATTAAAGGTGGAGTTGTGATCAAGTGCTGTATATCYAGCAGTCTCCAATTTCAATGCTGTAAAGGAAGCACAGAACCACTGTAATGGATATTGTACCCATGGGGAGAAATCCTTCCTACTGTCAGGCAGTTAGCTTTCAATTTCTGTCACAAAGTGTCTTTCTGTACAAATTTATAATCTAATTTAACTGCAGATATAGTTGCTTTTCCATTTAAGTACCTAATCTCTTTCTGAATGGTGCCAGGGTATGACTGTTCAGTATTTTTCAGGATGATGTGACTTTGTACTGAGCAGATAGGAATTCAGTCAATCCGGTTGGAGGTAATATGAATGTGGTTAGCCTGATGCCAGTTTTCAGCTAGTTAACCTTGATGAAGGGGCAGCTTAGTGGTTGTTTCCTGTCCTAATGCGTTTTCCTTGATAAATCTGTCCTCTGTACAGTTTATTAACTTTTCTGCATGTTACAAGGAGTTCCACTGGTTAAATATAGATGGATTTTAAAGAAATAAAATGTGCTCAGTCATCTGAGGTGGGGCTCTAGAGGTTTGCATCTTAGGGGAGTGTGTGTGCATGTGTGCTTTATCTGTTTATAACAAGCAAGTAGTTTTCTGAACAGCAGAGTTAATGAAGATTTCTGTGAATTTGTGTCTTGAGGTCAAACAAGGATTTTTCCATTGTCTTTGTATGTGCCTCTACATTTTTTGCCTTTACTCCCCTCTTTCCACAGACTGCACTGATGGTGTGACACATGGGCTACCATTTTCAATTATGGAAATTGGATGACATGTTTTTTGGGGGTGGGTCTGTAGAAGTTCAAATTGCAGTTTTGCCTTCTCTGGCTTGGCTGTTTTTACAGAAGTGATAGGAACTTAATTAACTGCTGGTAATCTGTTCTTCTCTGGTTGAAATCAGTCAATAGCTTAAAGGCTACTGTAAGTAAAACAAGGGATCTATTTACACAGCGGTCAAGTAAGCTTTTTCTCTGCAGGAGACCAGACTAACAATGGACATAAAACTTGGCATGGTTATGTGGGTGAAAAGACTTCCTGCCCCCCCTTCTTAGCCAAGAAAATTTACTCATTTCTCTGCTCTTACATCAACACACAAGATTTCAAGTCTAGAAATGGTTGTACAGCATCCAACTGCATTAAGAGTCTTTTCTTGAAGGTGATAAAATAGCAAGACACAAACAGAGAGAGTGTTTATGTACTTCACTTGCAAGATTTTAGCTTTTCTGGCTATCTACTGTTGAACCCATGCCACCTTATGCAAGCTTTTTTCCTGCAGTACATGTGATTGTATCTCAGGCAGTGGCTGGGTGTTCAATACTCTAATCTCAAAAATGGTCAGTTAGCTTTGTTGACATTAGTACTTATATTGCTTGAGCCAGTCTCTGCCAATCAATCTGTGAACAGCCCTTGAAGGCTATCATAAATTAGATGCACTTATGTAACTTCTAAGTCTGGTTTTATAACGGACTGGTTTTATTGTCTTTTAATACAAAAATATTACCTAAAATCCTAGCACATCCATTTGACTTCAAGTGTCAGACTGTTGTTTCTTCTACTGTATGATGTATTGTTAGTTAATGAATGTAATATCAATCACTTGAAGGCCACAAAACAGAAAGTTTGCTTTTCATTTTAAGTGAAGTGGGTTCCAGAGAACTTTCGCAGTAAAACTTAAATTTTAATATAGTAGTTTTGCATTGTCTTCCTCCACAATGTTTGCATCGTGAATGCTATTACTGTTACAATGTCAAAGTAAAATCTGGTAGTTGATTTAATTGCAACAATTCAATTTGCACTGGACAATAAATAATATACAAGCTTTTGCTAGCCTTTCTGTAGCTGGTGTTGCTTTGGCTGAAGTTGTAAACTTCTGTTGTTTCAAGACAACCTCATGTTTTATGTGGCGGCTAGCCTTTACATTTTGGAGACAGCAAGTGTCTGCAGTTTCCTTTGGACTGTGAACATCTCTGTGTTCAGCACTTCTGAGATCAGTGTCCAGGGTTCCTTCATACTATATTTACAAACTTGGGTCCTCTGGATCTGCAGATATTAGCTTTGATGCTTAGGTAGAGATCAAGTTACAAGAAGAGTTGATGACTTTTTCTTTTTTTTTTTTTTAAAGTATTAGATATTAAATAGCAGTATTAACAATTGCAAGGGTTCAGGTATCATAAATGAGATCTCCTGAATCCTGACACTGAATTAAATGGGGTCATGACTTTGTCCCATGAAGTTTTTCTTCAGTATTTAAAGTCTTGCAAAAATATGTGAAAGACTGTGAATCTTGTGGGTTCAAATTGTAGGGCTTTCTTTGCAGCAATGAGAGAGATACATTTTTTTTTTTTTTCTTCTACTGAAGGTTGAGTCTTTTTCAAGAATTACTGTAGTTCAGGAAATGGCACTTAAGGAAAAATTGTCAAAATCCTAAGAACTGCAGTACAATACTGATGATTTGAATCAATAGTTCCTTTTTATTTTTGAGGGCTTGTAGTCTAAGTGGAGAAAAAAAATACTCTTAGTTTCAACCCAGTGCTATAGCAAAGCTTTTGTTGTAGTTTTAGTATAGTCACTTTTGACCTTGAACAAGTGCAAAATAAATAAATTCTTGTGTCCTGTGCACTTATGTGATCCAGCTTAAACAAACTATGTGAGTATCTTTCTTCTAACTCTCCTTATAATTTACTCAAGTTTCTCCAGAAGCATCAGCCCTCACCTGCAAATTGTGCCTCTGCCGCAAAAGGATGTCTCAGTATCTAGTTGGAGCCCGCAGTGCAGTGCAGCTTGCTGTATTTATTGATTTCTGTCATAATGACACTTGAACTAGGAAGTGGATTGAGACCACACAACTTTGTCACGCAGGCCTTCAGTCAGCTGTCGGACAGTAACAACTTTAAGCTCTGCAAGCTTGAAAAAGATTCATACCACCTTTGCTGCGTGTGTATGTCTCCTTCTTCCAGGTAGTCTGCTAAATCTCTTTTTTTTTTTTTTTATCCAAAGCTCAAAACTGTACGGTTTTGTACACCCATTGGATAGTTTTCTTCTGTGGTCTGTTTTCCTGTTGTAAAAATAGTTAAATACTGGAAGAAGATAGGTGGAGTTCTGAAATGCCCTTCATGGGAGGCTTAGGACAAGTTAGATAAAAATCCAAAGGAGGATGTAAGGATGCTTTGTCTTGCCTCTGGGCTGTGGAAGGGACAAGATACCATCTTGTTCCTTCAAGCTCTTCCTTTCCAGGTCTCACTTCATTTTCACTGCAGAGTACATATTTGATGATAGCAGAGAGAATTGATAAGTGAGGCCATGTTCTTGTGAAAATGGAAAACACATGGAAACCCGAGTATGTTGTTTTACAGGAATTGTCCAATAGTTTGCCTCTCTTCTGAGGGGAGATATTTCAATGTCCCTGGCTTGGCAGTGGGGAGTGCAGGGCTCTCAGATGTCTAATGATCTCACTCTGCACTACTAACTCTTACTGAGGTTAGTTTTTGATTAGTGGGTGCCCCCTCCCTGGTGGTCTGCCTGACCTCAGGGCTATACAAATGTCTGTATTGCAAATTAAGTAGTAACAATCCTGAATTATTCTGACCTTTCTCCACTTATTATTGTATGCCATAATATGATGTAAATCCTGACACTAATAATAGTGTTTCAGTATCTCAGCAGAGCGGTTCCACCATTCGTTGGTGTTTTTTACAGGGAAGAAAAAATACTTAAATAATTCTTGACACCATATACTCCTACTAAGCATTGTACCTTTAGCATTTCCACTGTTGTTTGCTCTCTCCACAGCAGTTGTAATAAAGACTACTTAAATCTTGTAGAATAAAATTACTCCTTTGTGAAGCACTGCTGTTTTGTTTTTACTTGTCCAGTTGGTGTCACTTAGCACTTTACAGAGCTGTGGGTGCCAGTGGAACTAGTGGAGCACGTAGTCCATCTAGTATAACACAGCAGGGTATTTTCAGCTATTCAGTTGTTGTTTTATCACCATTAACTTGCTGTTTGTGCCCTGAACTTGACCGAGGAAATTGATTTAGAGTTGGGACTTAATGCCAATCTAATGTCAGCCTTCAACAAGACCTGTGGGAGCCCCTCTGAATAAAGCAGAGAGATGTTTGCAATTATAGCTATATTTTGTAGCTGCAATAACTTTCCATTGGTAGTCATGGTTTTGTTTTCAAGTATAGGTACCTATTGTTAGAAAATTGTGTGAGAGAGGAAGGTGACTTTGCACAGGTCGTAAGCATTGATGACTCTGTGATATCTTCCACATCTGCTGAAGGGCTTGAAAATTATCCCCTTTATTTAGATGCCTAACCTGTGGCTGTTTTGATGATGTGTGTTCATACAGTACCTGTTAATGTTAGAACTCCTAGTGCTTGCACATGTCCCGAGTTTTTCTCTGTGTTATTAGGGACAAATGCTACTGTCACGAAGTTCTATTTTTCTTTCTTCTGCAGTATTAATATGATGTTAATGCTTAGCTATTAACTGACTGGCTCAGGTATTAATGCAGGTACAATAGCTGATGAATAACTAATTTGAATCTTCACGAGGGGTGGATTTCCTGAAGGACTGTCTTGTATTATGTTTAATAGAAACGTTGACATATATGTGTGTGTATATATGTATATAGACACTTTTGTTAAGTGTAGGACTGCCAAATCGGTAATGTGTTCATTTACTCAGCCATCCTGCTTTTTATAAGAGGTGCTGTCAGTTCAAAAGTAGGGGTTTTGCTTTAGCTGTGGCTTGAGTTTCAGATGCTGTTTCAGTATTTCTTTTGGCATGTTGCCTAGCTGTGCTAATGACCAGAAGGGCAAGGAGGTGAGAAGCCCCTGCTCACCTTTCCCACTGATGCTAATGTGGCTGGGCCCAGCGTTCAGGGCCCTCACTGTCCTGGAGGTTTCCGCTGTCTGGCATTGCTCTCTGGCAGCTTTCATGACACCACTTGTTCCTGTCTCTGATTTAGTTAGCGTGAAGGGATTCTGCTACACCTTTTGTAGGGCGCCAGTGTACTGCCTTATACTGTGTTTGCTGTTCTCCAGCTCTAGGATTTGAATGTATTCCTAGATACAGGTTAATTCAGTCTGTACATGTTCTTACTGTTATAGCCCTGGCCTAATTATGTATAGGAGGTGGCAATATAGTTCTGCTTGGCTGACCCCTTTCTCCTTCTAAGGGAGAAGATTACTTGAGTCTGCATTAAAGTCCAGGTGAACCAAAATGGGGTGGAGGAGAGGGGGACAATACAGGCAATTCGTTTTCCTTGGAAAACTATTGTACTTCATATGTTAYCTACCAAAAGATGTTGTGGTCCTGATCAGCAACTGCATGTGTTTAAAAGATCATGAAGTTGAAATGCTTGTATTGAGGGATCAGTTCAGAATTCCCCCTTCTCCTATTTGCTAGAGCACCACCAAAAGCTGCCAGCTGGAACAGAAAAACATGGCTTTCAGAGTAAGGCAATATATGTATAATACATATATGTTTTTACCATACCTGCCTATACACTTCTTAAGGCTGCCATCCCTCATCTATCTAAGAGTGCAAGTCAGACTTGAACTGTTAAGAGCCAAGAAATTCCAAAGTCATTACGAGCAGTGCTATCTGCTTGTATTGTTACAAAAGTAACAGGCTTTGTGATATCTGTGAAGGATAGAGATTCAGCTAGAAAATTATTCTTGTGGCCTTAGTTATTTTTAAATGCTGGAATCTCATGGCTGGCCGCCTTCTTAAATTTTAATGTCTCTTGTGTTTGTGTGATGAAACTTGCACTTGTGGGGAACAGTACATTATCATGGGGAAGATAAAAGGAGCATTACATGCATACACTGCAGCAGTGTTTACTGTCTTAACTGTTTAAGAAAGCATGCAGTTTCTGGTAGTTATGTTCTCATCTGTGGATCAGAAGCTATGCACTGAATTGTGATTGCATGTGCTTTGTGTCTGAGCTTGATCCTAATATCAGGAAATGGAAGCTAGTTTTGCAGTGAATGCAAGCTCTTTTGTTATGTGGAAATTAAACATCAATAGATGTGTAGCCACAAAGAACCACAGGAGGACACAGTGCTGCTTTTGTGCATTCATTGTATCCTCACATGGTGTGTCCCGTAAGGATTCAGTGAAGATTGTGCATGCGGTCCAAAGTCTGGCATTTTGTAGCTTTGGTAACTCATGTTTTCTTAATATAAATTTAAAAAAAAAAAAAAAAAAACCACAACTGTTCGCTACAAGTACTTGTGTTTCTGAACTCAGGACAAGTGATGCTGCAAAAATCTGGATCATTTGCATGGTGTCTCAGTGTTTTTCTTAGTATTGCTAGAAGTAATCATGTGGACTCCTCAGTCAGCTCTTCTGTAGGATATAGAAGCTGCTACTTGTCTCCTTTCAGTGGCAGTGAGAGTAAAGTTGGCCTTGCAGAGGAAAAAGGCCTATAAAATAAACAAAATTATTTTTCTGCCTTCTGATCAGGGTTAATTCTGACCTCCTGATGTTCTGATACTGAGCCTGACACATTTTTCCTTAGGCTAAAGGACTGAAAGTCTCTCCTAGGCATCTGGTCCATTTGGCTGCTTCTGGGAATGAGTGAAGGTTACAGCAAATGCACAATATCTCAGAAACCTTGAGTTTCAGTAATGAGCTCTTCTGCAAATCACAATTTTTGGTGGCTAACAACTTTTCCAAATCTAGACAGATTTCCATAGAAACAGGAAAAAGGCTGTGTGTGAAATTATGGTCTTACCATAATAATATCCTCCCTCCCCCTCAGTCTGCCGAGGTATTTGGGGTATATATGTTAATAAGTTGGAAATACTTATTAGGTTGTCCATCCCACCTATGTTCCTCTGTTCTCATTCTCAAAAGCAACAGAAACATTTGTAAAACTGTTGAAAGGTGAAGTTTATAAAAATTGTATGCTCTGTACAGCTCTCTGGTTTAGTTTGAATGTTCTGAAATAAAACACTAAATAAAAATAATCACTTTGAGTAATGTGTTAGAATAAATGTGCAGATGATCAGCATGGGCAGGTGTATGCTAGTGGGTTCAGCTGGAAAGGCTTAAGAAATCATCTCTTTTCAACTGGAGATCACTGCCTGCATAGCTGAGAGCCAGGATAGATTCACCAAGGGAATGTCATGCTTGACCAACCTCTTAGTCATTTCTTATAGAAGTCTGGCTTGTTAGATGAGGGGAGAACAATGGATATTGCCTACCTTGACTTCAGTAAGACTTTTGACACTGTCTCCCATAACATCCTTGTAGAGAAGCTGTTGAAGTATGGGCTGGATAAGCAGTGAGGTGGATTGAAAACTGGCTGAATGGCTGTGCCCAGAGTGTGATGGTCAGCGGCACAAAGTCTAGTTGGAGGCCAGTAACTAGAGGTGTACCCCAGGGGTCAGTACTGGGTCCAGTCCTGTTTAACATCTTTATGAATGATCTGGATGATGGGGCAGAGTGTACCATCAGCAAGTTTGCTGATGACACAAAACTGGGAGAAGTGACGGATAGGCCAGAGGGTCATGCTGCCATCCAGAGGGACCTCGACAGACTGGAGAAATGGCCTGACAGGAACCTCATGAAGTTCAGCAAGTGGAAGTGCCCATGGGGAAGAACAACTCCATGGGGACCACCCAGCTGTAAAGCAGATTGGCAGAAAAGGAACTAGGGGTCCTGGTGGACACCAAATTGACCATGAGCCAGCACTGTGCCCTGGCCACAAAGAAGGCTAATGGTATCCTGGGCTGCATTAGGAGGAGCATTGCTAGCAGGTCAAGGGAGGTGATCCTTCCCCTCTACTCAGCACCGGTGAGGCCACACCTTGGGTACTGTGTCCAGTTCTGGGCTCCCCAGTACAGGACAGATACAGAGCTACGGGAGAGAGTCCACTGAAGACTATTAAGGGACTGGAGCATCTCTCCTATGAGGAAAGGCTGAGAGAGCTGAGGCTGTTCAGCTTGGAGAAGGCTTGGAGGGAACTTTTCAGTGTTTACAGATACCTGGAGGGAGGATGTAAAGAAGATTGAGCCAGGTGGTGCCCAGGCAACGGGCACAAACTGAAACACAGGAGGTTCCCTCTGAACATCAGGAAACACTTTCTCACTGTGAGGGTGACCAAGTACTGGCACAGGTTGCCCAGGGAGGTTGTGGAGTCTCCATCCTTGGAGATACTCAGATCTGTCTGGACATGGTCCTTGGCAGTCTGCTCCAGGTTGCCCTGCTTGCGCAGGGCAGTCTGCTCCAGGTTGCCCTGCTTGAGCAGGAGGGGTAGACGAGGTGACCTCCAGAAGTCCCTTCCAACCTCAACCATTCTGTGAATTGATTGTGTGGGTCTGCATAGTTCATTTCAGTGCAAAATGAAACTATTTCATTTGCACCACCTTTACAGTGAAATAAAAAGATGATGCTCCACGTTGTGGGACCTTCAGGACTGACTTAAACACTCTTCCCCTCCTATGCTGAAGTGCTCATTTCTGTTCAGTTGCTGATGATGCTGTACCCTGACACTGCCCAGGGCTCAGCCATTTCAGTTGGCCGCATTCTAAGCGGGACATTTGGAATGACTTGGCTTAAAAAAAAATAAGAACTTTTGGGCTTTTTGTCTGTTACAAAACCAGATAACTTTATAGTTGATGGAAGGACAGAAGAGCAATTGGGGAATGCAAGACAGTAAAAAATGGCCCTGTTGCTGAAGAGTTTGTATCATAGAAGTAGTACCTGGAAGCATCCAGACAACGTGTTGATCTTTCTAAGGTAAAGCCTCACTAAATTAGTCCTATTCACTACAGAGGAGCACAGCTATGTGTATTCTGTCAGGAGTTGCTTCCTGAGAGAACATCTAACTGCAGATATCAAAATAGTGTCATACTAGAAGCAGTATAATGTTGTTATGTGGTGTGTGTTAGGTTTTTTTGGTGACAGTTATTTCTTGTGATCAGAGATAATTTTTTTAATTGTGCAGCATATCAATAAATTGGGAGACCAGCTTACTCTTCAGTGTTCTGGCTGCTTGGCAGCTGCCTTAGGAAGGGGACTTTTCATAGAATCATAGAATGGTTTGGGTTGGAAGGGACCTTAAAGATCATCTAGCTCCAACCCCCCTGCCATGGGCAGGGACACCTTCCACTAGATCAGGTTGCTCAAAGCCCCATCCAACCTGGCCTTGAACACTTTCAGGGATGGGGCATCCACAGCTTCTCTGGGCAACCTGTTCCAGTGCCTCACTACCCTCATAGTGAAGAATTTCTTCCTTATAGCTAATCTAAATCTACCCTCTTTCAGTTTAAAGCCATTACCCCTTGTCCTATCACTACATGCCCTTATAAAAAGTCCCTCTCCAGCTTTCTTGTAGGCCCCTTTCAGGTACTGGAAGGCTGCTATAAGGTCTCTCCAGAGCCTTCTCTTCTCCAGGCTGATCAACCCCAACTCTCTCAGCCTTTCTTCATAGGAGAGGTGCTTCAGCCCTCTGATCATCTTTGTGGCCCTCCTCTGGACTCGCTCCAACAGGTCCATGTCCTTCCTAGGTTGGGGGCTTCAGAGCTGAACACAATACTCCAGGTGGGGTCTCATGAGAGCAGAGTAGAGGGGGAGAATCACCTCCCTCGACCTGCTGGCCACGCTTCTTTTGATGCAGCCCAGGATATGGTTGGCTTTCTGGGCTGCAGGCGTACATTGCTGGGTCATGTTGAGCTTCTCATCAACCAACACCCCCAAGTCCTTCTCCTGAGGGCTGCTCTGAATCCATTCTCTGCCCAGCCCATATTTGTGCTTGGGATTGCCTTGACCCACGGGCAGGACCTTGCACGTGGCCTTGTTGAACTTCATGATGTTCGCACGGGCCCACCTCTCAAGCCTGTCAAGGTCCCTCTGGATGGCATCCCTTCTCTCCAGCTCTGCTCTCCTGAAGTCCAGGGTAGTGAGCGTGTTGACCGCACCACACAACTTGGTGTCATTGGCAAACTTGCTGAGGGTGCACTCAATCTCACTGTCCTTGTCACTGACGAAGATGTTAAACAGCGCCGGTCCCAATACCGACCCCTGAGGAACGCCACTCGTCACTGGTCTCCACTTAGACATTGAGCTGTTGACTGCAACTCTTTGAGTGTGACCATCCAACCAATTCCTTATCCACTGAGTGGTCCACCCATCAAATCCATGTCTCTCCAATTTAGAGACGAGGATGTTGTGCAGGCCAGTGTCAAATGCTTTGCATAAGTCCAGGTAGATGACGTCAGTTGCTCTTCCCTTATCCACCAACGCTGTAACCCTGTCGTAGAAGGCCACCAAATTTGTCAGGCATGATTTGCCCTTAGTGAAGCCATGTTGGCTGTCACCAATCACCTCCTTATTTTCCATGTGCCTTTAGCATAGTTTCCAGGAGGATCTGCTCCATGRTCTTGCTGGGCACAGAGGTGAGACTGACTGGCCTGTAGTTCCCTGGGTCTTCCTTTTTTCCCTTTTTAAAAATGGGCGTTCTGTTTCCCCTTTATCTAGTCAGTGGGAACTTCACTGGAGTGCCATGACTTTTCAAATGTGATGGATAGCGGCTTAGCAACTTCATCCGCCAGTTCCCTCAGGACCTGCAGATGCATCTCATCAGGTCCCATGGACTTGTGCACCTTCAGGTTCCTTAGATGGTCTCGAACCTGATCTTCTCCTACAGTGGGCAGTTCTTCATTCTCCCAGTCCCCGCCTTTGCCTTCTGCAACTTGGGCAGTGTGGCTTGAGCACTTGCCAGTGAAGACTGAGGCAAAAAAGTCATTGAGTACCTCAGCCTTCTCCATATCCCAGGTAACCAGGTCTCCCATTTCCCTCTGAAGAGGGCCCATGTTTTCCATAGTCTTCCTTTTATCACCGACATACCTATAGAAGCTTTTCTTGTTGCCCTTGATGTCCCTGGCCAGATTTAATTCTGTCAGGGCTTTAGCTTTCCTAACCTGATCCCTGGATGCTTGGACAATTTCTCTGTATTCCTCCCAGGCCACCTGTCCTTGCTTCCACCCTCTGTAGGCTTCCTTTTTGTGTTTGAGTATGTCCAGGAGCTCCTTGTTCATCCATGCAGGCCTCCTGGTGTTTTTGCCTGACTTCCTCTTTGTTGGGGTGCATCGCTCCTGAGCTTGGAGGAGGTGATCCTTGAGAATTACCCAGCTTTCTTGGGCCCCTCTTCCCTCCAGGGCTTTGTCCCATGGCACTCTACCAAGCAGATCCCTGAAGAGGCCAAAGACTGCTCTCCTGAAGTCCAGGGTAGTGAGCTTGCTGTGCGCCCTCCTCGGTGCCCTAAGGATCTTGAACTCCACCCACCATTTCATGGTCACTGCAGCCAAGGCTGCCCTTGAGCTTCACATTCCCCACCAGCCCCTCCTTGTTGGTGAGAACAAGGTCCAGCATAACACCTCTCCTCACTGGCTCCTCTATCACTTGGAGGAGGAAGTTACCATCAATGCATTCCAGGAACCTCCCGGATTGTTTATGCCCTGCTGTGTTGTCCCTCCAACAGATATCGGGGTGGTTGAAGTCCCCCATGAGGACCAGGGCTTGTGAACGTGAGGCTGCTCCTATCTGTCTATAGAGGGCCTCATCCGCTTGGTCTTCCTGGTTGGGTGGCCTGTAGCAGACCCCCACTATAATGTCACCTGTCCCTGCCCTCCCTTTAATCCTGACCCATAAGCTCTCGGTTGGCTCCTCATCCATCCCCAGGCAGAGCTCCATGTGCTCCAGTTGGTCGTTGACATAGAGGGCGACGCCCCCTCCTCATCTCCCCTGCCTGTCCTTCCTAAAGAGCCTGTATCCTTCCATTCCTACACTCCAGTCATAGGACCCATCCCACCACGTCTCAGTGATGCCAGTAAGATCATAGCCCTGCGGGCGTGCATGTGTCTCTAACTCCTTTTGTTTATTCCCCATGCTACCTGCATAGCGGCATTTAAGTTGGGCCCCCGCTGAAGCTGACTTACTGGCTGGAATTCCTTTGTGCTGCTCTTCAGGTGCTTTTGTTGATGTTAGATAGAACAAAGGTCACAAAAGTCAAGTTATATTTTAAATCAAGTATCAGGCTTTTGGAAAGTTAATAATAATCTTTCCTGGTTTTGCAGGGAGCTTGCCCAAAGCCTTATCTTTTTGTACTTAGGACTTGTTTTTAAAGCTAATTTATTATTTTCTTTTCTTTTTTTTTTTTTTTCTTGCTTTAGTGGTTCTGTGGTCATTTTGCTTATGTCTTGAGCAGAGTTAGTGTTTGTACCACAGACTTGAGGAGAAGTTGTCAGAGTCCAGAACTCTCTGACCAGGTTCTTTTAGATATTCCACATGTGGAGGGTGTAACGTTTAGTATCAGATTTACTTATTTGGAGATACTTGATGTGACACGGGATTTCTGATTTAGTGGAGCAATACAAAATATGCTGAAATCACAATGCAAATGTACATTACACTTGGCAAAATATAGCAAGGCAGTGTACAGTTCAATCGCAATACCAATATGATTCCCATTACTGGTCTCTATGATAAGCTCACCATCACAACACTGGGCATCCTCTGTCACTGGGAAGGAATGTGTGGGCTGAAGCCAGCTCAAGCCCTTTGCTCTCTTCAAAATTCTTTTGTTAGTTGTTCAGTTTTTATACTCTGTATTGGGCTGAGCCACATATTCGCTTCCCCCATGCTGGTCTGGCTAGCTCAGGGAGACATTCACACTCTTTCATGAACTAAAGGGGAGAAACATTTACACCATCAGTTGATCCACTCAACTGTTGATAGGTGTTTAACACCATCTATCACCTAAAACAAAGGCCAACCTCTGGTCTCCTTTGCGTTGAGATAAATACACAGCTTGCTTTGCAAAATCTGTGGCCAGTCAACCCTACTTTATTCCCTGAGCTCCCTGGGCACATTGCCCTTGCCCATCTCTTCCAAGCCTTCTTCCATTGTAGGGGTTTATTGGTCAGTCACAGAAGTACAAGTAGCAGACCACGGTCCAGTTGCTCCTGTGCTTTACAGACACGCCATCTATAAAAGATCCTTTCTCAGAGAGCAGAAGTCCAGCTGCTGAGCTGCTAGGGTTTCTACTCTAGTTCAATCAGCCTTAGCAAGAGTAGTATGTCTAAATAACTTCCTTCTTCCCTTTGCAAGGGAAAAAAGCAAGATGGTGTTTCATCATACAAAATTATGCATGGTAATGAACCTGCCAAGAGCAGCCAGTTAGCAGCATTTCTATCATATGTAGATATAGGCAGCTGAAATGTGGAAGTCATTACCTTTACCAAGTCATGTAATCACATGTAAACATCAAAGGGAATTGGCTGGGATACTCTGCCTTGAGAAGGGCTATTCTCCGAAAAAAGCACTGCCTGTGTTTTCATTTACAGAAGTGTTTTTTGGTCAAGCATCTACTTAGAATCCTTTATGTGGGGGGAGTTGTGAGTTTGACTAAACTAACTTTTTTCATTGCATGAGTAAAGTTGCTTTGAACTATTCGTTCCTTAGTAGACCTATTTGTTGCTTAGGCTGCCTTATTTGGAGAATTTAGTGTCCTGGCAAGGAATGTCTCACTAGAAATTCTGGAGAAGTGTCTGCTTACATTACCTTGATAGCTGCGAGAGAATAGCTTGAGGCTGCCTCAAGAACTGACTTAATGCTGCATGGATTTTAGCACTGACAATACTGTCCGTGATTCCTCAGCTAAGGGTACCTGCTAGTTTCTGTTTAAAGTCAGAGCAAAACCAGGGTCTGGATAACCGCAGACAGAGTATTTGTGGGTTTTGAGGTACAGGAGCCCAAGCATGCAAATCTTTCTGGGACATTTCTGCATCTCCAGAGAATGAGATTTCCAGGTAGGTAAATTGTTCTGTATCTTCAGCTTGCCTGATCTACTATGTCATCCATCAAGAAGTCAGGAAGTAATAATAAAGCTTGCATTTAACCTGTCTATTGGCTTTTATTGTGACATTCTAATTAATGCTCACATCTGACCTATTTTTTCATGTGCTTTCTGTTGCAGTGCTTCATGGCTACAGCAAGGTACTAAGCAATATTAGAGGAAACTGACGTTAAGACATATAATTTCCACGCAGCTGGTTGGAAAAGCAGTTGTCACTGCCTTCCTGGTGCAGCATGGCATTTGGACTTGGCGTTCTCTGCCTGTTACTATGGGCAATAACAGGTAAGAGTTTACTTCTTGTGTGTCTGAGTCACACAAAATGAGTGAAGCAAATGCTCTTGGACTGTGTATGCAGGTGTGAATGAAATATGAATAAGGCAAGAGCTGGGAAATCTTGTAACTCCTTAGCGCAAAAAGTTCTTGTAAGGTACAGCTTCATAACTGGCAGTTGATTGCAATGGAGGAAGGCAGTTGTGAGTAGCTGTTTGGAGCCAATTTCAATAGGGCTGTTTCAGGGGAGATGCATGAGGCAAGAGGGGGTAGTGGGAGAGTTCAAAGAGTTTTCCTTCTCTTTCTCTTGCAGGACAGCAATTTAAGAATGATGTATTGCTTGTGTTCTAAGCTACCTTTTTTCTTCTGAAGTATCATAGGATGGTTGATTTATGAGAAGCATAAATGCATTTGTTTACATCTCTCACCTCATCATCTGCTCTACAGATATGTATTTCCTTTCAAAGATCACAGGAAAGTCGTGTAAGTTTCTGCTTCAGCCACAGAGATAGGTATATTATTTCCATAATCAGACAGGTGAAGAATGATAGTAATTCTTAATACTGCCTCTGTGTCATAGGGAGACTTAATCGGTGCAGGCAGTTTTGACATGGCAACTACAGAACAATATATGCAAACAGGGGGTTTATTTCTTTAAAAGACAGTGTTTGAATTCTGGCTGTGGAGATACTGGTAGTATCTATATTAGCAGGAATTGAGAAAATAATGCTCGGTTATCTGGCTTTCATCTCCAGTAGTATAAACAGGATTGGCTATTTCATGAGGGAGAGCCTTGCTAATGTGCTAAGGCTTAAATTGACTACTGAATTTGGAAATGTTGGATGAGGGGGGATAGGCATTAACTACAGCTGTGCTTATAGCTGGTTTGAAGTAGTCCTCAAGATCACCCTGAGGATCTCATATTGCCAAGCTTTCTGAGGAGAACATAGAGCTGAGGTTTTTGTTGCTGTAGTAAACAATAAGTACGCCTTTTGTAAATAAATAAAATGTTCTTCTATGAGATACTGAGTACCTGCTGTAGGGTCCATGCCAGTATCTTTAGAAAAAAACCACAGCAACTTCAATAGAAGGCAGTAATGTGCAGTAAATACTGAATTTTGGCTGTAGAGAATGTCACAGTTTTAAGCTTTTGATAATGCTGTTAATTGTTAGTAGGCTAGAATATCCTCCATGTGCATATAGAAAGTCTTGTTTTCATTCTTTAGTTGCAATTTTGCTACACTCTCTTGATTTATCCAAGAACAAGACCATTACACTCAGACTGCTGGCTGTATTCCAAGCCTCTCCCTCTATCTCAGGTACCAGCACCCAGTGTTAGGGGCTAATACATTCTAGTATCACATATTATTTTAGTATAAATTTTAGTATTTATTTATTTCCATCTTGATAATTTGCAGTATTTTCCATCCAATTAATATTAACTCTAACTAGAAGGTACTTGCTGATTTCCAGCTGTTTGCTGAAATACATCAGTGGATGCTCTCCTTTGTTAAGTCAAAAGGACTTCTTTTTTTGTGCAAGCTTTAAGGTGAATTGACTTAGGCTCAGGAAGTTCCTAGATGTTCATTCTGCAGTTTTTCTCTGCACATGAGCTTGTGCTTCTAAAGGCTACTTTTTCTTTCAAAAAAAAAAGTTTTCTTACCACTTATTTTAACTTAAGGTAATGAGAAGGCTGACTTTAATAAGAAACGTTTGACATTGCATCATTGAGAGAATAGAGAAACGGGCTCATTAGTGAATACCTTCGGAAGGATGTTGAAGAATATGTGCTGGTTTGTCAAAAGAAATTGAGGTGGGCTACTCTCTCCTGTTTAGATGACATTTATTTGGTTTTTTTATTTTGTGCGTGGCGGCTTTTGGCTAATAGTGTTTGACTGCTTTTCATGAATGTGGTGGGTTGACCTTGGCTGGCCGCCAGGTGCCCAGCAAGTTGCTCTATCACTTCCCCTTCTCAACAAGACGGGAGAGAAAAAAAAAGAGATCAAAAGCTCGCGGATCGAGATCAGGACAGGGAGATCACTTACCAATTACAGTCTAGAGCAAACCAGACTTGACATAGGAAAGTTAATTTAATTTATTGCCAATTAATCAGAGAAGGATAATGAGAAGTAAGAACAAATCTAAAAACACCTTCCCCCCACATCTCCCTTCTTCCCAGGCTCAACTTCACTTCCAGCTCAAACTCCTTCCTCCAAGCGGCTCAGGGGGATGGGGAATGAGGGTTGCAATCAGTTCATAACACTTTGTCTCTCCTGCACCTTCCTTCTCACACTCTTCCCCTGCTCTAGTGTGGGGTCCCTCCCACAGGATACAGTCCTTCACAAACTTCTCCAACATGGGTCCTTCCCATGGGCTGCAGTTCTTTAAGAACTGCTCCAGCATGGGTCCTTTCCATGGGGTGCAGTCCTTCAGGAATGGACTGCTCCAGCGTGGATTCCCTGCAGGGTCACAGGTCGTGCCAGAAAACGTGCTTCTGTGTGGGCTCCTTTCCATGGGGCTGCAGTTCCTGCCAGGAGGCTGCTCCAGCACAGGCTCTCCACGGGGACACAGCTTCTTTCAGGGCTTATCCACCTGCTCTGCCATGGGGTCCTCCATGGGCTGTAGGGTGGATATCTGCTCCACTGTGGACCTCCATGGGCTGCAGGAGGACAACCTGCTTCACCATGGCCTTCACCACGGGCTGCAGGGGAATCTCTGCTCTGGTGCCTGGAGCACCTCTTCCCCTCCTTCTTCACTGCCCGTGGTGTATGCAGGGTTGTTTCTCTTGCATATTCTCACTCTTCTCTCCTGGTTGCTGCTGTTGCACAGTGTTTTTTACCCCTTCTTAAATATGTTATCACAGAGGTGCTACCAATGTCGCTGATTGGCTCAGCCTTGGCGAGTGGTGGGTTCCTCTTGGAACTGGCTCTGTCTGACATGGGGGCAGCTTCTGGTGTCTTCTCACAGAAGCCACCTCTGCAGTCCATTTCCCCCCACCCCCCGACTACCAAAACCTTGCCGCATAAACCCAATACAATGAAAAGCAAAACTAGAACAGTAGGCAGATCACCTAATGGATACAGATATCTCCCACTGTCTAATGTTTGTGCCTCTCAGGAGGCTTGAGCTGGATGTGGCAATAGGTAATGTGTACCATGTATACCATGTACCATGCCTCTGTCACTCATCATCTCATGCAATTTGAATGATTGACTTCCCAAACCTGTGGATGCAGCTCCTAATTTCTCCACATAGGCATTCCTTATAATGCCAGTCTCATTTCACTGGCTTATATCCATTCATTGATGAAATCAGCTTATATTGAAAGAGATTTAAATTATTCTGGCCATTAATAAAAATCAATAGGTTTTATGCTAATGCATCCAAAAATGATTTTTTTTTTTTTCCTATGATTGATAGAAGACATTGCTTTCCACCACAGAAACAACAGTTTACTTTGCAAGTGGGAATCCGACACCTTGGAATCAATTCAGTCTAGCTTTCGTCTTGAGCAGGCATATTCTAATCTGGCATTTGAGGTAGACCTTGCAAATACTGCTATTAAAATGCATTTCTGCAAATATAATAGCATTCTCATGGCTGACTCTCAGTTTTCTCGTGCTGTGTGTTCATATTGTGGTGCTTTGTTCTGAGATTAGCCATTCCAACAAAAATGCAAAGATGGATTGGCAGGTAATTGCAGTCACAGGTGTTGTGCAGTCTAGTCTCCTGTTTTCTTAACTCCATGCAGCCCAGCCAGAGATTATATGACCTCCCAGAGTCTTTGCTAGACATCACCAGTATCCTTTTCTTTACTGTAGGGGAGAGTGTTTCTAAATACATTACAAGCCATCAATTTTCAACACATTTCACTACTGCTGGTCTTGGACTTCGAAGAATAAGATTAATACCCTTTTCTTTCCATGTATCTAACGCATGAAACACAGGCCAGGAGTGTCAAAGGACACTTTAAGACGTAGGTGTGCCTTTGAAATGACAGTGGAACCACTAGCCTGGGGTCGCAGTGCATTCTTTGTTACTTATACTGCCATGGCTAGATGTTCTAATAATGTGTTCTGGTTCACACAGGTCTTTCCAGAGAGACAAGATGGTGTAGTGCTTGATTATGATCTCTGAGATTATAGTGAGTTATGCAGTATGCCAGGTTAGTTCACATTGTCCTCATCTCCGTTGGAAGTGGTCTGGTGTTTCTCATGGAGGGATGTGATGGCTGCACCCATGCGTCTACCCTTCTAGTCTCCAACTGCAAATATCCAGTGTTATTGATGGGACAGACGAGCCGTCTGTTGAGCGATTCGGTGTGCTTAGATGCTCATGTGTAAATTAAGGGGAGAATGGGCTGTGGGTTGGATGAATCATTTTGACAGGCCAGATCTGGTCTGCGGTTTGGGCACATTTGGATTGTGAGCATATCCACAGGCTCGTTTAAAAAAAAAAAAAAAAAAGGAGGGAGAAGTGTTCTTTAGGTGTGGGGTTTCCTTCCCCCCCTTAAATAGCACTTAGTTGATTTATCAGTGACAAACAGAGGTGATAACAAATCTTGGAATGAAAACAATACTCGGAAAGGACCGTCAGGCCCACCGAACTAATTAGGGAGCTTTGACAGATCCTGGACGCAAGAATTGAATGATAAACATCATGAAGGCTGCTGTAATGGCCACAAAAGCTTTGCAGCTCATTGTTTGTAGATGTAACTAGAATACTATTGGCTTTAGCTTTGCGTTGAGGATTTGCTTTTATGTAACTGAGCATTTTTTTGTCTATTTGTTCTCCTTCTCCTCCCCTTGCAGTGCTTAATCTGCAGTCAATATCCTTACTGAGGCCCAAAAGAGCACTTTGGTATCCCAGATGTATCCCTGTTTAAAGACCTGTGAGATTTCAGGGAAAGGAAGGGGAAACACCAAATAACCTAAAAGCAGCCTGTAGAAAAAGAATGAAAACACATTCACGGTGTACAGAGATGTTAGCTGTTGCTAGAGGAACTGATGCAGTGATATTTCAGATGTTGATGAAGTTCTCAGTAGTACAGCTTTTCTGGTTTCCAGGACAGTGCTTTCTATAGGCCCTTACTAAAGCTGCTGGAGTGTAAGCCTTTTTCAGCATCTATGATATAAAGCATGCTTTTTAGGGGTTTATAACTCTGCTGTGGAAATTGGCTCTAGCTTGAAAATTGGAGTTCGAGTTCTCCTCTTAGGTGACTGCAATGAAAAAAAAAAAAAAAAGTTATTTTTATTTTGCTTCCAGAACCTTATCAAAATTGTTTCAATGTGTTATTATGGTGGCAGGAAAAACAAAACTTATTTCTCACTGATATAGCATCTTTCCTCTCAAAATTCACCAAAATGAGGTAAAAGTTACTTGGATAGATAAAAAAATCTTTAACCCTAAAAATAGAAYGGAACTAATTTGTTGCTTAAAGAGAGTGGAGGGAGCAGATGTCAAGAAAGCAGAGACAGTCCTACTCTTCCTGTAGGAAACTGCTGTAGGACCTTCCATGCTCACATAGTTCAGAGGCTTTCAGGCTGTGAGAATAGTGTGCCACATGAGCTCTCAGTGCTGTGCTGCCAGCAAGAAGGTAATGGGAGGTGATTCTGGTCAAATACGACTTTTCTTGGTGCAAGGTCTGAATCTGAGCTTTCTCCTCTATTGCACATTCCCTCTTGCCCCTTCTTTCTGCTTTCTGCTGCTTCTTGTACTGCTTGCTGCTAGGGAAAACAAATAGATGAGCCCACAAGTGGATAGTTCTGTCCTTGCAGGGTTTCAGACTGGGGTAATTAGCCATGATGAACCCAGTGTTAGTACACTGTCACAATTTGCTACTTACTGACTAAAGAATATTTGCCTCCGAGTCATTCAAGTGCTCATTGTTGTGTGAGCCTGCCAGAGTGGGGGGAGAGCATCTGTTAGGTTTTGCAGTTTGTCTCCATGTCCAGTTGAGGAAAGGTCTCCAGCCAGCTGCGATGGAGGAACAGGTGTGTTCCTGCTGGGCTCTTGACATCAGTGGACTCATGCACCAAGATGTGAATGAGTGGTAGTATGCAGCTCAAAGAAGGGTGTGGATGTTTCCTCACTAAAGGAAGGAATATCTTTAAAATGAAGCTATGTTCCACAGTGTGACTGTTTATTAGGGTTTTGGTGGGGGGTATGGGGTTTTTTTTTAGGGTAACCAACTTGCTTAGGTCTCTGGATACGTCAGTGTTGTCCTACTGTAGACATAACAAGGTACAGCTAAAAGGAAGGGGAACACATGGCTTGCAGAACTTTTAGGCTATTGATGGCCAGGCACCAGAGGGCTTTCAGGGCTCATAATAAGGGGAAGCAGTCTTTCTGTTGGTAACCTGAATGAGTACTTCTGAAGCAATAAACAGAATTGCATGATGCTATTTTTTTGCCATTATTGGTCAGAGTAGAACAGTGCTTTAATTTCTGAGTTCAGTTAACTAAAGGAAAACAGCTGTGCTATGACCTCAGTCAGCAAGTAATGGTTTAGCAGACACAAATGTTACTATGTGACCTTTCATGTGGCACACTTTCAGTAAATTTTCTGTAAATAAGAGACCTCACTATCTTTTACTTGAGTCCATTGCAGACTGGAGATTGGACGGGGTAAAGGGGAATATGAAATCAGAGATCAGATTAAGTTCACCCTAAGTATATCTTATATATTTTCTGTCTGAAGACAATGGACACACCTAGTGTTGGGCTGAAATAGCCTGCTAAATTCATCCATTATTGCCCACCTACTGCTAGAATTTCACTCAGGTGTAACTCTAGCTGAAGCAAGAGATGAAACTTTGATTACTTTGATATTTGGATTACACTTAGATTTAATTCAGAGTTGGTGGGGAAATAATTTTCCCATTGTACAGAAATTCTGAAGCTTAATGTTTTTTCCATTCCTTATTGGGATGAAACCAAGGCCTTCTGACATTTGAAAAAGGGGGTGGCTAAGGTCTGTCGCTAGGATACTTGCTTGGGAGATTTAGGTTCAAAGTCATGCATTATCTTTGGAATATGCTGGACTTGCTTCTCTCTATGGCTAATAAAACACCATTAATTTCATGGGAGGTTGACTCTGCAGTGTGATAGCTGATGTATCAAACTGAAAGTGGCAGAGTGAGATTTGAAGCTTTGTTTGACATCAGGCTGAGTGAGGACTTGAAGTCTGGCCTCAGGTTAGAGCTTCGGATTATTCCAATTGCGTAAGTCTGTCTCTAAGACAAGAATTGTTGGTCATTCTTTTCTGAACAAATAAATAATGAAACTTTCAAATTTCTTTTAACAGGTTGGTCACTTTCTCCTTCAGGGGTAAGGTAAAGAAGGAAAGGGATGAAAACAGCCCTCAGAGGAGTTTTTTGACCCATCCTAATAGTGCTGTTCCTAAAGTATTAATTGTAATGAGTTGTTACTGACCTAATATTGCACATTCACACAGAGTCATGTTTCTGTTTTACCCTATTAACGGCCTGTTTCTCATCTCCCTGCTGACTTACAGGATTAACTAAATTGATACGGTTGAAAAAGGACAGAATGGCTAAATGGGTTGCCTCACTCCTATACTTCATTTTAACACAGAGCTCTGCTGGCTCCCCTGTCCAAAGTTGTGCAGACAACTTAAAGGAGAGACTTGTGATGACAATTCAGAGTCTCTGCCAGGGTCTTATGTTCTTGGAGGTGAAAGGGAATGTAGAGGAAATATTTATATGCAATGTGAAAGAAAAAAATGCATAAATCCTGAGCATCTCCTGGGTACAGATGAAGATACTTCATGTCTGGGCTATGTTAGAACAGGATAGGTTGTTTTAAATTCATGTTCCCCTGGATAGATCTTTCACCGAAAGTGTAAAGTGGAAGAGTAAACAGCATCCCAGCTCTGTGTGAAGGCGTAGCTGGAGTCAGAAAAATGGTACTTGAAGCTGTTTATCCCTTTTGTCAGCTTCCTATTCAGCTATGCCTATTTGCAAGTCATTGGATCTTTTTTAAAATTTGTTTTTGTTTCATGTTTTTCCTCACCCCAAATAGCCAGCTCTGCAAAACCATCATAAAGTCTTGTCCTTTCTATCCCTCAGCGCGTGATGCAATTTTTTTGTTTGTTTTGGGTTTTTTGCATTGAACTTAACCTACATTGCAAGCTGTACATTCATCCCAGGCAGTATGATGCCCCACAGGTATTTCAGTAGCTGTATTCAGATCATGTATCATGAAGGAGTGTACTGCAGTTAGTCCAGAAGATGTGGTGGGAACTGTAGTGCAGTGGTTGGACAYACTGCAGGCGTAGGAGAATCTCTGTTATCTCCAAGGCTCTAGGTCATGGTCAGACCTAAGCCCTATTGCAGGCCTATTCCTACTCCTTGATTTCATTTTTCCTGCCCACCAGCTCAACAGATTTGAGCTAGAATCCATTAGTCAAGCTGCCTTTTTCTTCTGCCATATGCAATTGTGAATAATGAGGTTTCTGCTGCCAGAACTCAACTGTTAATGACGTGCAAAGCAGGCAGAGTCAACTTTGTCTTCCATTACTGTGTTTAGCTCCACAGTGGTGACATCTTGTTTTCATTGGTTGAGTTAGCAAGTCTAGTTGAAAACCATGTTAAGAAGAATGTCCTGGTTTTACTCAACTGTTTTTTGAAGCATGATCAGATTTTTCAGGTTGCGTTTTGGAGAGAGGAGTTCTGAAGAGCAGTTATAACCAGAAAAAAAATACCTAGAAAAGATGTTTAAAGTTGACTGAGGTATACAGTATGTTGATTCATGCTTGATTTGAACACTTCACACTCAGTCTGTGGTGTGCTATGAAAATAATTCTGATGTCATACTAAAAGATTACAACTTCACTGCAAAGGAAGGAAAGATGCTCCCTACTGGAGCAAGCTCTTGGGATTTCACATGAACTAGTGGGTAAAGCAGCAAAAGCTTGAGAATTTGATCCAGCTTTTATGTTAAGCCCAGCAATTATGTTGGTGTGAGGGACTCTTCGTGAAGTTCAAGTGAGATGGTAAATGTTTCTCCTATGTAGATTTTTGCTGCCTTCTCCCTTAAGTGAAACAATGACATGTTACAGCATCTTATTTGAGTTTTGTTTTAAAACATGTTTTGCTCACTATGCTATGGGGGTAATGGAGGTACCCCATGATTTTTTTTGTATTCCCTGCTCTGTTCTTGTTTTTAAGTATTGGCAACTCACTTTCATCGCTATGTATTTGTATTTGTAGCAAGGGTACTTTGCAAAACATATCAAGATCCTACACTGAAAAATCCTCCAAAGTACAAATACTACTGCAAAGGGACATGCAGGGAAAAAAAGTAGTGATGACGTTAGTGAAAGGAAATTAGCTTATTTAAGCAGGGTACCACCTGTCTTTATCGTGTCTCCTGTGATAAGCCATTTTTGGTCACAGTAAACTATATTATGGATTGGTTGTAGTGTTGTGCTTTATGTTGGTGGTGTTGTTTCAGATTCCAGTTGTGAGCAGTGCAGAGAAGGAGCCACGTACTCAGGTGCGGTAATATCTCCCAACTTAGAAACCACTAAAATTATGCGAGTTCCTCATGCTATGTCAGTGTCCGACTGCATCGCAGCATGTTGTGACCTCTCTGGTTGTGACTTGTCCTGGATGTTTGAACGACGCTGTTACATCGTGAACTGCCAACACAGAGAGAATTGTGAACCTAAAAAAATTGAAACTGTAAAGTCCTATCTTACTTTTGTGCTGAGGCCTTCTCAAAGGCCAGCCTCGCTTCTAGGATTTGGGCAAGTGATCCCAAGCATGGTCCACTCTGTGGGACTCCAGAATGAGCCATCTGAGGAAGTGAGTAGCCTGAAGGAGCTGTCTCTGCTTGGCAAAGATCCCAGCCTTGAGGAGATACCTGAATACATTGATGATTATAAAGAGTTGGAGCAGGACCCCTTTCAGGTGAGCATCAAACATGAGCAGAAGGAGAGCACGGATTATGCTGACTGGGGCCTGATGGTGGCAGGTGAAAATGGCTTCAACTCTTCCGGGGGTGATGATGGAGATAATCAGGAAGACTTTGCTGAAAAGAAAGGGGAGGCTGGGAAGGTGGAAAGCCTTCTGAATAAAAACAGCTCTGAATTGAACTCTGTCACTGAACACTCCATAGAGAGGTTGTCATCTCTCCCGGAGATTACACCATTCCCCGGGAAGACATTTGAAAGTGAAGCAGCTGTTCAACTTCTTTCACAACCTGATGATGCTTTGCAAGAAGAGGTATGTTTGCCCCTCAGGAAGCAGGCAGAGTATGGTGAGGCCACTTTGCAATTGTTTTGTTTTTCAAATAAATTAGATTATTGCTTTGTAATGTAACCCTAACGCTCAAATGTCTTACATTGTTACAGTGTAGAAAGGCTGAAGGGGAGAGGATTGTCTTAATAGGCAGATGAATTGCTAAAGGACTCTTTTCTATCAGATGATAAAGAGCAGAGCTCCTTTTGGGACACTGTGGGATTTCCTTGGAAATGTGCAGATGAGTGGGCTTGGACCTGGTGTAATAGTGTTACAGTATTCTTCCCTTCTGACCCTTGCTGACTCATTAGAAGTAGTTAGCTGAGCAATACTAGTGGACCCTCTAGTATCCAAAGGCCAAGACCAGTAAACGTAAGTTCCTCCATCAATAAAATTAAGCCTGTTTTATGGGTTTCATGTTACTAGTGCATAGTGGTGTTACAGATGTAATGGTGCTGAGTAAATACCTTTTATAATGCTTTTAAAATGTATAAGAGAGACAAGGTACATAAGGAGGGACAGTGGTGGTTTTGGACCATGATGTACAGCAGGATAAAGTGGATAAGGTGTTTTTGTTCTCAGAATCCTTTTCTTGAGTCTGGCAATAAGAGAAATAAGTTAAATACTTAAAACCTAATTTAAATACTTAAGTAAGATGCACCTGTTCTCTATTTATGCCAACCAGTTTGATCAGTGGGGACTAAAGGGGCTCTGCTTCCTTAAGAACAGGGTGGGATCAGTTGGAAAGTTGAAACAGGCTGTAAAGTCAACATTTACTGGGTTTGACACACACCCCTGCTAGAGGGAAGAGGAAATGAAACAATGTTAGCTGGATTGCTCTAAATTCCACCAGATTTTGTAGCCAGCAACTACCTATCTCTTGCTGTAAAAATGACAATTTATTGCCATTGCTGTAGGGAAGAAAAATATATGTAAATAAGAAAGTTGCGTGAAATCTGTGACAACTGAGGTTCTTGGAGGGGCTGGCTGAAATGGCAAAAGTATGTGTGGAGAACAGCAAGTCTTTAAGATACAATCTAACTTGCATACCATTGCAGCTTAGAGGTGTGGCAGTTTCTGGGCTCTGCTTTGAGATCTTCTAGATATTCTGAGAACTTCTGGGATTCTTGGGGGGCCCTCTGGGAGGGGCCTCTGGGAGTGCTGTGAGGAACATGAGTGGTTGCTGCAGCTGGGAGAGGACAGCTAGCAGAGGCTGGGGCCTCTAGCAGCTTCTCACAAGTTCCGTCAGCTGTTCTTGATCAAAGGGTGCTTTGGGCTTTTGCCCTAGCCAGCTCATGATCACGGAGGGTGATGCACCCGTTCAGCAGGTGCTAGGGGGAGGCCTAGGAGCTCTGCCTAGAGATGGCAATGAGCTAGTCAAGAGTTTGTATGGGTCAGGGCTGGCAGGCCAACTGTTGTGGGCAACATTAGGGTGCATGTCTCCTCCAGACTGCCTGGTCAGGAAGAAGTAGATGAAGCCTTTAGACAACTGGGAAGAGCCTCATATTCACAGCCCCTGGTCCTCATGGGGGATTTAAGCCACCCCAGTACCTACTGGGAGGGCAAGAGAGCAGGGCAGAAGCAATACAGGGGGTTTCTGGAGTGCATTGATGATAACTTCAAGAAGTTATCAGAGGTGATTGTGGAGCTGACAAGGAGAGAGGCTCTGCTGGACCTCACCCTTGCAGGCAAGGAGGGATTGGTCAGGGATGTGGCCATGAGGTGGTGGAGTTCAGGCTCCGAAGAGGGGTGGGAATAAGTCAAAAAGCAGGGTCACAGCCATGGGCTTCAGGAGAGCAGCTTTTGGCCTGTGGTGGGATCTGCTTGGAATAATCCCAAGGGAGACTGTCCTGGAGATAAGTGGGGACCATGAGAGCAGATTGCTTTTCAAGGATCACCTCCTCCAGGCTCAAGATAGCCTGTGACTTTTATGATTGACCGAGTTGGTCTGGAGTGTATTGGCACGAGTGAGAAGAGATTAGAACTTGTCTCCATGCGTATGGAAGAACATTTGATAACAGATAAAGTGCTGTTGCAAGTTGAAAAGTGGGTACTGCTTCTGCAAGCAGAGTTGACAACAGAAGACTCATTTTAAGAAGTATCTACCATGCAGACCTTGAAGTGAGCATAAATTAACATGGGAGTTTAGGCGAGAGGGGTAGATACTATTTGGTTTTTCTATTAGTATGCAAAAAGTACATGTAAATGTACCTATGAAAAGTATGATACCAAAGTGTACTGTCCCTGCTGATAGAGTGACATTCTGTCATGTAGTAGAGTTGCAGTTAGTTCTAACAAAGGGCAATAGCTGAGCTGTTCTTACAAAGTTAAAATTAAGGAAACCCAACCACTGCTGTACTAAGCTTATCTCCCATTTTTCTTTCCATTAGCTAGGGGAAACCACCAAGTATCTTTTAGTTACTGGCTGTGCTGTGTGCTGGAAATTAAGCCATGGGAAGAACCTGCAGTAGCTCCATGCACCACCACGTTTGTGCACTTTGGGCATGCAGTAAGACTTGAAGCTTGCTTCCATTGTATTTTGCTGGCAAATGGAAGCCACATTAGCATTGTGCTAAGCTTTAGCCAATTGTCAGGATCTCTACTGACTGAACTGCTTATGCCCTGTGCCTTAGAGAAGCCATACAACTTTGAGTTCACCTGAAGTGTGTGGCAAACACAGCTGAGCAAATTTGTTCCCCATCTCTAAGGGATCATGTGAATACAACTTCATGAAAGTTGAGATTTCACATCTTGCAGTGGTAGCGATATATATGGCCAAGCCTACTTTGTAAATGTCTACTTTGATTTTGCCACCCCAGCCAGAATAGAAAGATTTTGCTTTCTCTTCATGCACTGCCTGCATAGATGGGAGTTTATTGTAAGTGAAATGGAGAGAAACCCATTTCTCACTGGGACACGGAGGAGGCATTCCTGTGTGGTCTTTACATTATGCTAACATTATGCTAGCACAGCCATTGAAATTCCCATGGAAAGGCTGAGGAATCAGCTTGCTTCTTTCAGTGCAGAAGGGACGAAGCTCCAAAACTGGGTTAGTCTTTAGCCCCAGCTGGTAGTGATGTTGAAGAGCTGATAAGGCAACTGTAGTTAGAAGGTGATCTGGCAGTGCTCTGTTAGCAGAGCTGTAGAGGGTTGATGGGATAGCATTGAAAGCCATTCATGAAATGTATTGTGAAATGACTCTAAAGGTTCTCTATTAATGTAGAGAAAGATTAAGAATCTGGAGAAGCAGAAGATTTTGAGAAACTGCCAAAGCCCGTGCAGCCTTTGTTTCCCAAGTGGGAATCCTTTGAATTTAGACATTTGCAGAGAAGTGAAGATGACAAGCAGTTTTGGCAAACACCTTTCCCTGGCCTTCCCCACGTTCAACTTCAATCCAGACACATCTCCGCTCCCCTTCCTAGTCTCCACTCCCCTTCTTTTCACTGCACATTATGCTCCGTCCCTTTGGTGAGGTGACAGGCGGCACAGGAGGTTGGGGTCAGTGCATGGCAGTTTCCTTTTTGCCACTTGTTGCTTCTTTCTCTTTTCTGCCACTGTTCCTTCCTTCTTACTTGTTTCCTCTGCTCCAGTATGGGCTTCTCTGTGGGCCTCAGTCCCCTGGGAGGTGGCATGAAGTGCCTCCTTCCAAGAGGGAGTCTCTATCTCTGTGCCCAATAATGACCCCTTCCACATGTTCCCTCTCATGTCTCCTGTTGTGCATCCTCCCCACCTTCTTCTGTGTCCCCTACCCGCAGCGGCTATTGCCCACCCTTAGCTATGTCTGAGTGGTTGCGGTGTTGGCACGTGGTGCCTTGTTTCCATCCATTGCCAAACTGTCTGGGACCACAGGGGTGACACCTGCAGCCAGTCCCCCTCCACCCAAACCCTGCCGGTTATGCCTAACACAAACTTTGGCTTGGCTTCAAGTTTTTCTGGTTTGGGAACTGCACTCGTGACTCTAGTGAAAAACATGTTGCCTGTGATAAATTCTGGTGATAGGATTTCCTTCTTATGTGTCTCTTTCTCCAGTAAGCAGACATTTTAATCAAATCTCATATGGATTTTTCAGGCACATATTTGTGTTTCCTTCTGAAAAAATGTTTCTTTGGAAACCAGATTTTGTTATTAAGGAAATCTTATACTGGATTAAAAATGCTGAGATGTCTCCAAATAGTTTTCTCACTGGTATATGATCCAAACTACCTCTCAAACTATGGTCTTTTTGTATAGGCTATGAAAATGTGAAGGTCTTAAAACCATTTTTGCTAATAACTTTAATGAAATACCCTCTGTTTATTGCGTGTTACACAATATTTTCCTATCCTCCACTTAATTCTGCCACAGCAATTCTATAGCTCTGTTCCTAGATCCGTGCTGATGCACTCCCTTCTGCAGCTTCCAGACAAAGCTGTTTTGACAAGCAAGACAGAGCAGGGTGGCAAAAATACGGTTCCCTCCCTTCACAGTAGTCAGCAGGATGCAGTGTCCTCAGGTGCTGTGTCCTTTGAGCAAGGACCTGGAGAGAGATTTTAAACTGAGAGACCAACCAAACACAGGCCTCTGGAGTCTGTGCCCCAGGACCATCCTTGTTATAAATGCAGTCAGGTGTAGGGGGTTTCTGTATGTGACTTGGGATAGAGCATATGGGGTTTGTCAGTTAACTGAGTAACCTGGCTTTTGGGTTTACATCAGAGTTCAGAGTGATCTTATGGACTGTCACCCTCTAGCAGCTCAATAACATGAATACGTTTAGAAATCTGTACAGAGTAAATGCTGTCAAGCTCCCCAAAACAGAAATCTGCAATGCTCCCCATCCTTGAAGTGAGTTACCTGTGAAGTATTAATTGTCTTTTTAAAATTTCCTGTTAACTGCTGATCTGTTAAGCAAGGTGAGGTTTTTCAGGTCTTAGTCAGATTCCAGCTACTGCTATCTTGATGATGCAGTGTTTCAAACATTTATTCAATAGGTTAGGCCTGACTTGATTCTAGAGCTTATTGCATTTGCAGGAATAATGGTGCAGTCAAAATGCATAAAGCTCTACCTAAGAAAGCTTAAGATGGCTGACAGAATATATGTGATGAAGAGCCTTTTTATGTCTGATTGGTATGCCTTCAGAATTGATATTTAAGAGTTGGAATTTAAGGAGTGGAATATCAGAGATGTTCATATCTTATTTTGGCTTTCAGTTTTGAGGCCTGTAAATGCTGAACAGTCATGTTTGGTTAAAAATGGATTGACTTGATCCTTAGGGGATGTTTTAAGACCCCTGAAAGATTTTTTGATATTTAGATTTACCTGTCAAAAATGTTTATTTCTTTCTTGAAGTCTGCAGTTTGTGTCATACAGTATGATGGTTTGCTCTTTTGCAACTCCCCAACTACACAATTAGTAGAGGTCATACTTGCTTGAAATCATTAGACAGATAACTGAATGCAGAGAAGGAGGGAGCAGCAGACCAGTGAAAGAGCAGAGCTTCACTGCTGACAGAGCTGCTTTCCGTAATGTTTTTCAGATAAATGAGAGAGCAAATGGTACTGCAGTTATGTAGTTGTCATGTGCAGAGGGACATGGAGGAAACACTGCTGGGGAAGCAGTCATATAAAACACAACACTAGCAGCCCTTGTCTCACCAGAGTCCTGATCAGTTGTCTTTAGGAGTACTTGAGGAAGGTGCTTCCTTGAGGGGAAAAGGTGGGTTGCCTGGAGGATCAGGATGGAGCAAGGCAACATGGTTGGGCTTGTCCTTCCCATTCACGGGGGGAAAAGAAAGCACCCAATCTGTGGGGCCAGCCAGGGATCAGAAGTGGGGAAGGATTCCCCTTGGCATGATGCTGTTGCCTGCACTTTAACTTTGAGCTTCCCCAGGGAACTGCATGACTATTTTTTTCCTTTTGGATTATGGGGGTGTTCTTGTTTTCTGTTGGAATTCTCAAGAGATTTGCACTCAAGTCAAACCCTGAGAACTGAAGAACATGGGCCCTCGCAGTTGGTATGTTTATTTTGTAACAAGCAGTAGTGGCTGTACAGGTGGGTAAAAGCAAACAAAAAAACCCCACAAAGCCCATACCAACAGAACTGCCTACCCTACTCACTTCCCAGAAAGAGTCCTTCTTTTATTTCCTTTTCCTTTTAGTTCCCAAACTGGAATTTAGGTTAATCTTGCCCTCCACATCTGCTCCAGCTTATCTCTCAGTAATAGTTTCTGCCCGAGAGCTCAATTTCTGATATTGCCCCTGCCCCAATTATCTGCTGCCTGCTAATGTTCTCAGTTTAAGCTATCTTTTCGGCTGTGGCACCGCTTCAGACATGACAGTGCCACAGGACACCTTTTTTGACTGCAGAGCCTTGCCTAGGCTTGCTGACTGAAGAGATGTTTGGTGCTGTTGCAGAAGAGAGTGTCCCAGGAAAGGTACGTTTGAGGTGACTTTGTCCCCATCTGTCCTACAAAGCCAGGATGGCTGCTTCTCATCTGATAGATTGGCAAAGGGCCAGGAGAGGAGGAAAGCCAGAGGAAGCTCACAAAAGTAGATTTCACTCAAATTTGGAAGGCAAAGAAACACTTTGGTTTGCCAAAGCGTGGTAAAGAAGATCTTTTTGGGAGATGTGGGATGGTGTGAGTATGTGAAGGAGAGATACCTGGAGGAAAGGCCTTTTGTCAAGGTATGAGGCAGGACGGGCTTGAGGCTCTCCCTGTGCGTGATAATGTTGTGAAGGGTGAGATTCGTGCTGAGGGTCTAGGGTTGGCATGCTGAAGGCACTGCCTTAGGGAAGCTGCAGTCCCTGATCCTGCTGTCAGTGTCCTGACTGCTCAGAGAGGTCTTCTTACTATCTGCATATTGAGCAGAGCTGGAGGTGTGGCCACAAAGGTGCTTGCATCGTCTGTGTTATGGACCCATCTGGAGGTGCAGCTCTTGGTGTGGTCCTCGGCATCCTCATAGGGTAGGCAGCCACAGTCCCCAGCACTGCTGTCACTGTCCCAGCTGCAGAGGGATCTTTTCTCTCTGTCCTTGTTGAAGGCAGAGATGGAGTTGCAGATGACTTCCATGCTTTCTGTTTCCTCGCAGGCTGGGAAGCAACAGTCCCCAGCATCGCATTCACGTTCCCAGCTGCACAGGGAGCTTTTTCTCCTGTCCCCATCCAAGGCAGAGCTGCTCTGATTTCCTAGGGAGGCAACAGACAGCAGAGTGAAAGTGGAGCACCTGAAATACCAAGAGAAGCTGAGAGCTGGGACTGTTCAGCCTTGAGGAGAGAGGGTTCAGGGGGATCTTACCCTTGTCTATAAATAACTATGGCAGGAGTGAAGAAGATGGAGCCAGGCTCTTTTCAGTGCTGTCCAGTGACAGGACAAGAGGCAATGGACACAAATTGAAATACAAGGAATTATATTTAAACACTAAAAAACATCTTTTTCTTTTTTCCTGTGAGGATGGTCAAACACTGGAACAGGTTTTCCAGAGAGGTTGTGGATTCTCTGTCCTCGGAGATATTCAGAACCTGACTGGACATGGTCCTGAGCAGCCTGCTGTAGGTGACCCTGCTTTGAGGAGGGGGGGTTGGACTAGGCTATCTCCAGAGGTCCCTTCCCACCTCAGCCATTCTGTGATACGAGTGTGCATTTTACCAACCTTCATAATCCTATTCTTCTGTTAATAGGTTATGTACAAATAATAGCAGTATGTTATGTCTTCATGTGCCACACACAGTAGCCATAATTGGCAAAATGCTTTTCTCTAGATGTTAGGTCAGAAATAAGTCTTGAGAACATAAGGAAAAACTATTGGCCCGTTGAGACTAAGGTGTCACTGAAAGGTGATGGGGCCTGAGAGAGAGGGGCAAGGCGATGGGCAAGGCTAATAAAGTGCTGAGTTATTCCTGCAAAACTTGCCATGTCCTTTGCTTCAGTTCTGATTTACTAGCAGGTGCCCCACTACAGGTGGGGCAGTGAGAACAACACTACTGCTTGGTGACTGAAGTAGGGAGATTTAGGGCATTGTATTAGTGGTGAGGAAATAAGAAGGCATGAGCAAGTTCTGGTCTGAGCAGGTGTAGTAAGAGGCAAGGATTCTGTTATGTTTGTGTGTGGACAGGATGAAGACAATACTACTCACCACACAGACTTTCTGTCATTGGCTTTTAAAGGTTTATGACTATATTTAGACCTGTCCTACTGTTCTTTATTATTTTGAGAACTGATAGCCTTAGTTGTATTCCAGGTTACCTCATTTTGATGACCATAGCCTACACTGTTCTGCATCTGAAACTTGGAAAATGATTAGCATTTCTTACAAAGCCTGATGGGAAAAAAAAACAGTCCTCCTTTGATAGATATACTATATTTGAATAAAACCTCCTAGTAACATAAATCAGTAGGCTCACCCTACATGCTATTTAAAAAACAGCATACCTCTAAATCTAGAAATGTGAAAAATGGCTCACTTACGACAACTCTTTCCCTATAATTCTTTTTTCAGGCTGCTACGCCTTCCCCTTCTTCAGACAAACTGGATTTCTCCCCTGGTGTGTCAGAGAAAACCCAGACTCCCACAGTGGCCCCGGAAAATGTCACTGAAGGTGGGATCATGCTACTTCCCCCTAATACTGTGCCACCTGAGCCTCTGCAGCAATTCACACCACCTGCTACAGCTGCTAAAGCAGGTAATGTTTCAACATAGCTGGAGATCTGAGGGGTACCTGCAGGTTGGACAGCGGGCAGGGATGACTTTACTACTGTCAGGCTTCCAACCTGTTGTTAGTTATGAGCTCACTCTTTATCCAAATGTAAGCCTGTAGACCTGCAGTAACACTGCAAACTCCAGACCCCTTAGCCAGGTACTTCTGAGGCAAAACTCTGACCAAGTCCATCATTAATGGGAAATTACAGCTCAAGCAAATACAGCAAAGTAAAAAGCAGAGATTAAGAGCCTTTTTTAAATGGGTTAATTTTTATACTTGGTGAGAAATACTTGAGGCTTTCTGGAGTTTCAGAATAGTCTCTGCTAGCCATACTGTTGTTTTTGTGTGACTCTTCAGAACATTGCTCCCTCTCAGAAACTCTTCAGTAGGGTTGCCACTATATATAGTTGTCAGATATCATGCAACAATGTAGGTGGGACCTGAGGAAGCTCAGCCCTTAATAGGGGAGAAGCCTAGCCCGTAGTAGGGGAGAACAGGGCCCTCTCATCCTGGGGAAAAAAAGTTTTGCTCTAGTTTCAAAGCTGTGAGGAAGCTTATCAGACTTCCAGCTGCAGAGCAAAAGTTTTTGTTTTGAAAAGGACATGTTTAACCACTATGTCCTCTGTAGTTGTGTTAAATTCTGTGTGTATGTTAGAGTATCTCCTTTCTTCTGCTGGGTTTCCCGCCTCCCTGTGCACCCTGACAAAGGGTTAGAAGGGCCACAAGAAGCAGAGAAGCGCAGATGTATGTTCTTCTGCACTCCTGATGTACTGAGGGATATGGAGAGCTAAGCCCTTTGCTTCCTGGTAGAGCAAGTCTGGTTTGGGACATTCTTGGCACCCTTTGCCAAACTGCAACCTGCCAGCCAGGATAGCAGGAGGTAACAGGAAGAGATGAGCTATGAGAGATTCCTCTCCAAGGCAATGGATCATCATTACCATTGAGTGTTGACTAGGCAGCTCCTCCTCCTCCTCCTTCACAGGAGGAGGTTGAAGAGGACTCAAAAAGGAGCTTGGAAGAAGAAGCTGAAGGGAAGGTTGTGATGAATCTCACTGCGAGTACTGCTTTGTGCAAGGATTGCCTCAAGTTTGTGTGTTCTCAGCCCTACTGTCTTGGAAGTCTCAAAGACAGTCCCTCCTTCTCTCCTTTGGTCATCACCCTCATCTAGCCATTTTATTCTCATCTCGTGGAGGTCAAAGTACAAACCTCCACTCCACTGGTGTCTAGGGCAACTCCCATGAGCAATTATGGAGCCTTGGGTGCATTTAAGTAGCAGTGACAGAAAGTGTGCTGTCAATGTGGCCTCTTCACTTCATCCATTTTTAGACTTGTCAGCTGCCACTGCTGAGTTTAGACACTAGAGAATGTTGTCTTTGGAGAACCTTTGTTCTGTGGGTTCCCAATRTTAAAAGGAAGACATTTAAAACCTTTGAAATATAGGTCTATGGGAACCTTTCCTGAAGTTGTGCTTTGGTATGTTTCTGTTGGGGACAGGATTTGTGGACTTTGGCATTTTTGGAAGAGTATAGAGTTTTCACAGATGAGAACTGGGAGGGTGTTCCTGGATGGCCAATAGATTGAATGTGCAGTTCAGCTACAAAGTAACACCTTTGCCCTGCTATACAAGTGGAATTTTTAAAAGGGACACTGAGCTGGACATTGAGGCGTGCATCCTGRTTCCGGCTGGGACAGAGTTAACTTTCTTCCCAGTAGCTGCAGGAGGTGCTGTGTTTTGGGTTTGGTATGAGAGGAAAATTGATGGCCCATTGGTGTTTCGGTTGTTGCGGAGTGGTGCTTGCACCGGGGACTTTTCAGCTTCCCGTGCTCTGCCAGGTGCATGGGAAGCTGGCAGGGGGAGCATAGCTGGGGCGGCTGACCCAGCTGGCCAATGGGGTATTCCATACCATGTGATGTCATGCTCAGTATATATTTAGGAGGCGTGGTCCAGGAAGGAGGGGACTCTCACATCTTGTGGCGGCCTGGGCGTCGGTCGGCGCGTGGTGAGCAGTTGCGTTGTGCATCACCTGCTTTGTATATTCTATTATTGTTATCATTGTTATTATTACTGTTCTACTCTGTTTTATTTCAATTATTAAACTATTTTTATCTCAACCTGTGAGTTTTCGTACTTGTGCCCTCCCGATTCTCTCCCCCATCCTACCGGAGGGGGGCGGTGAGCGAGCAGCTGCATGGTGTTTAGTTGCTGGCTAGGGTTAAACCACGACGGCGTGCCTCACAAGTGCCACACAAACATAGAAGTAGTGCTTCTTGGTGAAGGAAGGTATGAAGTTCTAGTATGGACTATGTTACTTTATTTAATGAGGTTTGTTCTGGTGCAGATGGCTTTTTTGTCTTCTGTAATTGCGTATTTTTTAATTCCTGCACTTCCATCCAATTACTAAGAAAAATGCATAATTCTTTATGCAGAGCAGTGTTACCTGTGATACACAGGAATAATCAGAATGCTTTTCTCTAAAACAGAAGTAGGGGAAATGACACTTCATATTTGGGGAAGAAGAAAAATTTTGGTTTGGTAAAAGGTGAAGGAGCCATAGTCGTGATTATAATAGATTATTATTTGATTATGTATTGAGGAATTACTTTTTTTTTTTACTTATCCTTGCCTATTCACTGTAAAGTGTTTGTCAAGTTTTACTTAATCCATTACAAATAGTATTTGAAGATACTGAAYCTATATCCGTCCCATCTGTTAAAACATAATGTGCTCATTCTGTCTTAGATACAGTAAAAGAACTTATTGTGTCTGCTGGAGATAACATACAAGTGATGCTACCCAAAAATGAGGTTGAACTGAATGCCTTTGTTGTCCCGCCACCGCCTACAGGTGAGTTGAATGGCCTTGGCATACAAGGAGATGCACATACTACCAACCTGTAATGCAGGCAAGTCCTGAGTTACGTGAACATCCGCACCTCAGGATAAAACCATCTTTCTCATCTCCTACTACTACCTTTTTTGTGGCTCCAACTGCGGAGAGGATTTCCTCCTTTGGATTTTAGAGATTTTTTTTTTTTTTTTTTTTCTTTTAAGTGGCTTTTATTTTCAGAACCTGAACTCATTAGCCAGGTGGTTCAATAGAAAGCCTGTAGTTTCTACCAAAAGATGATGTGGCCCAGGTTATAGCATCTTGCTGTAAAGCAGAGGGGGGGAAAAGTAGGTTCTGAATGCAAAATTTACTTTAAAACTACCAGCTTCTGAACTGCAGCAGCAAAGAATACATATTTCATAGGTAGCTATGTAAAACGCATTCACTTCACGTGAAGCTGGTTTTTGTGAAGAAGTCAATTATTTGTGAAGTCTGTTACATCCTTGCTGCTTTACCAAGTTACGACACACTGGAATTTTAACATGTATTCGTACTGCTTCGTTTTGCAGGCTTAAACAGTAGCAGTCATGATTTCCTACTGTAGCATTTTATCTGACGGATGGTGAACTTGATTTCTTTGTTTTCTGGGCTTATCTTGAAGGCAAAGCTGATTACTCTTATGCTGTGTTATTGCTCTTAGAAACAGCCTACACCTATGAATGGAGCTTAGTCAGTCACCCTCCTGACTATGGTGGTGAAATGGAACGCAGGCACAGCCAGACCCTGAAGCTCTCTCATGTAAGCTCAGGCTCATTGTGTTTGTGCTGTCCTTTCTAACCTGTGGGGAAGGGCACTTTGATTCAAGGAGTTCGAATGACTGCCAGAGTCTCTTCACTTGCATGTGTCACCAAATCTTTGCCAGATTAGAAGTGTCTTTTTTAGAGTGCTCTAATAATTTTCTAAGATAGAGTAAAAATTCCTAAGCGTTTGCTTTGTATTCCCCACTTCTGGGCAGTGCCTAGTGGCCTTTTGTGTATGTGTTTATAAAAGGAGCTCTAGGTTTCAGATACTCAGTTTTTTCTCTGTTTACAATATGATTGGCAGATTTATGCCTACTGCTTTTGTATAATTCAACACGTAACCCAATTTGTTCTGTGTTTGTCTCAGTTGTCGGTGGGACTTTATGCCTTCAAAGTGACGGTTTCTGGTGAAAATGCCTTTGGTGAAGGTTTTGTAAATGTCACGGTCAAACCAGGTAAATCAGTTGGCTAAAATAATGAAATTAATTTCTTCAACACAAGTAGTTGTACAACATGCTTATCTAATAGTCTGTCAGTTACTGTCTGTCAAGGACATCTGGTAGTCCAGTCATGCAGAGATGTTTCATATCTTGGTGTCTATAAAGCATTTTAAGGAAGCAGAGTTAAGGATCTCGCTCACTGTGTTTAAGTGCTCTCTGGTCTTGTACCCTCCTCAGGCAAGGCCTGAGGTAGCATCATGCCACCTTGTATGGTCCCCTTCTCCAGTACAGCTAGGTACAGCAATTAGGTGCTGAACTGGCTCTAGCTGCAAGTTACAGTGCGTAGGTCTTATCTAAATTATACCAGTTAGAACTGGCTGCAGTGGAAGACTGCTGCATCAGCACACTGCTCTTCAGTAATCTTTTCTCTCCCTTGTCCAAAAAGGACAGCAGATGCTACAAAGCTGTCAGTCCTAGATTTAAATCACTGGGGACTATTGATCTGTAGAGTTAACAGATTAGTTTTGCCTGGGCTTTCACTACTTTTCCCTCCCCCCCCCAATCTTTCTCACAGCAGTCAGAGTTAACCAGCCGCCTGTTGCCGTTGCTTCACCCAAAGTGCAAGAAGTTTCTTTGCCTACAACTTCTACCTTCATTGATGGCAGTCGTATGTACTGGACCATCCTGTGCTTATATCCTCTATTTTTACTATACATTTACAACATTATTGTTTGTCAATTACAAGTGCAATTCCTTCTTCTCACTCTACTCGGAAGTTCCCTGAATCATGATTTATTTCAGGGATTTGAGTCCAGTCATAAATTATTTTAATAAATAAAAATAGTGATAAAATGCAGCCTTCCACTTGGGGATTGAGATGGCAGTGTGTYGGAGGCTGCTGCATCCAAACAGCAGCTACTCTTACAGCTTCTTCCTGTCCTGCCCAGAAGGCCTCTGTGCCAGTACAGTTGGCACCATGGTATACAGCTGTCACATAGGGTATGATGAGGTGACATAATTACGTTCATAATTACTGAGAGCAGACAAGTTGGAATGTACAGAGTCTGATTTTTATTTGTGTGTGTGTGAAGAATTTTTTGTTTGTTTAGATAAACCATACCAAATGTAACTTGGAATCTGTGGTTTAACAGCTATGGTACATGAACCCTGTTTGAATATGCTTGAAAAGATAATTATAGAAAACCAGTTAGGGATTAGTGCATGAAAGACTTTAGTATTCATTCCAGCAGTTGCTACAAGAAACTGATATGTTTTTCTTTAATGAATGTAGAAAGTATAGATGATATGAAGATAGTGAGTTACCACTGGGAGGAAATTAAAGGTCCTTTGCGAGAGCAGAAGGCATCTGCTGACACACCTGTCCTGCACTTGTCTAACCTTGTTCCTGGAAACTACACTTTCAGGTACCTGCACAGATGCTTTCCTATGGGGTTTTAACTATTTCTGTGGTGTCAGCTAAATGTTTGTTTCTCTTTGTGCTCACATGTGCCTCCTCAAACAACATTTTTCTTCTGTATGCTGTTACCCTTAATTTTGCACAGTGGAGAGACATAGGGAGCAGTTTTGTTAAAAAGAGCTTGCGGTGATTTTGTGATACTGGTGTAGTGATACTTTACAGCACAAAGTTATGCAAAACAAGCTATCAGAAATTAAATACCTCCGACTCCCAGCAATAATAACTGTGAGAGAATTCCCCCCCNCCCCCCCAGCTTAGAAGTTGACAAGTGTCCTGAGATGAAACTCTGCAGTCAGGCTGTGAAAGTCAGCCCCTGAAGGGTGGTGGCAGACAGAACAATATTGGGAGACTGATCCTCGCAAGGCACTGTTGTGTACTGATTTTAATAAAAGTCATTCTGTTCTTCATAAAAGCCTTTGCCTTGCTACTGTTTTCCTCCATTTATGCATTGCTGAAGCTGGATTTTGTCCAGACAATGGAAGCAATGTTTGTGGTTCTGGCTGCTTTAATTAAAATGAGAGTTCATTTTCTGAACCTTTTAACTTAAAGCCTAGTCTGCACAGAGGCAGACTTCCCGCTGACCCAGCCTGGGTTATTTGGCCGCCAGTGGATAACAGCCTACTAGTCAATATATTATGTATCAGTGTAGCATCAGCAGAATGTTGAAGCCATATGCATTAAATGTGGTGCTTTGCATAAGCTTCACCAAAAATTGCATAGATTCCACTTTCATTCTGTGTTCTTTACTGGAATTGTTCCATATTGTACAGTGGCAGAAGTGAGCGTAGGATTTTTTTCTGTATTAAGAAGGGCAGAGCTTGCTTATAAGCAATGCTCTAAGTGTGTTCCAAACCCTAGAGAATTAAGAAATTACTTGCTATATCTGTGCACATTTCGGGGAGGCTGAGGTACTTGAACAATAGAGCAGTGTGTTCAAGCTTACAGGAAATTAGCTGGTCAACAAAATCCAGTGCTCCTGATATGCATTGATGTGCACCCACTGCAAAAGTATGTGTTCCCTAATGACAGAATTAATGAGCCTAGTTTTGTTCCCACTTGGGGAAGGCTTCAAGAGTGGTTCCCTTCCATGTGGTCAGCTGTATACAGTTTTCACAACAGGTGAATTAGAGATGTAGTCGGTTACCACACTGTGGAGGGCAGTCTTTCATCACTTTCAGGTGTCTGCAGCACTCTCATTTTAAGATGATTTGTCATTGTGTTTCTGAGAGGCAATAGTGTTTTTTTTAAACCCTGTACTTTTTTAGTTTTGTAACTTGACATCTTCAAAAATCTGAGCTGATAGTAAGCTCCATTAAAATTAGTAATAGTGTGCCACAAAGAAATAAGAAGTTAGGAACTGCTACTGTGCTATAAACAGAGCTTCTGAACATCCAGAGTAGTTTTGGATGCAGGTGTTAACAGGGGCTGTTCCATTATGGCTGATGAATGAAATCCCTGGTTTTTACTGAGTAAATTTTTTAAAGAATTTGTAGTGAAATCTGTTTGAAATTGATGAAGTTGCCATTGACTGCAGGGAAGGGTTTCATCTAGGATTCAGAATAGCTAGGCTTTTTTCTTAAGGGTTGAAAGCTGTGTTTGAAAACAGTCTTCTGAATTTCTTTCCTACTTTAGTTGAGGGATATGTGTTTCTGAAGCAGAAGTTTGTATAATCTAATCAGTGGCTCTGTTTTAGGTGGTGTTTGAAAAAGTGCCAGAAAAAGTTAACCTTTGAACTTAGGACTTGGCAGAAGTCCATCTTAACAGATTTCCAATATTGTTTTTCCTGTTGTAGACTCACAGTGATTGATTCAGATGGAGCAGCCAATTCCACCATTGCATCTCTGACTGTCAACAAACCAGTGGATTACCCACCTATTGCCAATGCAGGACCTAATCATGTAGTCACCTTGCCCCAGAACTTCATCACGCTGAATGGAAACCAGAGCAGTGATGACCATGAAATTGTCAGCTATGAGTGGTCGCTCAGTCCCAAAAGCAAAGGCAAGGTTGTAGCAATGCAGGTATGTCTATTTCTCCTTGCATAGGATTGGAAAGCTCTTTTATCTTTGCCTCTAACACAAGCAAGCACATACCTAAGTAACTACTCAGAAGCACTGAAATATCTAAAGTGCTGTTACTCTTCTCCCCCCCCCGCCCTGATGTATTCGGCACTTATTTTAGATACTACTTTTAATTCCTTCTCATCATTTTTTTCATTCCTTGTGGCCATTTCTGATTCCTGCTGTTGTTTCTTCTCTGGTGGTTTGGAAAGACTTTGAGTTCATAATGTCTGTCCTTGGACCCTAGATCCTGCTCCACAGGTTTCCATCTTCTGAGACGCTGGACATGCTGAAAACTGTTTTTGGGAGAATGGGGGGTAGTCAGGGTTTTCTTGTAACACTTTCTCCTGGAGTAAGTAGCACTCAAACAGAAACTTAATTTTCTGAGTGAAAGATGACAAGACTTTTGGCAGCATTATGCAGCCATGCTCTCTGGTGGGTTTTTTTATGCTCACTGAAACCTGGGTTTCCTATGAAGGCTTAACTGAATTTATTCTCTTATTTTCATGGCTGTATTTTTTTTTTTTTTAATCTGAGAAAAGTTAATAAAAATTTTCAGTGGACTTGCGCTGAGTAAGTTGGAGATTATTGTAGCTCTGTAGGCAGTTGCAGTAATTAATGTAATGAAGCCAGGTGAAACTCAGAAGCCATTTTTTATAAGAGACATGATTTCTGCTATGTTGCAAATGCTTTAGACCTTCAGAACTGGAAAGAGATTACTTTGTAGATCTGTTTAGGAAAGGACTAATATTGATGCAAGCATATACTGTAGAGGCAATTATGAAACTATCGAAGGGCTTATAGCATAATGGCTTATTTCTGTTCATTTACCAAGGCAAACACTTTCCAAAAACATCCATGCAACCGGAACTTGTAGTTTTTAAGAGCTGTTCAATCTTAAAGCAACCATCCTGAAAGAAGGGAATGACTGCTTGAGGTATCTAATGAATTCATTGCGTATTTAATGTGGAAATGCAAGAGCATGTTACAGTTTCTTTTCAAGAGCCTAGTAATCTTTTTCATGTCCCTAAAGCTGAGGATGCTGGTCTCAGGTGTGTTACATGGTATCCACAGTTAGAGTGCAATGTAACAAGTACCTCTGCTGGTTAGTTAATTGTTTATCAAGTCCGTTAGTTCTCATCATCTTTATCCAAAAAAAAACCAACCTAATTTCATTGTGATTTGTTATTCCTCATATGAGAGATGCCACAAATGTTCATTTTATTAGCGAAAGGACCTATAGCTGGGCCCAGTCATTTTATGAGCTTATAGATATCAGTTAGTACTGCTGGAAGAGTATACTCAGGACAGAGTTGTCTTGTTTAATATGTTTTTTCCATAAGCCTGTCTGGCTGGGATCAAGTCAAGCTTGGTTTTGCATTTAACAATCTTTATAAATATTATATTAAAGAACATCATGATGTTTGTTTTTAAAATATCTCTAAGGAAATGGAATAAGCTGTAGTAATTTCCATCCGTGTTTAATTTCCTAATTGAGAAAGTTAATGTCCCATGTGTTTCACAATTGCTGTTGTTCAGACATAATGCTGCAGTTATACCAACATAAGAAATTAAGGTTTATTGCCTGTAGATATTTCTCTGTGTTGGTAGGGACAGTTGCAATAGTGAATACATTACACCTGTCTGTGCATCAAATTTTAAGTCTCCTCTTTGTCTACAAAGTGCTTAAACTGCTTGCTCAAACACTGTACGTATGAATTAACACAAATTTTAGTTTTTCTTCACATTTACTCTGTAAGACCTTTCATAATCCATGAGCATTTCTGTTTTATCTCATGCTCTCTGTCTTTATAAATGCCATGTAGGGAGTGCGGACGCCGTACCTTCAGTTATCTGCAATGCAGGAAGGAGATTATACATTTCAGCTGACTGTCACAGACTCTGCGAGGCAGCGGTCCACAGCTGAGGTCACACTGATAGTACAGCCTGGTAAGTCAGCTGCAGGCAAGTCTGGGTACCTCAGGGGTGGGCCAGCCTGATGCCTTAGCACTGTCCTCGAATGCCTCATCTCCCTGCATTGCACCACTGAGATGGCAGCCTGAATGTCCGGTATCCCTGCATCAAGGACTCTTCCACCTCCATTTTCTGTCAAAGCAACAGTTAAGACAAGTGTAGAATCATAGAAAGTCCAGGTGGTGATCCTGAGGGCTCACACCTGCCTGATTATGTAAGGCAACCTGCACAGAGATGTGTTTGAATGTACTTCTAAAAGCTAAAATGTAGCTCTTGAGTTTAATATCCTACAAAGTCTGTTTTGCAAAGCTGTTCAGAGTATCAATCAGTGCTTTGCTCAGTTTTCTTATTGTTTTGCAGTTCTCCTTCAAGAATCCTTGTGTGATTTGAATTCTCACTAGAATTGCATTGCACTTTCTAGTGAAAAGTGTCAAGCAAGGAATTTTCAAAAGCTGCATCTTTCACATGTTTGTTTAGATTTGGGAGCTGAGTGATGAATGGGCCCAAATGGTCCAGGCCTCATGAGATTTTTTTTTTTTTTTTTTTTTTTTTTTTTTTTTTTTAAAAATGTAGTGTGTTTGCCTGTTACATCCAAAGTGGCCTTTTCTGCCCATCTGAAGGTCTCGCATTCCACCATGGGGCAACATTTTATCTTCCTGTTGTTGCTTATTACACATCTTTTTGTAGATGACCCCTTATGGGAAAACTTCACAGTGGGCATTTACTGCAGAAATCAAGAACATGAATTGGAAGTACAGCATGTGGTAGTGCCTTTTAGACCCGTTATAGTGTGGAACTAGAAAGATGCTATTGCCAAAGTCAGGTCTAATGGTAAATAAATATCCAGGAAAATGGTAGCATTGCCAGTTTTACCATACCACAAAAGCAGAGGTTGAAAACAGAATAATAGGTTATATGTTTCTGCACTAAATCCTCAAAGGCTCTAAATTGGCATTAAGTTAGTGGTGTCGTGTTGACCCTGAGCAGCAGAAAACCTGGGCTAGTATCTTCTTCAAGGGCAAAGAACCATATTCGTGTGGGTGGTTTTGAAAGGGATGCAGTGGTGGAACCAGGAGAATACCCCACCACCCTTGTTATAAAACATTTCATACAATGCATTGAGCATGCTGCAAAATTTTTGGAGTGTGACTGTGCCTTCAGATGAGAATTTGAAAAAGGGAAGTACTTGCTGTGGGATTTGGCTTGTGGCAGAGCTGGTCTCTCCCACCTAGTATTTTCTGCTGGCTTGTGCACGTTATACTTGTGATTTGTACCTTTGAGCCAATATATCAAATTTGTAATATAATATTCTGTGTAAAATCTTCCCCCAATTGGCAGTCCTTGCCAGTGACTACCTAGCAAATGTCATACACTAAATATTATTTTTACAGAAAATAACAGTCCTCCAGTAGCAGTGGCTGGCCCTGACAAGGAATTGACCTTCCCAGTAGAAAGTACTACACTGGATGGAAGCAAAAGCCAAGATGACCAAGGCATTGTCTTCTATCATTGGGAAAATATCAGGTATCTAGAGATTTTACTAATCTCCAGTAAAACAGAGAACAAAGTGAAAGTGATTGGGTGCCAGAGCCTCTTATGCAATTGTGTTGGGTGATGCACTGCTTGAGAGCTGCTTTGATGATCTTCTGCTCAAGGTGGTAATAGCGTAAGAGACAGGAATTTTAAGTTCAACTTGGAAAGCCTAGGCAATCTCTACCTGTGTTTTGCAATGTGTCATTTTGAGGCCTGCTGTTATAAAGTTAAGAGAAAATGACAGGAACTTCCATGTCTCCTGTTAAAAAGCAAGTAACAGGCTTGGGTACCCTCCTGTAATGTACAAAGTTCTCCCATCAGTGCTTAGAACTAGGGTTCCTCAGTCACTTGTTTGTTGAATAATGAAGTAAATTGACAATCTGTTTAGCCTGAGCTTTCAACAGCAGGTGACTAAAGCACTCTTGAATGATGAATGAAAATGTTTTACCAAAGTTTGTAATTGTATGTTTATGTGCAAAACTAATTGATCCTTAACAAAAGGACAAGGTATTAGCTCATGCAACTGTCATATCTATGGTACAGGAAGAGGTTTGCTGGCACCCTGTACATGTTGTGAGTGGCTCTTAGAGCAACAGCATTTGCATGCTCCCATGAAATAGTACAGTGAGGAGGTTGAACTTCTGGGGTGCGTTTTCTACTCTTCTCATAACTGGGTATGTGATGCTTGAGTGCTTTGAATGTCTTGAAAAAACAGATTTATGAATTCTCTGAACTAAACTCACGTCTCATAGTTCTTTAACCATCAGTGCTTATGGTGGTGGTAGAACTACAATATACATAAAAGCAAATGGCATGAGCAATGCTGCTGAAAGCACAATTTGGCTGGCTGTGCAGGATTATTTTTCTGAGATGTTTTGTTTCAGTGGACCAAGCTCTGTACAGATGGAAAACGGTGACAAAGCAATAGCAACTGTGACTGGTCTTCGGGTTGGTACCTATCGCTTCAGGCTGACCGTGAAAGACCAACAGGGCTTAAGCAGTGCATCTGTGCTATCTATTACTGTGAAGGAAGGTAAGCTTAGTTGCTGCTTCTGAGGATATGCTAGGCAACTTGCCAGTTAATTCAATCACTGACAGAATGTAAAGGAAATTGGAACAGAAAGGGATAATGTATTTGTTGTCATATTTCAAGGGTATTCAGGAAGAGTTACTGCTATTTTGTAATAAAGTAGTATTGTGAGTGACTGGTAGAATTAACTTCACTTACTGCAAGCTTTTTTAAAATTAAATATATGCAGAATTAGTTGTAATAAAAATGCTCCAAAATACTATTTTTGACCATGGTGTGTCTACTTCATTAAGAGGATATGTTTTTATTTTATTCTCAAAGTGAAGATTTGAGCAGAAAAGCAATTTTACTGTGGGTTTTAAGTAACATCCAAGAAGTGAGGTCTCAGAGTATACCAATTTCCACTTAAAAACTTAACATTGAAAGACCTGTATTTGTTTTGGTTTTTTGATACAGAGAAACAGTTGCTGTGGTGGTTTTTTAGGGTTTTGGTTTTTTGTTGTTTTTTTTTTTCTTTCCCCTGACATGCATGCTGTGGAAGAGGCTTTAGGATAATAATACCTATTGTGCAAGATCATAGGATCATAGAATCATTTAGGTTGGAAAAGACCTTTCAGATCATCGAGTCCAAGCGTTAACCTAATACTGCCGAGTCCACCACTAAGCCATGTCCCTAAGCACCACATCTACGGGTCTTGTAAATGCGTCCAGGGCTGGTGAGTCAACCACTTCCCTGGGCAGCCTGTTGCAATGCTTGACARCCCTTTTGGGGAAGAAATTTTTCCCAATCTCCAATGTCAACCTTGCCTGGCGCAACTTGAGGCCATTTCCTCTTGTCCTGTCGCTTGTTGCTTGGGAGAAGAGACTTGACACCCACCTCGCTCCGACCTCCTTTCAGGGAGCTGTCGAGAGCGATAAGGTCTCCCCTGAGCCTCCTGTTCTCCAGGCTAATCAACCGCCGTTCCCTCAGCCGCTCCTCGTAAGACTTGTGCTCTAGAGCCTTCACCGGCTTCATTGCTCTTCTGACAGAGGTACTGTCRGGTACTCCTGACAGATTTCATAGCTTTAATTTATGTTGCATCCTCATGTTTGCAGGTGATGATAATCCAACCATCTTTTGCCTCATGTTGTTCCTTAGGGAGTGATTTTAGCAATCTCCATGGGCCTATGCCTCCTTCTAAAGAAGGTGATGTAATACATTTCAAATCTTGTTTGGTCCAGAGTTTGGCCTTCTGTTGCATACCTTGTTTTCTGAGGGGAGCGATGCACTCTGGCTCTGCAAGTATGGTACCTACACCATTTATGAAATGATAGTAGAGTGGCATTAGAATCTTAGCTGCTGACTTTCTTGAAAACAGTGCAGCCTTGTTTCTTTTTCACTTGRTATCACTGCAGAATGAATGAATCTTGGAGAAGCAGCTGGACTCAGTTTTACTCATATGCATCATTGGTTGAACGGTTTCAGAGTTTCAGTTAGATGTTTAGTCAGAAACACATGGCAACAGCTCTGCCCAAATGTGTCTCATGGTCTCATTCATGCTGTGAAGTGTAGCCGCAGTATGTACTGACTACAGTCACAGGTTCAATATTAAAAATATTCAGTGCTCCAATAGCCAAGTTTAATCAACTGGTTTATTTGGAAGAGACAAGAAGATCACTTGTATCAGAGGGAACTCTATGCTGTTGTAAAGAATAGAGTTACAGCCAATGCCCTGGAGATCTGCCCAAAATTGAATTATTTATGTCCAACCTAATATTCAGACCAGCGAGGTATTTCACTCAGCCTTACAGCTTCCTGGAGCTCTGTCTTATCAGTTGTGTTCTAAACAAAACTCAGTGATGTCTGGTTTCTGGAAAGAGAATGTGTTCATGTTTCTTTGGTGTTTTTTGGCTGTACTCCCAATGCATGCCTTAATTTCACTGCTAGTGGTAAGCAAAAAGCATTTGGGAACTGGGTTTACTCTAAGTTTCCAGATTACACTTTGCCTAAATACAGGCATTGTGAAAATATAAGACCTTACACAAGCTTCTATTAGGTAATAAGTGATTCTGAAGATGAGGAGAGCCCAGCATGGTGATCTCATGCTGGGCTGTGTTTCAAAGTAGGCAGAAAATCTTTTTGCTTGACTGAGAAGGTCTGACGCTTAAGTTATTGTGAGACTGTAAATAGAGTACCCCACAATGCTTTTTGAAAAAGATGTTTTTGGGTGGTACCTCTTACTGATGTTCTCCTCATGGTGCAGCTCTGCTTTTGTCAGGTTGTAATAATCCCGGAGCCAAATTCTGTATACCCACTTATCCTTTCCCTGTACCTTTGACATGAGATTCTGTTGTTACTGCCTGTGATCATCAGGTAGAGAGTTGCAGTGTGGGTGTATTGGCAATGGCATGTCACATTCCGCATGTTTTGAAAGCAAATCCTTCTCCTCTTCCTCCTTTTATGGCTAGAAAACAACAGTCCACCCCGGGCGCATGCTGGTGGGAAGCATGTTCTAGTGCTTCCAAATAACTCTGTTACCTTGGATGGCTCAAGGTCTGCTGATGACCAGGGGATTGTGTCGTATTTGTGGATTCGGGATGGTCAAAGCCCAGCAGCTGGGGTAAGTTTCTTGAAGTTTGTAATGAGTCAGATTCGGCTCTTGTTACACATGTAGTGTCACTGCAGCAGGGCAAGCAAGTACGACTCATAAGATGCTATGAGGCATGGTGTCTGTTTCTGGTTTGTCTCCCCTGCTCTCTCTAATGCTTTGGTTCAAGGGGCTTGTGGTGTTTTCAGTACAGCTATAGAATATGGTAGCGAAGTAAGAGGACTGCAGCAGTGTGAACTTAGTTGGGAAAGACTCTGGAGACAAAAGAATAAAGTTGTATCTCTCAAAGCATAATTGGCGATAGTATCAAGCTAATGTGTTTGAGAGAAAAATCATCTGAAATCCAGATATTCCAAAGGAGGAAGGGTCTGAGAGAGCAAGAAGTACTGATAAAGACTAAGAAATCATGTCTGGTACCAGATGAGGCGAAACTTGCAGTTTAAGATAAAAATGGTGTTTGGCGCTAGATGTATATAGATACCTTGCCTGGCAGACCACGGTGAATAGCCTCGGTCATTAGGGCAGTGTAGTCTGCTCTCTGAGTGGGGGCAGACAGCAGAAGTACCTCACGATAAACTGAAGTTCATATGTCAGCTACTGAAACTGGTAACTTCTTTTACCTATCCACACGAAGTGTTGTGGACAGCTCTTCGCAGTCAGGAAGATAGTGGCAAATCAGCAAGAACTGGGAGAGAAGAACCAGCAAAATGATAACAAAGCTTCTAGAAGCAATTCACATGAGGGTATGAGAAGAATTGAAGAGGTTTAGCTTAAATATAGTTGGCAGAGATGATAGTTGGAAATATGTGAACTCCAAATAAAGGAAATAATTTGGGAGTTAAGAAAGCAGAACTAAGGATACTGGAGTAAAATTGAGAAATAATAATGTAACTGTCTTAGATTTTCAAGCAGATGAGTTCTTGAGAATGTCAGCTGTTCTGTCTGGGTTTTGTTGTTTTGTTTTTTTTTTTTTTTTAATGAAAATATCCATACTGTGCAGACATCCTCATTAACTGCCACTTCCAAATTTGCATTACTCTGCTATAAACTGTGGGTAGGTCACATTTGTCCCAAAAGCCAAAGCAAGAACTAACACTGTCATACCAGATAGCTGACTTGATAGTCACACCTGCAACTTTCTCTGAGGGTCTAATCATCCCGGTACCTTTTTTTGCAGGATGTGATCCATGGCTCAGACCACGAGGCAGTACTGCAGTTAACTAATCTGGTGGAAGGAACCTATACTTTTCACTTGAAAGTGACAGATGCTAAAGGAGACTCAGATATTGATTCAGCAACTGTTGAAGTGCGGCCTGGTATGACAATTAAAAGGTCATCGATACGTTGTGAATACCTCATCTTTGTTTTCCTTTTCACTCATTTATTTCAATGTTGACAAGATTCTCTCAAGTTAAAACACAAAGCAAACAGGTCTGTCTCTTCCTACCTTCTTATTGTTCTCTCAATAGGCCTGAGTATGTTGAAAGACAACGTGTCAGGTTTCTTAACTACCAATTACACCATTGCCTTACTGGAAGCATAAATAAGTAAAAATCATACTTCCTAGTTAATATTTTCGTTAGGTTTTTGTTGCTTTTCATTCATTGTAGATTTTTGTTTCTTTTTTCTGGTTGTTAATCAGTTTGGCCAATGGAAGGAGATGGGAGCTGAGCATTAAGTTTAGGTATAAATGCTGCAATTGTGTGTTTGATGGTTGAAAGTGTGTTTTTATGCTTGTTTTCCTCTTTCATCTTGAAGGACAAGAACAAAMCTTGAAGAATTTCAGGGTTTTTTAAATTGTCTTTTTGTGGTTTGATATTGCTCATATATAGACTTGTTTTCAAATGCAGGATAAATGGCTATGTGATGGAAGCTAAGTTGAGGTTTCAGGAAATGAGTCTGAAATCTTGGGTGTCTCAGAGATTTCTTGTTTGTCTGGTTCCTGGGCAATGATTTTATTTCTGTTCCTGACTTTATTGTTGAATGAATGTAGTCACAATAATTGGCTCAGGATTCTCATTGGATATCTGTGAAGCTTGTTTTGTTTGCAAGGCACTCTAGAAGTTCAAGTATTATTTAACAGAACCCTCAGTTTGTGAAGGTAAACATATTTGGTATTTCTCAAATTGACCATCCTCATTTAGATTCGCTCACATAGTCTTGCATGCTACCATATGAGTCCATCTTTGCCTCCCTTTTCCTGGGTGGTAGCCAGTAGTAGATAACTAGCAGGGAACTTAAGAATTAGACTTACCTAGTGCTTACCTCTGACCTTAAGATGGCAGCATTTAGGGGAACAGAAATTGCTATTCTGCGCAGAAATGTGTTAATGCTGAACTGAAGTACACACTGAAGTGCTTTCTTTCAACTGATAAGCTGGGTTGCTATCTTAGGACCCACCAGGTTTGTTTCAGAGGGAATTTGAAAATGTAGGCTAAGTACTTTTCTAAGAACATAACAGGGTTGGGTTATAAGGGATATGGGTCTTATGAAGGAAAATATAGTATTAATAAATACTTTTGAGTACTGCATGTTGTCTTCAGTTGGTACTGAAATATTTGCCAGGCTCTGAAAGAATAGCATGTTCTTTTTCTGTCAGATCCCAAAAGGAGTGGTCTGGTGGAGCTGATTCTGCAAGTTGGAGTGGGACAGCTAAGTGAACAGCAGAAGGACACCCTGGTGAGACAGCTGGCTGTATTGTTGAATGTTTTGGATTCAGATATCAAGGTTCAGAGGATACAAGCCTACTCAGATATAAGGTACAAAGATATCCTGCTGTGCCAGGAAGATTTGTGATTTTCATTGACTCTTTCACAGCTCATAATTAGTTGCAGAATAATCTTTTCTAAGATGACAAAAAAATGCTATAGCTCTTAACAGTATATACTTTAAAAGGTGAATTTCTTCTGCTGTGGTAGAAAATTGATGATGTAAGCTCTCTGGAGGCTCAGAACTGAAGTGTTTTGTTTTTAAAAAAAAAAAAATTAAAAATTCACTGTATAGGGGGTTTTTTTATTTATTCCTTTAAAGAAAGCATGTGCATGTATTTCAGTGTCTTTGTTCCATACAGTGCTATTATTTTTCCCAAAAGGTGGATGGARTGAGACAGATAGGCTTTCTCACAGTGAAGCAAGTATTGTATTTCAAAATAAGGTTCCAGCTGTATCTGATCAAACCTGGTTTATTCCCCTTTTCTTCTACTTCCTCTAAGGTTTTGATATTCTAAGTATTTTGTAAACATTTTCCCAGGTAACTGGTGATGAAAATCCATTTTTTGCAGAGAAAACTACACAGTGGATACTCCTAAGTGTGGTATCTTACTCTGAAGTAGAAATACCCCCTCTACTTGGTGTAGAGGGGTAGAGATGGCTGTGCATACCCAGAGAAACTTCTCAGCATGATTGGTAGAACCTGTTGACATGAGTTATCTTTAAATTACTTCTTGTTAACTACTTGGTAATTTAAAACCCATTTTGGTGTCTATTTAGCTCTTGGGGAACCTCTTAAAATTTAAAAACAAACAGTTTGGAAAAATCTAGCATTTATAGCGATGATATTTTTAATCACGGCTTCCAATTACTGCTTTTCAGATAAAGATGTTCCCTGAAGTGTCTGATACAGGATGGGATCAACACCACCCAACTTAAAAAGGGAGCAGGGAGAGGGGAGGGCTCCCGCATGAAGTTCTCTGGCTCCCTTGCTTCTAAGCTTTTCATCCTCTTAAATTCAGTTTCATAAAGTTACTCAAACTGCTTCAGAGTGCTTTGTGACAGGTTCTAGATGACAGTGGGGAAAGCAAATGTATACATACTTCTCTTAAAGCCGGAGTCAGGAAGACCAAGGAGGGAATTACATTTGCTGTTGTCCTCACCTTTCTTCTGTGAAACTGAGAAGCCAGAGAACTGCTGGTGCTTCCAGCTTGGAATGAAGTCCATGGCATTTGGATGGAGTTGACTGATCCATGGATAGAGTTCCCTAATCTTTATCAGTGATGACATTTGCTTTCCAGAAACAAACAAAACCAAAAGCTGTAAACTGAATGCCTGACAAAAGTGATCTTTGACAGCAGTCACAACCTTAGCCGTTCTTTCTGCAGCACCGCGGTTGTATTCTACGTGCAGAACGGGCATCCTTCCAAGGTGATCAAGGCATCAGATGTCTCGCGAACTCTGCATGTGCAGCTTTTGAAAGAGAAGGCTGACTTTCTGCTTTTTAAAGTCCTGCGGGTTGACACGGCTGGTATGTTTTGGATCATGCTTGCTTATCTCGGAACTTTGTAGGCATTTGGCTAACACAGCACCTGGAAACAGTGCATGAAGGCCTTCTGTCTGCCATTTGGTGTCTGGGCTTGGTTGTAGCTTTCCGAAAGATGACGTTGAAGACAATACTTAAAATGCTTGTTTATTTGTGGTAGACTGGTGCCAGTTACTTGTGTTCTTTTAAAAGACATAATCTGTAACAGCAGGCAAAAGCACATCTTAATATGGTCTGCATCAGGAAGGCCTGGGGAATGAGGATAAAGATACCCCACTCATACCATCTTTTGTTGGAAGATGGGCAAAACTTAATATAGCCATAATAAGAATGTTTCATGTCTCTGGTTCCTTCAGGGCTTTTAGTGTTCAGTAATAGGCTCGTAATGTAACTTGGTTTTGTCTGTCTGTACTGGGCAAAATGGTCAGGTGATCACTGTGTTATCATCTAGTCTTCTAATATTTGCAATGTAGACAGGCTGCTGGGGTTTCTTATAATGAACTTTTTCTTTTCCCCAAAAAGGTGCTTGAACTTCTAAGCCTATTTTAAACTTCACTAGTAATCTGAACCCTTTATAATACTCAGATATTACAGATATGAATTCTCCATAATTTAAAATCAGGACATAATGATCCAAATCCAAACAAAGTGAGCAAGCTCTGGCAATAAAATAGTCACTGATTCTGTAGTAAATTCTGTCTTTGTTTACCTGCTGAAAAGGACTCTTGTTCTATTGTAAACGTACTTGGATTACCGAAATGCATAGGTGTCACTTGAAAATATGCATTAACATTTTTCTTGACATAGCAAATCTGCTACTCTGAGTTTTAAGGGGAGTAACTTTTTATTTTAGTCTGATATGACGCATTGATCTAGCAATAGCTACTACTGTAAGCGTATGAGGTATGTAAATGTTCTGGCCTCAGATGCTGTAATTCAGTTTTGAAATACTGAAATACACTCTAGTTTATTGGTATGATGCTTGTCTTCTAGTACCTGAGAACGCTGATATTCCTCAGTTCTGAGGTACTTTAGAAGTTCTTACAAATATGTCATAAAGAAAGGAGCAGGTCTGAATTCCACAACTTCAACTCATCTTTATTTCTGGTTAGAATAAACTGTTCTTGACTTGCATACAATTTCAATATTGTATGCATAAGATATATTCTTATCTTTCTCTTCACAGCCAGCTGTCTGCTGAACTGTAAATCTATTTAACACACAACACGAAAGGGAAGGGAGATTTAAAAAATATCAGAATGTTAAGAACTAGGTGCTTTACCACCAATCTAGTCTCACAGTGAGAGGATGCGTGACAAGTTGTCCATTTACACAACTGACCCTATGTTTGGTTTTGTTCTTAGCCTGTCTTTTAAAATGCTCTGGACATGGACACTGTGACCCCATAACGAAGCGCTGCATTTGCTACCAACTGTGGATGGAAAACTTGATTCATCGTTATCTAAATGATGGAGAGAGTAATTGTGGTGAGTTTGGGTGTTGTGGGATGTATTTCAAGAATCTTGTGAGACTGTTGATTATTTGCTGTCAGAATGGGGAGTACTTAGGAGGTAGATGCTGAGGGAAGACTAAAACAGTCTCTTTGTTTTCCAGCCCAGCAATATCTTTCTATAGAAAGATATTTGAATAACATCTTGAAATGATAATGTCTTGATGGTAGTAGCCTATACTTAGAATATTTTTAAAAGTTTAAATTTTAAAAAGTATCACTATTTGAGGAAAAAAGCATGAAAACTTTGTCATGGGAGAGAGATCTTGCAACAATTTGGAGGCAGTTGGAAGGGTTGTTGAATAGCGTGGGCATTGCAAAGCTTTTGAGTAGTATTCATCTGATTGCTACAAAGCTGAAAAAGACACAACAGCTTAGATTCTCTGAGTGGGTGGTTGATGCTTCTGTGCCAGAAGTATGATCTGACCTAAGGAARGAAAACACCAGTGTTCTGGACTAACCAATGTAGTCACCTTTAAAACCTCAGCTTTTTAGCATGATTAATTTAACCGTTTCTTTCAGTTTGCCTGTTGCCCCTGGGAAATGCAGTTTAGTTTCACCAGCTTAATCATGTCTATATTCTGTGGCACACCTAACATACCAGCTAAGCCTCTCTCTTTCAAATATTTAATAGTTTTAATTGAACTAAATTGGTCTTCTACTTAAGTTGAAATAAAGCTCAACTCTTAGTACTGTGCAGGCTTGGAGACATTTGCTGAGCAATGCACTAGTCTTCAAGTAATCTATAGAAATTTATAAGGAGCTTGCTACAAGCAATTAAGTAACCATGGGCCATGTGTCTGTCTGTTAGTGAGCGAAGACTAATTGACCAACTAAAATGGGACAGCAGGTTTTAAGCCTGAGGCTGGGGCCTCCTGCAGCCCTGCCCTAATGCTGTGTTGTTCCATAGTGTAATAATAACACTGAAATAGTGAGTATACACATGTTGGAGTTCACATTATTGCACATCTCTCTGTATCCTTCTCACATTTTCCTGGATTTACAAAGGTAAGCATGCAGGTAGAAGGATCGATCTCTAATCAGCTGCTCTTTTAAAGCACTACTAAAATGCCAGACCCAGAGTGCACATATGTTTATTTCAGTTAGAGAATGACAACTGAGGTGCTAACCATGCCCTCTTGACTTTCAGTTCCCACGTAGACTTCAGGTATCTTGGGATGGTAAAAGGTATTGGAGTGGAAGAAAATTTTCAGACATGCACTTTGAATCTGGAAGCTTAAGAATTTTTAGGGATTCTTCTGAGAATATGAAGGTGCTAAGTTTTCCTAAGTTCCTGTTGCCACTCCCCATTCCTCAGGACTGGTTATTTTAATAGAGTTGTATTAGAAATTATCGTATTCATATTACTTTACAAAGCACTGTTATGTTTCTTTTTTCAGAGTGGAGTATACTCTATGTGACTGTATCTGTTTTTATTTTGATTGTGGTCATGGTAGGGCTTGCCTGGTTCTGCATCTGCTGCTGCAAAAGGTACATGATTTGTGTTTCTTTTTGATGGGGTATATGCAAAAACTGCACACAACTGCCACATTTTAGTCCAGTCCTTAGCACTAAACCACTGAACTCTTTTCAGACATGTGAGGAACCTCCTGTAGCTGTTTTTGTATAGACACTTGTTGAAAAAAGGAGTATCCATTTGTGGCTCCGTGCTCTTCTGCATTTCGAAAAACAAAAGGCTGATATTGGAGTATCCTTCATATTAGGAGATAATTTATGTTGAAATGCTGAGAGCATACTGCACATCTTCATGGTTTCCCACTGAGTCCTCCAAGTACTCCATGCTAAGAAAAAAGAGGCACGTCCTGAAGGTCAATGATGTAGGAGTGTTCTAGGCYGTGGGAAGGGAGCTGCTCCCAACCTGGTATCTCCCTTGGACAGGAAGGGTGGACATGTGGGCTGCATCTGGCTGACAGGCAAGGAGTACTCCAGAGATCTCAGTCACGCAAACTTCTTTCTTCCTCTTTGCTTAAGCGGTTTTGCCTACTACTGTATGTCGTTTCCCTCTCTGCACCCCCATCCAGTCTTTCCTAGTGAGCTGGTAAGAAATTCTCTTTCAAGTGACAAGCCCCTGCAAGTTCTGTCACTAGAGCAGGTGTTTTTGTTGCTGCTTGAAAAGCCCAGCAAATAGATAGCTTGTTCAGGTGTTAGCAAAAATGAAACGCCATCAAAATCTTTCTGGATTTTCAACTTTTTCTAGGGTGTTTTTGCAGCACATAAAGGATGCTGTTTGAAATGCACGGGAGTTGATACTGGTTTCCTGTCGGAAAAGGACCTGGGGGTGCTGGTTGACAGCCGGCTGAATATGAGCCGGCAGTGTGCCCAGGTGG
>JAYKAV010000079.1:64040-124929 GCA_035582835.1 Phoebastria nigripes | reverse complement strand
GCAAATGGCCTCAAGTTGCGCCAAGGGAGGTTGAGATTGCATATTAGGAAAAATTCCTTTACTGAAAGAGTGGTCAAGCATTGCAACAGGCTGCCCAGGGAAGTGGTTGACTCACCAGCCCTGCAAGTATTTAAAAGACGTGGAGATGTGGCGCTTAGGGACATGGGTTAGTGGGCACGGAGGTGYTGGGTTGACGGTGGCACTCGATGACCTTGCAGGCCTTTTCCAACCTTAATGATTCTATGATTCCTTTTTATGGTTGAAGGAACAGTGCTGTTAGTAGAAAGGTTTAAATGGAAGTATGTCCTACTCAGTGTGGGGTCGAGCCTCACAGGCTTGTGTGGATTTGATGAGAAGGGGATTGTTTATGGAGTTCAGCTGCTTCTGTCCTTTGTCCTCATGTGGCTTGTGCCAGAGAGTGAGGGCTGGTTGATACAGATACATGTAAAAAGGAGGAGGGAAATGCTGCACAGGACAGAATAGCAAGAGATGCCCTTTGCATTGTGGAAACTACAGGAAAAAGATACACTGTAGTCCAAGATTTGGCTGGAGTTTTGGAGGTTTTAAAGGCTTTGTTGAGTTGCCAAATGAACTCAATTTTTTAGAAGACTGTAGAGGGGAGGGTGAGTGCCTGGCTGTTGCTGTAATGTCCGCTGAGCAGTAGGTGGCTTCTCCACTGTGAACTGTGCAGTCTGTGTGGGAGTGCTTCTCCAGACCTTGCCTTGACAAAGGGCATGTCCCACCCACTCCGCCCCCTCCAAAGTTATGAGAAAGAGGGCCAGAAAAATGCCTGAGGTGTGACAGCACCTTCTAGGAGGTGCCCCCTTAGTTTCATGCGTGAATGCCCTTACTTCTACCCTGAAATCCTTTGTTCCCTCTGCATCCAGTACAACAAACAGTTCTCCTCTAGCTCCAGCATTTTTCCTTCTGTGTTAATGAGCAGATGTGTAACTCCTGCAAATAGCTGAAACTTAACATAGAGATGATGATGTTTGCAGCATTGTGGAAGTAGATGCTGGGGAAGGATTTAAATGAAGAAAGAACAGGTGGGTATTTGCCTACAGACTAGTAGGGCTTTGTCCCTGCATATATATGAGGGAGCCAATCTCCATTTTTGTCTCATCTTCTTTGTAAGCACAACCAGACAAGCACCACTTAAATTCTCTCAGTTTAAAAAAAAAAAAATTGGGGACTAACCAATTCTTACAGAAATTTTATTTGGAAACAAATGAATATATGTCTACCTTGTGTCTAGTTACTATGTTGAAATTGAACAAACTGAACCCCTGTGGCTTAGGAAAGCAAGTCAATCTTTCTTGCTTTCTTCATCTTTGTATATCAGAGAGAAAATAAATTATACCCTCTGGTCTAGATTGTACAGCTTCTTTATACAGGTATAAACTAGAACAACTCTTCTTAAGTGGAGGTGAGAAAGTACAATGAGGTTCTGTATATTGGGGTATGTAGCTATGTGTGTGAAAAGGGAGTGTATGTGTGTACGTGAGAACTAAATGTCTTTGTGGTAACTTTCTTTTTAGCAGAAAGAGGACGAAGATAAGAAAGAAAACAAAATATACCATCCTAGATAACATAGATGAGCAGGAGAGAATGGAGCTACGACCCAAATATGGTAAGTGCTATCCGTTTCAGCTGGGAACTCATCCACCGAGCTTACAGTCAATGTATTTGAATTGACACCTGCAGTCAGGAGGAGCCCAGAAGGTGGCCTACAATTTTGGAAATGGCARAGGCAAGCATAGACAATGAAATAGTTGGGGAAGAAACACTTCATTTCTTTCATGAGGCCTTGGGCTCAGCCACTGCTCTGAGCTTCTTCATTAATCTTAATTTAGAACATCTAATTGTCCCACAGACTTTCTCCATGTAATCCCTCCTCCCCTGCACAGACTTTAATTTGGAGCTGTTTTTATTGCTGTGCAGCAGTTCCCTCCTGGTCCATAAGTGCCCAGTTAAACATCAGTAGACTTCAGCTGCTACCCTCTGTTCATATATATTTTGATTTACCTGAGTTTCAGTTTTTAGCAGGGGAAATATTGGAATCCAGGGAAATAAAATCATTCTGAGAAATTGCTGTCCTAGGAAGACAAACGTAACATTTCTGTAGAAACCATGACCTTTCATTGCCACTTGTGTTAATCAGTTGAGTGGACAGACTAATTTCCAGATTCAAGCTATTAAAAAGTACATTAGCTATGTACTAAGATCATCTAATTGTTTCAAATTTAAATGCATATATTCACATTTCAGAGCCATAAACTGATGGGCCTGCAGTGAAGTCAGAAGAGTATCTGCCTGACATGATATGATACCTCCTAGGCCAGTTTTCATATCAGTGGTGCACGCTGTCATGCTGGATTGCAGAGAATGTTTTCACTTACCTTTCATATCACAGCAGAGGAGAGGATGGTTAGTTGTTACTAAAAAGTGAAACCTTTCTAATGAGCTTGTTTTGCTTTTTTATTGTCAGGTATAAAACACAGAAGTACAGAACACAACTCCAGTCTGATGGTCTCTGAGTCAGAGTTTGACAGTGATCAGGACACTATCTTCAGCAGAGAAAAGATTGAAAGAGAGAATCCTAAAACCCTCATGAATGGGTCCATCAGAAACGGAGTTTCCTTCAACTACAGCTCCAAAGACAGATAACTGAATGAGGGTAAAAGCACAGAACGCGCTGGTCCAACACATCTGAAACATGTTGGCCCACCTCTGTTTTTCCAGAACCGAAAGCTTCCTAAAATACCAACTAATTGCAGATGAAAGGGTAAATTTCTAGCACAGTTAGGGGAAGGAAGGAGGAAGGATTAGATGGTCAGCTAACTCCTCTTGTCACCGTTATAAGAACAAGGAAAAGCACATCTTATTTCTTGCATGTTCCATGCTGAACATTTGTCTGAATTTCAGAAGTCCTTTTTTCCTGTATCACTGCTACAAAACTAGCCAGGGCTGTTATGCTACTAACAATGGTAACTGAGATGCATACAGATTCGTGTCCTGTGCTTCTATCTCTCTCTCTCTCGGAGAAGCAGTGTGATTATGATGCTGACCTAAAACAGCAAAAGCCAATATAGATAAATTCCCTTACAACTATAGAGAGCAATATGTGACCACAGGCTCCATCTTCATTTTCAGTTTAGGTTTGGAACACAAAGAGAGAGCATTTTTAGTGCATTGTATTTATCTCTGACTGTGCTTTGTGACTTCCTTTTCCTAGGGTAGTGCTCATCATATGGAAATGTCTTTTGTTTTCAAAGGAAGTTTACAATTAACAGTTGCACTTAATCAGCTGTAAAGTAATATGATACATCTGTGTCCTGTAGGATGCAATGTTCCCTGTAYTTACATAGAAAGTATGTTGCCTGCAGGGAAGTCCAGCCTTAGGTTGCTTCTGTAATGATGAAGGTGCTTTGGCTCTCTGGAGTCTGCCATGTCCAGCCAGGAAGCAGTAGCAGAAAGGCAGGAAGGACTCAGTGCAATGCACCTTCAGAAGCATTTTGAGCATCACAAACAACCTTTTGCTTAGAGGGGACTTTTAAGGAGCTCTGGACCTTTTAAGACTGAACCCTCAGCTGAGATGAGTTTTCATCTGTCAGTCTCAGTGCTCAATTAAAGAATGTGCCAGGCATTTGTGTAGTGAGATGCTTGTGGCAAAATACCCTATGTGGAGCAGGAGGTTCAACACCTACCTTCATTGTCATGGGAATTGGTACTGAGGAAGGTTTTAGCTTGAACATTAGATTGTTTTACTTTTTCCTGTGTGGCTATTCAGTGACTGGATGTGTTGGCCTAAAGAGATCCCTTTAGGTGTATGGGAAGGGTAGGTGTGTTGGAGTTCTGATGTTCTTGTTCGCAATCTGGATAGTTTCTTTACAGCGTGCTTGTTAGGCTTTAAAGCCATGCCCCCAATACTGTTCTTGAAATCCCAAAATGAAGACCTGGCCTCAGGTCATACATAAGCCTCAGTTGTGGGGACATCTGTGTCAGTGGTACTGTCTGGCCACGACGTCAGCCTTTCCTGGGGGTCATTTACTGACATGCAGAAGTCTTGGGCTGAGCTGGAGGAATGATATGTTCTGATGGATAAAACGTTCCTCTAGGAGCATTTTGGACAGGGGTGTGTTTTTTAACTTTTTTTTTTTTTTTTTTTTTTTTAAATCTGGTGATGGAGAATCCATTAACAGAGAAGGGTGAAGCAGTATAGAGATCAAGGGGAGCAGATGAGAAGGGTCAGGGAGGGGACATAGCCCATCTCCATCATGAGGAATAATTTGGTGGAGAATTTTGGGGCTTTCTCCATCCTTTCATAGAAGTCCAACACAACAGAGTAGTTGGGTTGAACACTGTGGCTTCTGTGCTTCTCTTGTTAATGGAGCAAATTTGCTCTTGTTGGGCAAAAGTCGGAAGAACTGTCTAGGTTGGAAGGAATCAGTAGTCAAAAGTTGCAGCAACATGGCATGCTCATAACTGGTTTCATACCTTTGATTCTCAAATGCAGCCAGCAACAGTCCCTAAGGCTACTAATGCTGCACTGAAGAGCATTTATCCTGTGCCCAGCCCTGCATTTCTCTGGAGAGCTGAGTGTGGCTGCAGGAGTCATAGTGGTGGGAGAGGCTGCAAAGAGCTAAAAAGGGCTAATGCAAGTGTTTTCCATGTTTTTCCCGTACCCACCAGCAAGATGCAGTATAAATGGTATGATTTGCTTTCTTCAGAAGCCAAGTTTTAACTCTATGTGTATGGGGGTTTTAGGCTATTTATTGAAACGAATCTACTTTATCTCACCTTCCCCCTTCTTGAGTGTGTGTGTGTGTGTGTGTATATAGATATATATTTTTAAATAACTTGATCAATAAAAGCAAGGTCAGCTTTTGATGTCTTTCAATTTCTGATCCAGATGTGTTAACATAATAACACAATGTTCACTTTAAATCATTCCTGAAGAAAGTTAAGGCCCACTCAAAATACCTTTTTTTTTTTTTTTTTTTTTTCCTTTTTAAATCAAAATGTTGGGCTTAATCCATTCTGCACAAATTCCCAAAATGTTCTAGCAGGAATTACGCTCTTGGAAACATGCATTTTAAAAAAAAAAAAAAAAGGTTGCATAAGCAACTACAACTTTGTATTGGCCACGCTGCCGTTAATGCTTCTGTTAAATACTGTATCCGGTGTGCCTTCATCTATAAACTTATCTTTTAGGACATGTCAGTGCAGTCAGCAGCATCCTTCAGTTTTGTGAAGTCAGTCACTTGTGTGTTTTGGGTTTATTTTACATTTTTAAAGCTGGTGCTGAAGCCTAGGAGGTTGTTCTTTAAGGAATTAAAATTCAGACATCTTTTTAAAAAAAAAAAAAAAAACTAAAGACTGATTCTCTAGTAAAACAACTACAGAAATCATAAACCTGCTTTCCTCAATGCTGCAGAATTCCCAGGGCTATTCCCTTTCTCACGCACACACGCTGTGGGCTCAGATCTTTGGATCGGTCATAAGTTCATGTGCCATGAGAACATGATGGCATGATTTGGCTAAGTATTTCTCACTGTAACAAATAAGAAACATTAGACCAATTTCTTATTGCAAGTGGAAGTTGCTTACTAAATTCTGTTCTCTAGATGATGCTTTGCTATCTTCGTTCCTGACAGTATTTTAGTTATGTTTTGAAAGTTGAATATAGTTTAAATTTTTGAGCTGCTTCTAATTCTACTAGTTCGATTCTTCCACCTCCTTGGAAGAAGTCATTTCTCTTACATAAGATCAGGCTTGCTCTTAATATGAAACTTGCACAGAAGTTGACAATAATAGTTTCTGGCTCTGTGAATTTGTGATACCACATGTTTGTGTCACTTGGCCAAGCATGACTTTGTCAGGAATTTAGGAGAGACTAGAGCCTTGTATCTTGATTCAGTATAACTTTTATTTCTAGAACTGTTGCTTTCTTGCAGAATGTCAGGTCATACCTGGAATGAAAGGGTCGGAAAACTAGCTGTTAAGGTGCAAACACAATGGTAGAATTCTGATGCTAGCCTTCTGGTTTGGTTTATGATGGGTTTGAAGCAGGTTCTCAGTCCTCACGTTTACTTCCACACACCGTTTTCCTTCATATACAGAAAGAGTGCTGGCAGCTTCTTTGTGAAATAGGGATGGGGATATTCCCAACAGTCTCACCTGCACTCAAAAGCAGAGGAGGCCAGATACAGCTTGTCATGTATGGCTCAGAGTCCACTGAAAATAAAGAATAAATTCAGTTTGGCACTCATAAGATACCGCCTCTCTTTGAAGGCAGACAGTGTGCTGATACTTACAGTGCCTCATAGCCTTGATGTAAGCACTGGATTTTCATTTGCATCTTGGTTTTACATTTATACATGCTGATGCATGCACAAGCAGAGATTGTCCACCTATGTAAAAGGACTGCCTTTGTTTGCATTTTAAGTAAGGAGCATATTTTGGAAAAAAACTTCCTTACCATTACTGCCTGAGGCATTAAACAGGTTCAGTACTCAACTTCAGTACTCTATGCAGTGCATATGCAGCACGAAACTGCCACGTTGTGAACAGGTCATCGGCTTGTGTTTTTAATTTTCTTAACCAAAATGCTGCTGCAGTACGAAACAAAACTTAACATGGCAAATCTGCTGAGATGCACATCCACATTCTCTGTCCTATGGTTCAACCTTTTTTATTAACTGAGTAGATTGCTGAGAAATTCAAGCAAAATGTGAACGGTCTAATTGCAGAGGATTGTTTATTTGGGGAGGGGAAAAAAGGGTTATTCTTGTTCATGTGTAAGAATACATTTTCAGCTGCGTCCTTTTAGGTAAACAGAGTCTTAGCAATCTCCCTCTGTCAGATGCCTCAGATACAGGTACTGTTCAAGCATCTGTTTTGTGCTGTCAGCTGTGTTTGCTTATATGATGCTAATTTTCCCTTTCTTTCTTGGTCTCTTGTGGGCAAACAGAAGTGCGCACACATGCAAGGAACTTAGCAATATGTGAACTTAGAGAGAGTGAACGCATATGTGTGTTCTCTATGCTGAATTTAAACTTTCCTTAGACAGTTCTGTTGTTCTTGAAATAATTGAGTTCTTAGGCAAATTTCCTATTCCTGTTTTAAGCCTCAAGTGAAACTAGTTTTCCCCCTCAATATACTGATAACGGGGCTGTAGTCAGCTGGACCTTTGGGATGGTGGTAATAAAATGACAGCTACTTTAGACTTCTGAGCCATTTATGTGAGGTTTGAGAGAGGTAAACGTTCCTTTAGAAGAATGGAAATGGGATAGGGGTGAATTAGTTTCTTAACATCAGCTATTGCTTATCATTGATCCCTAACTAGAATACTAATCCCATACTTCTGCAGCAAAGGAGAACCCATTTCTCATACCTTTTAGGTCCTGAACTCCGCAAGGCAAGGGAGGGAACCTTAAAGCTTAGAAATAAAATTTTAAAAAGGAGGAAGAAAAGGCAAATAATATTTTATTTTGCACAGGCTACGAATCAAGTGCAGATGAGTGGCACATCAGTAGTTTGTACAGAAGCACTTCTCCCTGTGGGTGGATGGGTGAGCTATTACAGAATTTATATTAGGAATCTGTTTCTAGAAAATGTTATTTATTGCAAATGATAATGTATTGTAACTGGAACCATTTCTGAGCTGAAATTACTACATTTATGTAACTACTAATAAAGTTTTGTCTTTCCTTCTAGGAACTTGTCAGGTACTCTTTTTAGACATGGTATTCTGTATCAGACTTAACACTTCAGTCAGGCTAATAGATATGTTATATACCATAGCTTATGTCTGTACTCAAACATAAAAGCATGCAGTATCTGATCCCTTCCCTTCCTACTGACAAAAGCAAAACACTATCTTTTTTCAGAGAGGTAACGTAATTCAGTACATCAGAGAGCGGGGAAAAAAGTTCACAGTAAGAGTTTTCATGTGGTGCTTGTCCTTACTTGGTTTAATTGGCTGTGTGTGAATATTCACCAGCTGTCATGCCAAGTGTAGTGATTTCACAAGTTTTGTGGCTTATTCTATAGCAAATCCAATACTTCAGTGTTTGTAAGTATAATGGCTGCTTTGCAGTAATCAGAGATACTAGCGTGCAATATAACCCAAAATATTGCTGTTAGCTAGGCGTAGATTATTCTGCCTGTTTCTGAACTGGAAGAGAAAAATCCATTTATCAGTGTGTTGAAGTTTGTTCTAAATCATGATTAATAAAAGGTACTATGAGATACAAGTGTCTTTCTGTAAGGAAAAAACATACACCATAAAAACAACTTTAAGTGTATTTGGATACATGGTGCCACAGTCTACATGGTACCTCTTGCATTCATACTTGACTCCTACAAGGCAATACTGGCTGCTGAATGAGCTGATGAGATACATAGTGTCCTTTATTGAAGAATGGAATCTGCCGGTTTGTTATTGCACTGTACATTTTGGTAACAAAATGTTACCAAGCAGTAGCCTGCCCCCTCCCCTTTGAGTAGGCTGATGCAAGCCTCTAGGCTTGTGCAACAGAAGATAATCAGCAGTGATTCCTGAACAACTTAAGCCAGTTGTGTTAAGTAGCTTCAGCATTCACTGATAAAGTGAATAAACCACCAACTTTGCATGTCTTGGAAGGTCCTAGGCAGAGAGTTTTGACATTGAAAACACTTTAAACAAGTGCTAAAATTTAACTTGAAGCTTCTGAACACCATACTCAACCCTTCTCCCTTAAGATAGCTCAACCCTTCCATAAGCTTTAGGGTTAGGACAAAGGGCATGACCAGTTACACTTATGACTCCGCCAGTTACAGTGAGACAGTTACTTCAATGCCAAGTCAAAGCATGGAGCTTCTTTTACTTACAGGATTGCCCAACTCCCAACATGTGCCTGATTGATTTAGAACAGTAAAAACTATTTTACTCTGTGCAAACCATTTAAACTGCTGTTTATGTTCTGTGAATTAATGATAAAAGCATAAAATGCATCTAAAAACACCGGTGGCTGGGAAATGGATAGGCTGCAGAACACTAGCCTGCTTAAACATTTCCGTGATCTTGGTGACAAGAGATAACGAAGTGCAATCTGCCAGCTACTGTAAACAAAATTAAGTACTAGATACTGGTCAGGCTTGACATACTTCTCAGTAAGACTGATTGTCTTCACTGGTATTGGATCAGTGTTACCAGCATCAAGAGCCTCCCTCACTTATTCTGAGCGCCCAAGGTAACTTTGCCAGCTTAGCATGCCAGTGGACAAGCATTACCTAGAGTCACTTGCCAAAAAAAGCTTGTGCACTGWGGTTGGAGATAATTTCAATTTCTGCCTATTTAAGCTAAAAATGTTATTATCTAGTTGAACAGGTAAACATAGTTTCTTAAGAGTTCATTACACAGAGAGGACGGGCAGCAGGGGTCAAACAGCAGCTGTTTAAAGGGTAACAGAAGAAAATAAAATGGAAATTGGCCATGACTAAGTTGGGTTGGAAATTAGAAGACATTTTTTGAGGCTTCAAAACTGTATTAACTAAATGGAAATAAAAAAGCTTCCAAAAATCTATTTTAAATCTTAATAAATGAAGTGAAGAATTAAGCAAGTAATCATATCCTGAAAGCAGGGAAAGGCACTCTGATCCACAAAGCCTGTATCTTGTGATTAAATGTTTGATTCAGCATAAAAGACTTGCATACAAAATAACTGATGGCATATTAGTATGTCAAAGTAGTCTCATCTAATTTGATTTAGATTCAAGTGACTGTAATTGGGGTAAGCAAAATCTTACACCTCATGAACATGTGGATGGAAAGAAGTGTCTTTTTTCCAGTGCTAAGCTGGTAGAACAAAAAATTCTGTGCAAATCTGAGAGACTGAACTTAATGTGGCTGCTGTCAGTTTGTCAGTTCAACATTGAATAAGGTAATAAACCACACAATCCAGTGCTGTCACAGAAGTTATTTATTAACTGAAAACATTTTTCCATCACAGTTTTAATATCCAGAAATAGCTAAACTATCACAAGTGCAATCAACATAACTGAGGTGTGAGAATTCAAGTATATCTTTTGTTCAAGAATCACAGCTTTTGCTATGAAGACAACTTTAAGATTATTCTGTGCTTAACTGATGTAGACCTTACTGACACAAGGATACTACGCTGGAATCCAACCACAAGCCAATCTACACAAAAGTATTTTTAAAGTTTATTACATACCTTACCTTTATTTATGGTTTGTGCTTGTTATCAGGCATAGTAAAAGGTATTATTTGCTAGAAAAAAAGTAAACATTTACTCATCAGATCAATAACTTTGCAATGAATAGAGCAGCAGGTTAAAGAATTTATCCTCCCAACTGTAGTCCCAAGAAGTACACCCACATTGAAGACTGCACTGTCATACAGCAGTAAATGAGGTAACTTTTAATTTTGACCTTATACTGCAGTTCACAGGCAGACGTATTTCAAGTCTGTGCAATTTCAGTGGCAGATATTCTACCTGGGTACAATACCTGTAAGTGTGCCTACCTCACTGTGTTGTGGTACCCAGCACCAAGTTATGACCTCCTTCTACCTAGTTACTCTTTCCAATAAGAAACAAACACGTATTGGCAGCCAAGGCTGGCAAACAGCTTCCTCTTCCACAACACTGTATTCCCCAAATTCAGGCAGCCTGTGCGCTTAATAGTGTAAGCTTAGAAGTTAGCTATAAGACAGTTTCTTGCACTAGTGTAGAAATAGGCCATCCTTTTTTTGTTCTTGACAACAAGCACATATGCTGCAACTGATAACAGTATTAAGTCCTCACTAGCTTAAACATGCATTTTTGGTGCATTGGAAATTACTGGAAGGGCAGTAAGCGACCTTTAACTGCCCTTCAGTTGGCATGATGCACACACACTCTACTGACAGATAATGTGCTCCAGACCCACCTGGTCTCAAGTGTTACACAAATATAACCATAAAAAATATTTAGAAATAATAAGTAGCAGTCAATGCTACCTTATGTGCGCTTTAAAAAAAAACCCCGTGAAACTCAATTCCAGCTTGCTTCCCTCCCCCCCCCCAAGTCTTCTGTTACCTGGTACCTCTTTGCCTGATTGGATAAAATATCTTAAAATATCCCATTTCATAGGGTACATTCATTAGTGTATAGGAAGAAGAGCTCTGTTGCCTTCTTTTATTTATTTTTAATAATTAGGGGGTAAAGCCCCACCAAATAAAGTTAACCAACACAGGAAACAAAATTTATTCCCCTTAGCCTCTGCAGTGCTGATTTATTTGCGAAATTAACATTGCACATTTTTTGAAGTGCTTCTTTTRACTGCCATTAAAATAACGTTTAACCAGCATTGTTTATTTCATATTAAGGAAGCTTTACATCATCTTTTGAAGATGACAAAACGGTGAGGTGATGTGTAGAAGTCTCACCTCTAATCACATCTATTTAAATCTTTATTAGGTCACAAGTTAGCCAAGTTCAAAGGTTTTTAAACCTTCCTCCATAATGGACATTCACCTGTGTAACCACAAATCCAATTCAAGGCACAAAGCCCATAGGAACGGAACCATCTCTCTGCTCATGTTCTTCGGAGGTGGTGAGTAATGTTCCTTTAGACACTGAGCAACATTTATATCAGTGACGGTACTTTAACCCAAGGAGAGTCACGTTCTTTTCATGGAAGGGAGTTTATCTGTATCATCATGTCACCACTTGTGCTTCCTTCACGCAGCCCTTATAGTGTCCCCTTACAACTCTGCAAGTTATTCCTGCAAGTAAGCATCTCATCTTCCTCCTGCTACTCGCTAAGCCAGCAACTCCTTGTCCCGGACTGTCCTGTTCCCAGGACTGCTGGGGCTCACAAACATCAAACAAGGGCCATATTTGATCCCAGGCGTGCAAGCTGTTAGGCACAAATTACAGCTTTTTGCTCAGAAGCCCACAGCTGAACAGGTAGCAGCTCTGCAGCCAGCATTAACATGCACTGAAAAAGCTGTCCGTTTGCCTGCATGGATGCCTAGCTGTAGCTAAAAGCAATTCCTCACCTTTCATAAGCATCAGATTCTCCCACAATTAACAAAAAAAGACACACCTGCTTCTAAAAGAAGGTCACATAACCACATTAGAAAATGTGAGTATTTACACAGAATTCTAAAGGGAGACTGCCATCCCCAAAGCCTCCCACATCCACACTGAAACATTAGAGGCAGTGGTGGTCTAGTTTCCCCTTGCCATAGGTTATGATCTATTTTCATTATGGACAAGTCTCCAAGTCCTCCCAGTTACACAGGGGTAATCCAAGAATAAAAAATGTGCATTCTTCCCTACTCCATACTAAAAATGATGGACATTGTGATCACATTGCTGAAAAACTGAATGTATAAATAAAGAACATGTGAAAACATGGCAGCACAGAATACTGTAAATATCTCTACACATACAGAACAGGGTTGCTTAGTTTTAAAGAAGGTAGAAGTTGCATTCATACATATTTCTGGTTCAAGAAGTTCAATTAAAACTACAAAACTCTCTTCCAAGCTGTTGGGATTGTGCTTTTTGAAGATTTTTATAAGCCTCCAAAGCAGACATATTTTATTTCTAAGTATTCATCGATGCCGTATTTTGAACCTTCTCGCCCTAAGCCAGACTGTTTTACCCCACCAAAAGGACTCTCCACTGAGGAGACTATGCCTTCATTAACACCAACCATTCCAACTTCCAGCTGTTCTGCAACTCTCCAGATCTGAGCTGGATCTTGGGAGTAGAAATATCCTGCCGTGCAGACACAGAGATACAGGAATGAAAATTAAAATCAGGAAGAACAATTGCAGAAGACTGTGAAAAAGAGACTTATTGACATTAAAAATTGTCACCCCATAACACTAAAGCTCATAAAACCACAGAAATACATTTATCTGACAGAGAGGCATACCTGCTAAACCCACATTAGCTGCGTTTGCTATAGCAATAGCTTCTGCTTCAGTCTCAAATCTGTCAATATAAAGAGAAAAAATACAAATGAGGCCTGCAGTTCGTCCACCATCTTGCTGACTTACTGACAAGAAGCAGCCTTATCAGAAATAAAAAAGTCAAGATGCAATTTTTTTCCAAAAGGGTATTTTAAACATCTAATTTAATTTTCACTTTGAAACAACGGAGGAGTTTCTACCACTTCTCTTGATTTAAACTGCAGTTAAGTAGTTAAGATTGCCTTTATTATCCCTAGATACTGGTATCTAAAACATTTTACTTCACACGCATTAGCCCACTAATTTCCCCAACTACACAAGCACTCTGAACTATGAGAGCTAACCGTATGTTCTTCCATCACACTCAATTGCTCTGGACAGAGGCAGGGAAGGTTTTAAGGAGAAAAGAGAGCTCTAAGTCATCCTCCGTCAGAAAAACTTGGGACTAGCAAATCACATGACAAACTGCAAAGTCCTGCCTCCTACTTCATACCACAAATCATGAAGTTGAAGGTTTTGCTGCTATCTACCCTTGCTTAACTGCTGATACAATTTAAAAGAAAATTATTTTCAAAAAGTTGCAGAGATGCTAAAATCAGGTCAAGAGAGAGAAACAAATGAACCACATATCCAAAGTAAGTCTTCACATGTGTACCCCAGTCTTATTACAAGACTTGTGCGATCGTACAAAAATATCTTTTGGCAAACTGTCATTCAAATCTTATTTATTCAAAATAATCTTTCATTGGTTTTTTTAATTGCTATTTTTAATCTGGAAAATGAATAATCTTACTTGATAACTGGCGCTAAAGGGCCAAATGTCTCCTCTTGAGTGCAAAGCATTTTTGTTGTTACATTACTAAGTAATGTTGGCTCAAAGAAATTCTTCCCCAAGCTGTGTCGTTTCCCTCCAGTCACAACAGATGCTCCTTGAGAAACTGCATCATTAATGTGTCTCTCTACCTGAGGTATGCAAAACAAAAATCTCAAAGTCAGCATTTAGGAATGAACAACAGTATATTTTCCACTGAAGAAATAATACTTTCCAGTACTAAATAGAAGATTTTGAAGAGAGGTTTATACTTTGCAGAAGACCATTTGCAATATTATTTAAAATTTCTTTTCAATTTTTATTTCTCTCAGTCTGACATAATTTCAGAGGGATAAATTATGAGTATGGCCCCAGTCTCACAGATATTAAAGATTCAGCTTTTCTGTTGAAATGAAAAGATTACATCCAACATGAGAAAAAGTCTTTGCAGGTCTAAGAAGTACACCTGATGTCACTGATCAAGCGCTATGAAAACAGAAGTACATGACTGTCATTTAAAGAGAAACAGACAACTTTCAGGATGGTACTGTCAAGAACGTTTTCCACCCCCTACATCTACAATTCATCCAAAGACAAGACAGTAATGAGAAAACTAAAGTAGCAGTCTCCACCTAGAATACTGTCCTTTGAAATTACAGAAAGGCAGTTAAGTGACTATACACTTGCTTGCTTATTTATATATATAGAAGTATATGATACACACACACACACAATATTTTTGTAATGCACAAAGGGAAGGCACGAAGGAAAGAAAGCGAAGTACTGTATCCTTTGTCTCCCAAATAACTCTGAATATTTTCGTATTCTATTATTTTATAAACAGAAAGAATCTGGCAGCATTCAAATATAATGGGATTCAAACCAAGCCTGCATGTAACTAAGCCATAGTATCTTAGAAAGTATGAACCACATAATTTAATAATCTTTAACCTTAGGAAGGGTGAAATATTATAGAAAATGTGAATTATTGCCGATTAAAAAAATAAAAAAAAATTCCTGGAGTCTCAAGTCATCCAAAACGGAAGACCCAAACCACGCATATAAGGTTTCAAGTGATTACAACATCCAGAGCTCTGGCATTTTTAACCGCAATGTATTATTCTGGTTAGCTTTTGCCAAACAGAGGCACTGTTGTTCAAAATAAGTTGTCGTTCACAGTGCTTCAGACTTGCAGGATCACCACACAACTCTCATAGTGTATCCAATTTCAGTAAATGTTCTTGAGAACAGCTAGGAAGTAATCAGGAGGAATGTTTCTCCTAAAGGAGGAATTTCTTTTTCCTTTAATAGAAATAGGGGAATGATACATTAACTGGCCACATCTGTTCATCTATATGCATACATGGACTTGGAGGAGAGAACACACTTCCAGCCACACTGCAAATACATTCTAACAAAACAAGCATGAAAAAAGTGAAATATAAATCTAAAGTTACTTTATGGACCATAAAAAGGAAATTAAGATGTCAAAACCGAAATCTTTTATTTATACCTTCTCCACTGCTTTTTCATTAATTAGTGGCCCTTGGGTAGTTTTTGCATCAAATCCGCTTCCGACGTGTAGTTCTCTCTCTATAGCTTTAGCAAACTTTTCCACAAATTTGTCATGGATTCCCTTTTGCACCAGGAAACGGTTTGTGCAAACACAGGTCTGAAAACAAACAAGAAAAGGAAAAACAAACAGTAGTTTATATTGTATTTAATCTATCCATGAATTCATTACAGCCTTCATGCCACAGTATCAGGTTACTACAGTGATCTGTCCTCTGCCTCTTCTCCATCATCCTAAGCTGTTACCTAGCTTTGCCATTTCTTTCATCACCCCTCTCACTTCAGAAATACAACTTCAACAAGCTGTCAGTATGTGTGTGAAATATGCCACACTGCTAAATTAAAGTCGCTTACGCTGGGAAAAGGTTTTGTGAGTTCTGTGGACTCTGATATATGGATCAACCAAGGTCCGGAACCTGCAAGAAATACCTTCTAATTAGACTGCAGAATGCTGGACTGAGCAGCAGAACCTCAAATCACACTTGGTGGTGTGGGGTCTTTTTTTCTGACTCTTTCATTAATTGAGTTTGAGTTTGCTTTCTTCCTGGAATTTGTTTTTAAGTGCTCTCAGTTGCCTACTTATTTGTGCTACCCCTTTGCTCTGACTACATCCTATTTTGATTGCTACAGTCTCTCAAAAGTAACAGCTACTTTATCCTTCTATGCAGCAGCAAAGGTGCCTTTTATGTTCGATCTTGTCCAATCTGTGTCTGATCACTCAGTGGTCCTTGTCCACATTCCATTCTATTTTGTTTCCTTCCTTTCTTCCCAAGATTATTCTTATGTTTTCTTCTTGTGTTATTCAAGCAACATTTTCCCAACCAAATGACCTCCCAATCCCACCAAAAACTTGCTGCTTCTCCAAAGGTGGAGTTCATCAACTTCATGTTCACGTGTAGAGGTAATACTCATAAGGCTGGAACAGTCTCCACACAGCCCTGCTCAGCTGACTGTTCTGGAAAGTGATGCTCTTAAAAATATTTGACTCTAAGTAAAATACATTTGAAGCAATGTATACTTGAATCCTGTCTATCACTTTTTTAAAGCTACTCATTGTGGAAAAATCGAGTCATGAGTGTCTCAACAGATTTCAACCCCCTTAACTCCTGCTGGGTGCTTTCAGAATACAAAAAAAAGACTTGAATCGAACACACAATCATACAGATAGAAACATTTATCATGAGACTTGAAGCCATTATTTTAAGAAATGGCTAGGCACATGTTATAAAATATAATCCTGAGAACTGGGGCAGGATGGTGTCTTCACAGCTCTAGTTCTCCAATGAATTTAATGCTAACAAAGCATATGACAAAATGCCTTATCACTTCTCACGCTCTAACAAGGGGTCCTAGTGAACATCTTCCTTCCCAGTGATACTATTGACTGCCGTGTATGTTGTGAAAGTACATGGGATTTTACAGTGTTGTTATTCAGACTTGCTGATAACTGGCTTGAGTGCCCAGAGCCATGTGTGACTCCAGCATCTTTCTCTTCACGATGAAGTGTTCTATGCTTCCCTTTTACATAAAATAGCTTATTTACAGCTTAAACTATATGTACGGCTCTTCACTTTCCAGAAACAAGGACAAAAAGGTTACTCTTACCTGCCCTGAGTTTCTATACTTAGAAGCAAGGGCTCCTGCAACAGCACGGTCCACATTGGCACTGTCAAACACTATAAAAGGAGCATGTCCTCCAAGCTCCATGGAAACTCGCTTCACAGTGCCAGCTGCGTGTTTCAGCAATATCTGTAGGCAATAGAGGAGACACAGAAATTTGTACCTCTACCAGATGTGAACTATGGAACCACAGATGGAAGGCAGTGAAAAACTAACTCTGGCAGGGAATTAATCTGCATCTTCTCTATAATGCTAGACCATCTGTTTTCTCCTATAACAAAAACAAGGACTAATTTCCTTCATTAAAATCTTTAGAGAGTAAATTCTGGCCCAGAAATAACAAAGAGGATTTTCATCAACTTCAGTTCAGGTCTGGCTTTTATACACTAATATTGCCACTCTTGTTTGCTTGTTCTTTTCTCTTTTGGTAATAAAAATCTTGACGACTATTACAAATTTTTTCCAAGATCTGACATAATTTGGGATTAAGATTTGCCTTGATATCAGACTTTTCTTCATTCTGCATACGGCCATCCCATAGAATTCTACCATCTTCTACCCACGCTCTGCAGTTTTATTGATTTCATTAGAGATGGTGACGAGTAGGATTGCTTATTGACTAAGGTTGATAGGAGAGATGCAAGGGCCTCAGTTCTCTAACACCTTCTCTCAACTGCAGAAGCCATTCCTGAATAGTACCTTTAAAACTCAATTTCAGTGTTCCTATTAGTATGTTGTCACCCTATGATATGAAACAAGAGCATCTTGTACAGAACTGTTCACATCATAATTTAATAAAGGGCAATTATCCAGAAGTTGCACACAGGCATCCTTCTGCGAAGTACTGATACTAAAATAAATAGGCAGTATCTCAAGAAGTACACAATTATTTGGACAATCTGTATACAGTAGCCAGAAAAGAAGGCAGCTCTGTATAAAGGCACACACTTTCCCCCTACCTTTCCAGTATAACCACAGTAATAATCTTCAAGGATATTCTGTGCACTTATGTACCTTTCCTGTTGCTGTGGAGCCAGTAAAAGATATTTTGGCTACCAATGGATCAGTGCACAGAACTTCCCCTACAGCTGGTGTCTGTTGTCTGGAACAAGGAACAACATTATACACTCCTGCTGGAATTCCAGCCTGGTTTGCCAGCTGCAACAAAAGAAACACAGAATTTGCATTATCAGTGCATTTTGTATGAGGAATAGTCACTTAATGTTTGTTTATTGTTTTGAAGAAACCAGTCTGTAAGTCAACGGAAGCCGAAACTGCGCAGCACAACTCGTAACAGATGCCACGGTGTCAAGACAGCAGCTTCACTCCAGTTTCAGCTGGCTGTCATTCAAAGTCACCAAAGGAAAGATATAAAGATGTTTTGTGTAGTTAAATGGCCAGGTCCTCTTTGAGGCTCTAGACCATATTAAAGGCAACTTTCAAAATTCATACTAAACTAAAACCTCTGGATCAATTCAGCCAACTTGTCCTTCCTTCATGTATGAAGTCAGCCAAAGTTATCTTTGAAGCCCATCTGACTCCCCATTTACAGCTTCAGTCCACCGCTAAGGTAAAGCTTAGCATAAAAGCTCACCTCCCCAAGAGCTAATGCTGATAAAGGTGTGTCCTCTGCAGGTTTCACTACCACCGTACAGCCAGCTGCCAGAGCTGCACCAACCTTCCGGGTAATCATAGCGCTGGGGAAATTCCACTAGGATGAGAGAGAAAAGTACAGTCAAACTTGTGAAAATTTTGCCTCCTGTTTTTGCAGAAATGGCTGACATTTTCTATAATTACATGATAACCTAAACAGACCTGCATGATGTGCTTTGTCCTGAGTGAACATTACAAAGAAGCACTGCCAATCCAGGAAGAAGTGAGTACAAGGTAGAAATGATACTTTACAGGGGTGTTTGCCAGGGCTGGAGGAGCCATAAGGCCACAATGCTGTGGGCTGAGCTGAAAACCTTCATATGATTTGAAAAATTCAGCTATGCTTACTGGGGTTATAATGGCTGCCACTCCTACTGGCTGCTTCAGCACCAGGATTCTTCTGTCATTTGCAGATGCTGGAATGACATCACCATAAACCCGGCGAGCTTCCTCCGCAAACCACTCCAGAAACGAGGCAGAATACAGGATTTCACCCTGTGCTTCTTTCAGAGGCTTCCCCTTTGATTAAATCAGATTGAAGATACACAGTAAGCGGCAGACTGAAGCGATAAAACCAAATTCAAGTCATTTCAGAGTTTCTGTTCCTTTCACAGTACTTTATAATCCCCTATCATGTACACTGCAGTCTCCAAAAATGATTATATGATTGCAGCAGCAATAGTTGTGTGGCTTCAATATACCGTCATTGTCTAGTCAACATTTTGTTTGTTGTGCCTGGATTCATACCTGCCCAAGACAAGAGCTGGAATAGCAAAAGTAGCATGTGTTTATTTACAAACCCTGCAGTTACCTGCTATTACCATTCTGAAGAAGATGCAAATCACGGCAAAACAGTTACAAGTTTATGCCAGGGACATTTGTTTTGGGGAGTATTACTTTGGACTACCTCCAGGTCTGATCCTGTGGACTGAATGACCATTAGCAGCTGCGACACCACAGAGGAGCTGCTGMAGCATCTTCTAGCATGGTTTTATCCAAAAGGATACCAGTCTGTGAGCTCCCAGACTGCTCTGTGATGCAAACGAAAGCACACTGAGTGAATCCAACTTGGAGACTTGCTTTAACAGTACTGCAATTTTTTCTGAGTCAATGAAACTGATGAAACACAAACATTTCTGCCATGAACACCATGCTTTAGGTTGATGCATGCTTTTGCACACCATGAAGCACAATGTGGGTCTGATATCCGCTGGATTGTTCGGTACTATTGTCATCAAAACAATGCATTGTATTATTTATGCCAGAAACAGAAAAGTTTGAAACGTTATCCATTGACCTAACAGAGCGATGTGTTGTAACGCGCAACACGTCTGCTAGGCTCAACTTTTTTAAGTAATAAAAAAAGATACAGTGGCTAACCGGTGAAATGCATACAGGGTGTTTTGACGGCTCTCAGTGTTATTTTATTTCAATGTTAGCATCCCGCTGTGACGCTTCTGAACAGGCTGAATGCTCGCACGGGCCAGAACCCATGCTGACGGCGGCAGCCGCCACCGCGCCGCTCCCCCGGCAGAGGCAGGCCCCGCCGCCGTACTCACGTTCTCGGCCGTTATGATCCTCGCCAGCTCGTCCTTGTTCTCCATCATCAGCTCGTACCATCTGCGGAGGCGCACGCTCCTCTCCTGGGCAGAGAGAAGGCTGCTGTGGCCGCCGCCTGCAGGGAGAGCGCGGCTCCTGGAAGCGAAGCCCCGGAAGACCCCCGGGGCGGACCCGCAGCCCGCCGGGGGACGGGCGGCCCTCGCCGGACCGGACCTCCCCGCCCCGGCCGCCTCCCGCCCCAGGCGGCGCTAGGAGCCGCGCCTCGCCCGGGGCCCCTTGGCCGCCCAGGCGGGCGCCATCTTCCGCGGCCGCTCACCTTGGCGGGGAGGCGGCCCCAGGCGGCGCCGGCCTCGTGCGCGGCCCGCACGGCCGCCCGCGCCTCGGCCGCCCCGCAGTCGGCTACCCGGCCCAGCTCCTCGCCGCTGGCCGGGTCCTGCACAGGGAAAGCGGCGGGCGTCTCCACCCAGCGGCCGCCCACCAGGCCGCCCTGGCGCACCAGGGCGGCGGGCAGCGCCCAGCTGCCGCACCGCGCCGCCGCCGGACCCGGGGGCGGTGGGGGGAGAAGGAAGAGGCGGCGGCGGGCAGCGGCGACCCACCGCGGCAGGAGGCTCGCCATGGCCGCGCACCGGCGACAGGCGGCGAGGCCCGGGCCGAGCCCACCCGCACCGCCCCGGAGGAGGAGCTGCGCAGGGGCCGGGCCAGAAGTGGCCTCTCGCCGGGGGCACGGCGTCGGGCGGGACCCCGGGCAGCGGGGCTTGGTTTGCCCTTGCAGGCGTGGGGGCGGCTCGGTCGGAGGCTTCTGTTTCCCGGAGCCCCGTTTCCCCAGCCCCATCGAGACCGCCCTCCGGAGGGAGAGGGGGGACTTGCGCTCGATGGCTTGACTGCAGGAGCACCGGCCCGCGGGTGGCTGTGGTCGCACTGGGCCAGTGGCCCTCGCCTCCGGGTCCCATGGCGGCTGCGGTCGGTCGTTGGCACGAGGGCCACGCGAAGCCCCTGCCCGGAGCCACCATCTCGCTGGGGACCGGCGTGGCTGCGCCACAGGTGCCAGCCTTGCCTGCAGGCTGAGCAGCAGCCTGGCATGGCGGCCAGGCCAGGTTTGCATGGAGGATGGCTGGGAGCCGCAGTGTGCCCAGCCTCTGCAGTCAGACAGAGGTTGATTGCAATGTGTATGGCAGTAGTCCTCGCATGAATTGGGCTTTCAATCTGGATCATAAGACCCAAACGTATGTGTGCAATGTCCTATCGGCTTATGACCAAAGCTTATGTTTTTGTATTGCCTACAACTCAGGAGCTAGTGTGTTTCTTCTAATACTGCTTTGGCAATTGGCTTTAATTTTTTGTGAAATCTGACGTAGCTGTTGTAAGGCAAGTGCACCATGAGCTGGACAAACTGTGGAAGGATGCACCTACCTGCCGTGCTTTTGTATGTTAACAGACTTCACTGCTGCTATGCAGTGATGGCAGTTACACTGCCCAAACCCCAGAGATATTACAGAATTCAAGAGGGGAACCTACAGGTTATTTCTTTTTTTATAAATTACTTTATTTGAGGTAAAGAAAAAYATTGGTATAAAATAGCCTTTCAAATACGGCAGTTGTTTACTTGCTGTGTCAGCAATATGTCTGAAAGAAAAGGCATGCTCCGTAACCTACATTTCAAAGGTCACAGTGCTACTGCTCCAGGCTTTTGAAAATCACAGTTCGAGCCAGCATCATGGCTGGTTTGAAGATTTGGTCTGTTTTGCTGGTTATACTATTCCATTTCTGTCAAAGATGTATCCCAAGTGGAATTTCAACACATGTTGAAATAGGTAAGACATGTTCAGAATGAATTTTCGTGTCTTTTGAGTTGCTTGGGAAGAGAAGTAAATTCAATTCGGCTGGAAAGCAAAGGGAGGAAATAACATTCAAGTAATGAGCATTCTACATAATTTTAAAAAAATGTGAATAACACATAGGATAGATGAGTAGTTTGGAGTTTGAAACTTTACTGTTTTTATAAGCAAAATGCTTGAATCAATTTGGTTGCTATTTTTCTGTCTTCTAAAGCACAGGCATTATGTAACTGGAATGTTTGTGTCTGTGAGTCTTACACAGACAGGGTTTGGTTTGGAGAAAGAAGAGGAATACTTTACGCAATTCATGGGATTGTTATATTTAAACTAGAGACTAACACAGATCATTTGTGGTAGCTCTGTTTTCAAATCACCATGTATTAATTTTCCCATACCTGCATAAAATAGATAAAATGCTGTAATGTGTTTGTATCTATGACTAACATAATGAAAATTTTGTTCTGTGTCTCTTTCAGGTAGGTTGCTATCTGTAGCCTGAACAGCCTAGATTTGTAGAGAATAAAGGAGAGAACTGAGTGAACGTCAAAGTGGGGAAATATTTCTGCTTTTAATTTCTTGTTTGCATGTGTTATTTTTAAAATCTGGTTTCCGCTGTAGTTCTTGTAAGAACACTCATGAGCAGTGTGAGGTTATTCTGAAATGTTTACTCATAATAAATTGGCAGTTTTAATTGTTTGTTCTTCTGTTTCTGATCCTAAATCCGTTGCTCAAACAGATAGTAAAACATATGATGTTGTCTTTATTCAGGTAATGTTCTCAGACTTTAAGTACTGAATACATGCAACTTTGAACAAGTTAAAGGCTGGGGTTATTCATGGCATTCATTTGAGACTGAGAGTATGTTCCCTTACTGAGTGTTGTACCCTTGGTCAGCATCCTGCAACCATTCGCTTTTCCTAATGATATGTCAAGAAACCCACAGTAATCAGTAGGAGAAGTCACACTGCCTGAGATTAGGCAAGCACATATATCTTTGCAAGCTCGGGGCTCTAATTACTGAGTATGAGCTTCTGAAAACTTGAAATAACAGATTTGGCAGAATAGAGTATGTTTGCAAGGAATCTACAAAGAGAAACAAGAGCTTACGGATCTGTCCCAAAGCAGTCTTTTTTTCTAACCAAGGAAGCATATTGCAGAAAACCTGCATTTATATAATTTAAAGATCTTGGTTGTCTGAGGAGTAGTGTGTACACTGAACTATTGGGTCATAGTTTACAACAAATTTTGTCCATTTGTCTGAAAATGACATTAAACTGGCTTCAGCTCTGATGTTGCTCAAATCAGTGCTGTTATTAATGTGCAAATAAAAGTCCATGATGATAAGATACTGAAAGTTATTGCTAAATCCAAACACGGAGTATGCCAGGAAGAAAAAAAACCAAACTGTGGAAAGGAACCTCCGACTCAAAACCAGCACCAAAGTCTATCCTGGACAGACTTCTGAAAGTACTTTTAAAACAGTGAAAAGCTCTGCCTGTTCAAAATGTTGATCATGTTCAGTGTGCTCAGCAGAGCTGTGCTGTGTCCTACTTGCCATGGCCTTGTTGCTGGAGGCAGGTCTGAGTGGGGAGGCTCTTCCCCCCCAGGGGCTCCCATCAGACCCATGGGGCTCTGTGGAATTGTGGGGATCCATCATTAAATTTGTTGTAAAGGTGAACTTCTAGGACCTGGGCCCACCTGAGTAATGAGAGAAGTCAGGGGGGACGGGAGAAAGGAAAAGCAAACTGCCAGACTGAGAGTCTCTCAYACTGGAAATAGAGATGTGTGTTGAAATGGCTGAGCCTTAAAATGATAGACTTTTTTTTTAGTGTTATTTTTAAGTTATTCCTGTTTTGGTGCAAGGTTGGTCCTTAGGGTATCTTAACGTATTTGTATAAGGATGGTTTAGATCAGTGGGTAAAATTCAAAGTGAAAGATCATTCAAACCCACACAGTTTTGTCTAGATCTTATTCCAGAATGAGAGTGGGGTTTTTTTGTGATGTGATTTATTTGGTAAGGATCAAATTAAATTCAGCGTATTCTGGATTATCTTGATCAGTCTTAGTTTGTGAATAGCTTTAAGTGAGGAGTAAAACTTTGTGCGGGAAGGCAAGACGATAATCCATGCATGCAGTTTCAACCGAATAATTTTAGAGGCAATGTTGGGTACTTTTAGAATAGCATTAATAGATTATCCCTGGGATCTAATATTAATCAGAAGAAGACTTCATTAAAGAAAAGTGATGTCAGTTTGTTTCATTCTCTTGTTATGCTTGCTCAATAAGTATTTTGGCAGCAAGAATGTCTGCCTATTCTGTGAATAAATAGTATTATTTACCTTGCTGACTTTAGATTTTTGTTGTTTTTCATACATGTTAAAAATTAATCAAACTGTTAAACATCTGCGTTGATTCCTGAGATAACTTTTTCAATGTTAAGGGCAACAGTGAAACTGAAATACAATTCACGTGGGTCCTTTACAGCTAGAATTTTATGATCCGTACTCTATACGTGCTGGGTGTGATCCGTGTCAGTTCACTGCTGTAGCCCAGTTCTGGACACGGGGAGTTCCTTTTCCCTGTGATTAAGTGCTTCCAGCTTTGTTGGTCAGCTTGGGAGCTGGGGACTAGAGAGAGACTGATGAGACCTCAGTGTCCAGATAGTTCTGCCACAGAAACAGCATTTCCTTATTAGCTCCCTAGGAGAGAAAACACACCCTCTCACAAGTACAGCATTTTCTGAGAAATCATGTTKCATGCACCTGTGCCACTTGGCTTAGGTATGACGATGTGGTGTATTCTGTTTTTGATAATGCTTCTGACAAAACATGGGCCTGGCCACAGTACCTATAAATCAATACTTCAATATGTTGTTTTTCAGCACATAGAGCTCTGGAATTTTTCATTAAGCGTGAAGGGATTGTTAATTATAGACAGGTAGGAAGCATATTATTGCTTAATTGTGTACGCCTTTCTTCTGAGCATTTTTCTGTCTGTATTCTTGCCTTTCTTTTCTTTATTATTTATTCTCAGTAAGATGTGTGTAACTATTGTGCCTAGACTGTATTTTTACCTTGTTCTGTTGAAAATCGTTTGACTCCTTCTGAATACTATTGCAAATATGTAGTAATTATAATAATGTGTATATACTGTGTGTGGTTTCTTGCATTTTTTCCCATCTTCTTAAGTCATACCCTCCATGATAGTTGCATTAGAAGAATCAGTAGAGGACTTTTGGAAAGGAGATTTAGTAAACCTAAGGATAGCAAAATGACAGCAAGGTTTTGAGTTTAGTCCACCACATATATCATTTAACCAATTTCTGATTGGTGCAAATAGCTTTTTCTTTCATGGCCTGTATCCAGCAGAGCACTGTAAGCATGTGGACAGTTTTCATAAACACATGAACAAAACACATATGTGTTGTGTGTTTAAAACATTTTTAATATCTTTTAGCACAATATAAAGAAGGCCATTTTATATAATTTGATCTTTTATCAAAGTAGGACATCACTCAAGGGAAGTATTCACATTGTCCACTGTAGACAGCTATGCTGTGATTCAGAGGATGGAAGATAGCAGACCAGGCTTTGCGTCTAGTCCAAGAGGAGGAGGGCACCTTCAGAAGGTGACTTCACCAGTACCTAAGTTAGACCACATGAATACTTTCCTAAAAGGCCTTTCAAATTACAGTGTATACTGTTTAGTTTAGTTTTGCTTACAAGTATTTTGGCAGGAGCACGGCAGGAGGATGGGGGATGGTGACGACACTGAAATAACGTATTTTACCAAGATAATAGTTGTATCTTGCTGGATATTTAAATTTTATCTTCAATATTGGCAGTGAACTGTGGTTTTGTGCTGCGCAATAGCATTCTGATTCCTTTTTTTCCTGTCCTTTTCCCAGTTATTACTAAACCACCAAGATGCATTTCAGGCTGGGAGCATTTATCCTGATGCCTTTTATCCTTCAATCTGCAAAAGTGGTAAGGAAAGCTTTATAAGTCCAATATTGTAACAACTGTATTTTTATGTGAAAATCCTACAGAATTTAGTAGGGCTGAAAATAGTTATGTTGTAAGAAATTAAGTATGGCCAAAAATACTTTCCTGCAAAAACATCCACCATTTTTGTTAGTATTTTGAGCCTTTTTGTAGAACTATATAAGAAAATAATACATTTGAAAATGTTTTAAGAAAGTAACTTTTGGGTAAATTTAACTATTTAATGTGTAGGGCAATTTGATAGAAGGATGCTGTTTGACTAAATTAGGTCAGATGACTGAGGACTGTCTTGGGGAGAAATTGAGAGGACAAAATGATCTTTTTTCTAAGTCTTAGGGAAAGCCTAGAGCTAATTTCTGTATTAGGAAGTATTAGTTTCGATCAGATCAATCACAAAGATGATAGGAGAATATAAAAAGCTCACAAAACCAAAATAGTGTAGGACTTGGCGGGGGGGCGGAAAGTGTAATATCCCAGTTTAAAGCCTTTCTTTTCCAGACTGCTGTCTTTTGCCTTTTCCTGTTTGAAATGAATGTCAGTCTTAGTTTTGGTGCTTGCGGATCTAAAGACTGTGCTACAAAATTAGCACCCTGTTGCAGTGGCTGTAAAGAGTGTGTCTTGTCTTGCAGCTGGTCCCCTGATTTTTCAGCTCTGGTAGGTCAGCTCTTGATCATAATCGGCTTCTCCAGCAACACCGGAGCTATAAAACAACCAGCTAGGGCTTGCTCCAGGATATTTGCTACTAAAGTGGTAAATCTGGATAGTGAGCAATTAGCAAATGGGACAAAGACAGCCTGTCCTCCAACAAACAAGCTATTAGGATGTTTAGGCAGATACCAGAGACAAGGCAGTGATACGTAGTTTGTGTAAGGATATCTGGCCAATTGATTGTTGATACCTTACTGAAAGTCTAAAGTATGGGAGGTGATTTATTTTAGTGGGTCATGCAAATTCAGATCCATTACATTCAAAGTGTTCTTAGGATCTTTGTTTGGTTTGCCTCATCTTTTACTTGTTTTTCAGCTGAGTGCCAGTGTCTCCACTTATCTCAGTATTTTTTTTTCCTGCCTCAAACTGCAAAATACTTGTTTGTCTTTCCAAGGACACTTTCCCCATCTTTTCTCATTGCCTGCTCTACTTAGAGTCTTAAATCACACAGTGGCAGCTAGACTTCTCATAGTTTCTCAGTCATAGGTTGTTGATGCTGACTGTTGTTTATGCCAACTACAGGCTGCTTGGTTTATATCCTGATAGGCAGGTTGCCCCATCCAGGTTGCCTACCGGGGGATCTTCTCTGTTGTTATGTCGTGGTGCTCAGTTCACATCCAGATTGCCCCTCTGCTCTGGCATTTAGTACTGGTTTTGTCTCCTGTCACTCACCAGCTCACTGTTCCTGGTCTTCTGCCTGGCTCTGCTAACATCTTGTCCCAAACTTCAGTCTCACTTGCATTGTTTTCAGGACTGATGTTCTCCTGGGATTTCTTCAATTCCTACCTGAACTTGCTTATTTCTATCTACCTCATCTTTCTCTTCTAACAGTTTTGACTTCTGCCTTATACCAGGCCAGTGATCAGAACCTCTCTATCTGCAGCCTCCAGCCCACATTCCTTCGCTAAAGCTGGGGTCCATCTTGGCTTGTTTTATACTTGGGCCACTTGTCAGCAGTCTCCTTAGTCAATGTGGAAGAAATAGGTACCTCTACAGATCTGAGCTGTTTTAACTGTGTGCCTCTAGATCAAGAACAAAGCCATCCAGACTGCCTTTCCAGGCAGGAGACAAACTTGGATGTAGAAGTCTACTCTGTGAATGTTTAATTTTGGTCTAGCAAATCCCATCCTTAAGTTATCTAGTTCAGCTGCGCTGTAAAATGTCAAGAGGCCAGGAGGTGGCTGAATCACCCACAAGGTCTGCTCTCTCATTTTCAGCATTTAATATGCCTTAATCTTCTGCAGTTTCACAGTTCTGTCTGAACAAACACATACTCTTCCTCCAAGTGTACTGATGGTCCAAACAATCTATCTCCTGCCTACCTTCTTCGCCCTTAGAGAATTTAATGTTGTGCTGCTTAGTCTTGTCACATCAGCATCACTTTGCCCTCAGCTTTATGTAGGTACACAGAAATTTTTAGGCAAGTTCACTGTTAGATCCTACATAATCTCTTCTGCATAAATCCAAGTGAGAGCAATAATTGATGCTTCAAAGGAAAACCTGGTTTTTCCTGCTTTCCTCTGCCCTTCTTCTGCTCCTACACTGATTGTATCTTGGCAAGTTTGCCATTCTGTTGAAAATGATGATGATGGTGATGACATAGCCCTCCTCCGCCCTCTGGAAACTGATACCTGTCCCAAAGCATGATATTTTGAGTTGGCTGCTGTACCCATCAGCTTTTCTGCCATACAATTTGATGCATTCATTTAGTCAACAGCTTCTCTGTCAGCTCTCTTTATCCTCTCCACTTGGGAGGCAGTTTTTTGTTGTACTGTACCTACTCACAGGCACAGAGAAAGGGAGCAGGCACAAAATTTTCAGATGCTTCAAACCAAAATTGTGGAAGGTAAATCTAGTATCTCTTTTGACAGTATAAATCATATAAAAATACATCTCATTTGGCTCTTCTCATGTAAGTGGATTGCAAAATCTATCGTCTGTATGTTATGCAATTGAACAAAAATTTATGTTTTTTTCATGGAGAAAACCTTTTTCTTTTTTTCTTTTTTTCTTTTTTTCTTTTTTTCTTTTTTCTTTTTTCTTTTTTCTTTTTTCTTTTTTCTTTTTTCTTTTTTCCTTTCTTCTTTTTTCTTTTTTCTTTTTTCTTTTTTCATTTTTCTTTTTCCTGTTTTTCTTTTTTCTTTTTTCTGTTTCCCTCTTTTCCCTCTTTTCCCTCTTTTCCCTCTTTTCCCTCTTTTCCCTCTTTTCCCTCTTTTCTCTCTTTTCTCCTTTTTCTTTTTTTTCCTTTTTCCCCAAAGAAAAAATCAGATACTGATATAATTTTATTGCAATAGGAATATTCCATGATGTGTCTGAAGACACTCACTGGTCACCATTTCTCAATACAAGTATTCACTACATCAGAAGGAATTATCCTCAGCCTTGGGAAGAGGTAAGAAAATTTCTTTAACTTTTGACTTTGCTTTCTACTGTTTTCTTCACCTTCACTTGTTGTTGCAATTTCATCCTTTGGGAAGTGTAGAAAAAATACACATTTTTAAATTAAAGTCTCTGCTGATAAAGGAAAATTTGAAACCCTATTTTCATCTTTACCAGACAAAAAAGTTACGGTTTCCATATCAGTTATCTCCAATGTGGTCTGGTGCTTATGACATATTTCATAGGTCCAAACTTTCAAATGTGATTGGTGGTCTTGAATTATCGTCAGATCTGGTTGAGTGTTTGCCACTTGAAAACCAGGCGTCTTTTAGAATTCTCACTTGTGAAATCTTGGACTTAGTCCTGATTTGCTCTTGTTTATGGTATGTGAGCTACATAGGAAGAGAGGAAAAACAAATTGTCAAATTGAGGATGATTTTAAAGGTCATACTCTTTTCTTTTCCTTACTGGAGAATTTGCCATTCTCTCTCTGCTCAGGAGGGTCATACAGGTAGAGCAGCATTTGAGAGCATGCACTCTTTAAAACCTAAACAAGTCTGCCTGCCCTTTGACTGGCCATTGGTGATACTGATCTTGTGAACTATTAACCCTTGGGAAGTATAAATTTGTCAAAAACTATGATTCAATTACAGATTTTTAAAAAACCTCTGGAACTTACAGTGATTCAATGCAGAGAAGTCTTTTCCGGAGAAGTGAAATTTCTGTTGCTGATAAATTTATTCCAAATAACTTTTCTGTTTGTAGGAATAAGATGAGCAATTTCGTACCTGGGCTTTAATCAGGTAATTTTACAGTGAACAGCACTTGTACAGGAATGTCTTTCTCTCCACACCCATGGTGGCAGAGGGGGTTCACTCCTTGGAAGTGGAAGTGTTTGTCCTCAGTCCAGAAAAACACTTTAGTACACATCCAACTTGAAGTACACAAGTTGTCCTGACATCAACCATGTAATTCTATGGTCTTGGACTGTATGAAGTGCTTAAAGCTTCTCAAGTCACAAAAAGTGACTCCAGCATCAAGGAATGAGCGGTCAACACTTTGTCGTGCTAAGTTCTTGGATTGTAAGAGTTTCTCAGCTATATCCTTGTTTAATGCACTAACGTAAAATGCTCACCTCTTCTTAAGGACAGTAAAATTACTGACATTACTACAAGTGGATTGTTGTTGTGTAGGCTACAGAGAAGCTGGTGGCTTTCCTGTTTGGAATTGCCTCACATATGGTGGCAGATGTTAGCTGGCATAGCCTGGGCATCGACCAAGGATTTCTAAAGGCCATGGGAGAAGTAAGCCTGTATTATTATGTTTATTGATATAACTGGATTTATTGGAATTGATAGCTTAGCTTTGGACTTTGGTGGGGAGGGAAGAGAAAAACTGGAGCCCTGTTTCAGGAAGATTTTCAGAGAGACGTAATGTCACAAACTCCATAAGAATAAAGTTGGTCAGGTTTGGGACCTGTAAACTTCAGGGCTGCTTGGATAATTTGTTTCTGTTCATATTTTTGTATGGAAGGATGAGTAAAATAAACAGACAGTTCTCTTGTTTTTCTCTTTCTGCAGATTGATTTTCATGGTTCATACTCAGAAGCTCACAATGTTGGCGATTTTGGTAATGTTTCTGTTTGCTGATCATAGATCCTTCTATTGGAATAACTAGTCCCCTTCAAAACCACAGTGGGTGATTCTGGCTCTTACCCTGTGTGATGCAGGAGCCAAGAATGAGTCATATGGACACTGTATTCTCACTCTTCCCCCATAGCTTGCAAAGCCCTGCTATCCCTGTCCTCGTGCTCCATGTTTCATGTGATAGGGCATATAGACACTTGTATTAGAGCCAAAACACAGGCTGAAGGATGCTAAAGTTTAAATGGAGTCACTACTGTGATTTTAAATGTTATGTTATTTTTATTCTCTGGAAGTATAAAATATGCAGCATACTTTCAGGTGAACCATTTATGTATTCTAAATATACAGCTGGAGGACCTACCATGTAAACATAGATAGCATAGCCATACATAGCTTCATCCATGCTGTCATCCATGATAGATACTTAACGGGTTTGGTTTGTTGGGCTTTGTGGGGTTTTTTCATTCTTCCATCTGCAGGAGGAGATGTACTGAGTCAGTTTGAGCTGGACTTCAGTTATCTGGCATCGAATTGGTAAGATTACCTTCTTTAATAATTATTTCTGCTTACTCTGTATACTCCCTGTGTTTTAACAAAATGCTGTCCTTCTTTATCTTTCTTTCAAAAGAAACCCTTGTGGCTATTGGAATTTTTCTGAGTTTGGTATTCCTTGTATGCATATTTACAGTTCCCTGACATGAAAAACTGGAAGGACAGAAGAAAAAAGAGTTTTACATATAGGAACTCAGCAAGGAAGATTAAATTATTTCTCTCTGAAGGGAATTATAAGTAATTATATATAAACTAATCAGTGAAAAAGGTTTGGTGGAATGTCCTAGCAATTAGTTAACTAACTCGGTTAAATAAATCTCACTTAGATTTCCATTTAAAGTTTTGGAAGTTGAGGATGTTTATGGTTATAGATGCTGTGGAATTCAGACAGGTTTTAAAAGCATAGAAAGGAGCAGCGGTTTTAGATAGACACAATTTTTTTCTCACAGTTTTTAACTGAAATAAAAAACTCACATGCCTTTTTTCTGCTGATAAAGTAGGTCATTTGAGTTGTTTTGTTTAAGTAGGATGTAGTTCATCTAGGTGTAGAAGGCACAGTTCATTAATAAAACTCTGGCACAGCTGTGGGAAATGTTTATTTGGCTAGGAGTAGATTTGGCACAGCGGAGAGTTGGAGGACATGCTCCAAGATTATGTGATCACCAAGCCAGGGAACCAGTGTAGGGAGTGTGGAAACTCTACCAGCAGTAGCCATAGGGGAATGGTTCTACAGGTTCCTGAGTTTGAACCTAAACAGGAGGAGAGTGTTGTACAGAGTAACTGCACCTGCAATCCTGGTCTTTCTGGCATTTTTAAATCTTCATGACCTTCTATAGTCTTTTGAAATTTAGAATATTTTAAAGCAGGCTATTGTTATTACAGAAACTGTAATCTTTTATCAGGTGATGTGGAAAAACTCGTTATAATACTTTAATCTTGTTTTTAGGTATGTACCTGTCAAAGACCTAGCAGCTATCTACAAGGAGTTTTATGGAAGAGAGATCATAACTGAAAGCACAATTACTGACTGTACTTACCTTCTGTTTCTCGAACTGTAAGTTGAATAGCTTTGTCTGGGTTTTCATAAGTGAAACACATGTAGGAAAATGATGATAATCCTATATGAAATGCTAGCTCAGAAATTTATGCATTGAGGCCAGCAATATAGACTCCCTACTAGACCCCAAAATCATAAAACACTTGAATTTTTTTAATGGCTAGAATACAAATTTGGACTGCTTAATAACTGTTAAATTCATTATTACACCACAGATTCAGCATCTTAGCTATTTAACACTTTTATGCATTTAACTTATTTATGCCTATTTATGTGAGAACAGCTGTGTCTTCGAGTACCATTGCATTGTGGCACGTCAGCAATATAATTTTCATGTACTGAAGGAGTAGTGTACATACCTAAGTAGATGGCTTACCTACACTTTATGTAGATCCTTTCAAATCCAAGAATAACTCAAAAGAGACTTTTGGTATCTGGCAGTGTCTGCTTCTGAATATCCTAAACAGCCTAGCTGTGTCCTTTATTTCAGTTAATTACCAATAGTCATGCAGCATTTACATACACTGAATCCCTCCAAATTAAGGGCAGAAATAAAGTTAAGATCATTACTTCTCACATTACAGCTTTTAAAAATATATTAACAGCCAACAAGGAAATGTAATGACTTGCATAGTATTTATCATACAGAAGCCTTGAAAAGAACTGTTTAAATAATTAAATATTATTAAATGAAGCAAATTTATTTCTGAAGATTGGCTTTTTTTTCAGGCATGGAGAAAGGCTTGCTGTTGCCAAGGTAGGTCTTCTGTTTTCTTTATGAAAATGAACATATAGCATGAAGACAATGTAACCCATCTTACTAAGTATGTTGCTTGTCTCTCAGCTTTTTCCAACATATGCTAGCAAATCTCCATTTCTGGTGGAGAAGTTCCACGAGTATTTCCTCGGAGGAGTGGATGACATGGCGTTCTGGACAAACAATATTTTTGAGCTGATGAGCCATATGCTAGAGAATGGAACCAGGTATAGCTGTGTCTCCTGCAATATGAAATGCAGTAGTCAAGTTCTGACACCCATTTAATAGTTCTTCTGAAGGCAGGTTCTTTCCYAGAAGAGGTGCTGAGCTTTAAATCCTCACTTGGACAAAGGGATTTCTGTGGCTGTCTTTTTACCCGGGTGCACAGGATTACATAGGCCTTGAGTTCACATTTGTTATGTGTTCATGCTCCTTTCCCCAGGCAAGGCTCTGGCATGCCCATCTGATACTCGAGAGGGAAAATTCGGGGCATTCTTTAAGACTCAAGGGCCTGCTTAAATGTTGCATAGCCATGCCCTGAGGTTCTGCCTGGCCTGGCAGTCTGAGCTGTGGTGGCACCTTCTGGCTGCTGTCATCAGCCAGCAAAGATGTCCCTTCCTAGGGGAGGGCAGATATTGCCTTCAGACACTGAAGACGGATAGGATTAGAAAGAGTAGGAGTATATATTCTAGTGTTGGAAGCTCAGGCTTGTACTCAGAATATCATATTTTTTATAGAAGTTCTGGCCCCGTACTGCTCTGTTACAAGTGTAACCTTACTGTAGATAACTTTATAAGACCAACAGTGGCAATTAATCCATCCATTTATATGGAAAATATCACTGCAGCTATTTTCGGAAATGATGTTTGAAATACAATATGGCATAATCTGTTGTGTTCTTTGTTCCAGAATGGCACTTTCATTAAAAGTCCTTTAGATTATTAGAATTAGCAGGACATGTTACAGTAAGTTTCCTTTAAGAGTTATATAAAGACATGTGAGATTCATATAGAACCTAACCAAGGTCATTAAAATAAATATCAAAGGGGTTTCTCAGGATTATAATGATGCTCCAATTTTGAATAAGCAGGGTTTCTTGAGAAAACTGATGACTTCTATCAGAGGAATCAGTAAGGATAAAAGTTTTATTTTTAGTTTTACTTCCATTGTGGGAAAGTGAATGTTTAAAATGCATTCTGCATATTTCTTTAGTGGCTGCTTCCTGCCTGAGAACCCTCTGTTTATAAACTGCACAAGGGAGCACAAGGACAGCTACATGTAAGTATAGCTCTGAAGGTTCAAAGATTTACTGATGAAAGGAGAGTCCTCCACTAATGTGGATAGTGAGCTATTGAAATTGGAGATCTTTTGGTTTATCTTTTTGTGTGTGAATTTGAGATTCTTTTAACATGAATAAATAAGCTTCGTATAGGGGAACTGTGCAGAACCTAGGAGAGACTTTTACCTTCCAGTCTAAGGACAAGAATACTTACCTAGCACTTGAAGTGCTAAGTCTTCACACTTTATTTGGTTGTCACTCTTTGTTCCGCTAATTATGAAACTATTGATTCATGTTTACCCTTATCGTAGCTAAATTCTCTCCTCATTTATAGAAATATGGAACTCAGCTGTTTGGAGCACAAGTGTATGTATTCCTCTAGCAAACATCTCAAGAGAAACCAGCTTAATTGGTATCTCTTGAGAACTCCCTTTATATATGGGAGAAATGGCCACCTGATTGCATGCAATATGATTGCTTCTCCTAGCTTTGTCATGAAACAGTCAAGTCATTAATTCAGTTATATTAATTGTTATTACTGCCTTCTTTATTTTAGCAGAAACAAACAATCAAAAAATGAACGTCACAAGAATACAACCTCTTTGCTTACAAAAACACTTGAAAAGAATATAAATTATACAGAGAGAGGAGTTCACTTCAACATACAATCTTGGGCAACGGTAAGTGAGAAGTGACAGACATGTCAGGTAAAATTCAGCTCTGCATAAAATTGTTTTAATTTCTGTCTGAGATGCTGTGTGTTGGAGCAGGGTCTCTGGATGTTAACAGTAGCCTGTGACTTCACTTCATGGAGCTTCCAGCAGCCATTGTTAATCTATATTTTTATATGTACATCGTAAATATTCAATTTTTATACTTTGCTCTTTGTGTAGTGAAGTTAGAACACATCTTGCAGTGCCAAAAATAACAAAATATATCTTTAGTACTTACACTTTAGTATTTACTTTTTACAGAATCATATGATCGCTTTTTGGGGTTAAGAAGTCCCAACAAAGCATAGCAGTGAACAATTAGCAGTGCTCCATTTAGAGCATACAGATTTTTGTCTCTTTCTAAAATGGTGCTTATGACCTGAGCCAGAGTCTGCTTAGATCAATGTGGTGATTTTCACTGTTGGTGACTTGGTTTCAAGGTGCTCCATAACGTTCTAGAGTTTCAGCCTGTGTTTTAACCATTCTTGTGTCTCTTTACTATTTTTATTTCAGAATTCCCTCCGCTTGATAAACCGTGCTTTTGCAACCAGTGTCTGGAGAGCATTAGCAGCTACACATCAAAAATCTGCTAAGTACATCTCCAAGCCAGCAGCTTCATATTTTCTGACTTCACCCTATGCTAGACTTGGATGGTTGGTAGTTTTTTTCTTCCAACCTCCCTCTTAATTTCTGAAAATTTTGAGTACCCACCAAAATATTTATGTTTATTCTTTGGCTACTCTTTAAAGGTGACAGTCCAAATCAATTACTGGTACAAATCTGGCTGAATGGCTTATATTGACCTGCCAGATCAACAAGTTAACCCATAAGACCTTTCTTTCAGATGTTAGCATAAGCCTCTTTGTGTTGGTACTGAATAAAAATGTATCGAGCAAAACTTCCATTCAGATGTGAATTGTAGTCAGATAACTTCTTTCTTTGGAAGGGGTTGTCTTGTCATTTTTTTACATTCTCTCCTTAGTGAAGGAGCTCAATGCTCCACGTGTGATCAAGCTCAGAATGGAAGGAACCAAAACTAGAACCAACATCGGCTCTAGTTCTGAACAGTATAGGAACATTGTTACCCTTTTTTGGTTATTGTTTGATGTTTGCGCAGAATTAATTGTCTGTCCCGAATTGATCACTGATGGTGCCTAGTGAGTGTTCTTGAAAATACTACAGCACTAGTAGGGAGTTCAAAGATAGATTCAGGACACAGAAACAGGCATATTCTCTCTCCTTGCCAGAGAGATTCTAGCTTTACCTGCAACAGGGAAGAGTAATCAAATAAGTTTGCGTTGCTGCTCATCTTGCTTTATTTCTTCTTTATTTAATCTGAAGATTTAATTCTTGAGTTTACTTCACACCAGGCAGATGAACAGTAGTTAGTTCTTTTCTCTCTATGTTCCCTCTCTAAAGTCCAACATGTTACTGAGACCTGTGATCCCTTTGCTTATCTACTGTTAAGTCCATTGATTAAATCAGAGCTTCAGTTAAAAAGATACTTAATTTCATCTTTTGTATTCTGTGTCATATGCAAGCAGCCCTTTTTCATGCTCCTTGCTCTGATTGCTCTCAGGTGCCTCGTGTCGGTAAGTAAAAAGCAGTTCCTACAGATCTCAGCTGCATTAATAGAAGATGGATCTTCAAGGCTCTGTTTTTATTTAATTCAAGAAAACAAAAATCATCATATATAATATGAAAAATGCTGTGTAGATTTTTAGAAAAATAGATGGGGAAAGACAGGTCTTGGTTTACCTGAAAGAAGTAGAAGTATTCATTTTCTGCTAACGTTGTGGTAGTCTGGAAGCTAATGCTGTGATTTTGTTGACTCCCTTGCTGTACAGGGCAATGATCTCAGCTGACCTAAACAAGGACGGATATGAAGATCTGGTGGTTGGAGCACCAGGGTACAGCACATTGGGCCATGTTCAGATAGGACGGGTGTATGTGGTCTATGGCAACCAGTCAGGTTTGCCGCCGGAGGACGTGGATCTAGATGGGAAAGCTGACCAAGTACTACAGGGTCATCAGGTGAAGGGTCAAGTCAGATATTTGTCACTTCAATTTTTTTTCCTGAAAATGTGGTAAATTTTGACTGAGCAATAGTATCATTAGTATGTATGAGAGTTATTCCTGAAATGCCCCTCTTGGTAAAAGGATGTCATATGCTTTTCAAGAAAAGTAACCATTAACTTAAGTCACAGGAACAATTAAAGCAATGGTGATCCATAGGTTCACTTTTATTACTGTGCTAGATAAGTGGGTATTAGAACATAATTTGCCCTTGAATAAAACTGAGGTAGCGTCTCTGTAAGTCACAGTATAGCTCATTTGGGTCCCTGCATTTAAGAAAATACTGTGATTTTTCCCTTCCTTTTCATCTAAAATTATTAATTGAATGTAAGTTTCAATTCCTTTGAAGCTACATTTTTTCATTAATTGATAACTTCTCACAAAACTATTGTTTGTCTTTACTAAGAGTTATTTTAGTTAAGAGTAACTAAGAGTTATTACTAAGATGTTATTTTAAAAAAAGAGAAAACTACAATATGACATGATGGTGACTGGCTTGTAACTGAGAGGCAGGATCGAATGATGTTTTTGAGGAATAAAGGTGATCCTCTAGAAGATATCTTTATTCACAAAGAAGAGAATAGAGAGAGATGCGATACGTTTCCTTTTAATCTGTTTCTGTGGTTGTAAACCGTGGAGTAACATCTGCTGTCTTCTTACAGAGTGTTTTAGCGGTTCACAGCTGTAATGCTGTTAACAGGAAGGATCATAAGCTTAACATCAATGGTGCACTAGGCTCAGAAGAGGAAATAGCAAAGCAGTGCAATATTGTGTTCAGTTATCTTATATTTTAACACCTCCACATCCTCAAACAGAACAGTTGACTCTGAGTTAATGTATTAGTATGACAGTTACTACTTGGGAGAACAGTGACACTAAGAAAATCTTAAGAATTGTTGGGATAGATTTTTGTCATCTCTGTTTCCAGTTCTTCCCTGTGCTGTGATTGCAAACGTGCATTAGGTTTTGATGGTTTTGTCTTGAAAAGGTCTGTTATTTTCATGAGAGCAATCCCTCCTCTTTTAGCCTTCAGGAAGATTTGGTTCTGCCTTGACAGTCCTGGACTTCAATGAGGATGGAGTGCCAGATCTAGCAATTGGAGCACCTTCTGTGGGATCTCAGTTTCTTACTTACAAAGTAAGCCACACACATGGGTTTGTTGGGGTTTTTTCCCTCCAAACAGAACATTTTTATTGATACATATTTTTTTGAACAGTGAAATGAGAGAGAGAATTTCTGTTGTTGCTCAAGGTGACATTGTAATTTAAACACAAAGTTTTATATCCTTTGTGGGTACTTTGACTAGAGCAATGACAGCTGTCTGTATTTCTCTTTCAGTGGCCTTTTTGCACATTAGAAATCCAAATCAGATTGCAACTTTGCAGCACTAATGTGCTGGAAATGTAAGGAGCCATTCATGAAATATAAGTGTACCCTTTTTATTTAGGAAGAGAGAGTCTGGAACAGACCTCATGGGTCAGTGAGCCTTGTCATCTGCTGTCACAGGCCAACAGATAATATCTAAAATGTGATATGAACACAGACACACTTGCTAAAATAATCAAGTTACAGAGGCTTAATGACTTGAAGACTACCAGATAAGCCCATGTAATGGTCCCTGAGTATTTTCGGCCCACACGAACTGAGAGGCAAAATGTTTTGGTTCAAACCACATCCATTAAGCTTAAAACTCTTCAGAATTTCAGATACTAACTTACCTGCCTAAATAGGTATTTCAGTGCTTTTATGTAGACCCACTAGCTTGGAAAATTGCATGCATCAGTTGTGCCTGGCACTGTGTGCCATTGCATTAAATAATAATTAAAAAAATCTGAGCCACCTGAATGTGTGTATAACCAATGTAATATACAGTATACTGTCCTTGCTCCTTACCCACAGTATGATGAAAATGTACTTCTCTGTACTTCTCTGGTTTGTTGCAGGACCCATTACAGCATGGGTATTCTTAGGTTTGGGGTGGAAAAGACAGTATTATGAGACGGCTCTGATAGGAAAAATGCAGTTGTATTAATAGCTTTTGCAGAACTGTTTCACTCCCTGTGCGTTGTCTTGGATTTCACTTAGTGCTGACATGCAGATGCTCTCATGCTATATTTGCTTTTCCTGCTGTTTAGGGTGCTGTGTATGTCTATTTTGGCACTGAGGGAAGAGGCTTGACATCTCAACCAAACGTTACCATAACTTGTCAGGTATATTGATCAGGCTAACACAGGGTTACACAAGCAGGAGGTGAGATAAAGGGGAAAGGGGCTTGTGGGCTTAAAAAAAGAACGTTAAAATCAAACTTCTAATTGCAAGGGAATTTAGACTGATGGGGATGGTGCAAGCAGGTGTTTGGCTGGGTTGGTTGTATGTGGGAAAGGCATTTGTACTCCAGTGCAGGGGAGGCAGCAGGGTGAACAGAAAGATGCATAGCCCTCCAAAAAAACCCAAAGAAAACAAAATTGAAGTTAGGGAGTGGGAGGGTAATTTGATCACAAGCAGACAAAGTTAGCTCTTTAGGAGTAAATCGCTCTGTTTTGTTACAGAATTGGTGGTTTCGGTTCCATTTCAGGCTTAAACTAACTGTTTATTGCAGTATTCCTACTGTAATCTTGGTTGGTCCCTCCTGGCAGCTGATGTTGATGGGGATGGAAATGCTGATCTGGTTGTGGGGTCTCCATATGCACCTGGTGGTGGGCAGCAGAGAGGATTTGTGGTTGCATTTTACTCTTATTTCAACAGGAGTGACCAAGGTAATATTTATTGAGTAAATTAATCTTCCCATATTTTATGTGACTGTTCATTTGTTCCTAATTAATCATGGGATAATTGAGGTTCGAAGGGATCTCAGGAGGTGTCTAGTCCAGCCTCCCACTCAATAAGGTGACAGCTATGAAGTCAGACCAGATTGCTCAGGGCTTTATCCAGTTAGGTCTTAAAAACCTCCAATGATAGAGATTGCACAGCCACTCTGGGCAGCTGTTCCACTTCTTGGCTGTCCTCATAGGGAAAAAAATGTCTTGTTACAGCCAGTATGAACCTCTCTTGTTTCAGCTTATGCTCACTGTCTATTGTCCTCCCACCTCCATGCATAGTGAAGTCAGAGGCACAGAAGGCATTAAGTACCCCAGTACACTGGGAAGAGCCTGGTTTTATCTCCTTGTTAACCTCCTCATAGGTACTGGCAGGCTGCTGTTAGGTCCACTCGAAACCTCTTCTCCAGGCTGAATAAGTCCCAGTCCCTCAGTCTCTGCTCACAGTTCAAGTGCTCCAGCCCCCAGCTATCTTGGGGGTCCTCTACTAAATTTGCTCCAGTTTATCAACGTCTTTCCTGTTTTGCGGGGTCCAAAACTGAACAATGTATTATAGGTGTGGTCTAGGGAGGAGTAAAGGGGGAATAATCACTTCTCGCAGTCTCTTTGCCATGCTCCTGCTTATATAGCCTGGGATGCTGTTGGCCATCTCTGCTGTCAGAGCCTCACGCTCAGCTCTCTGCCCACCAAGATCTCCAGGACCTTTTCCACATGGCTGCTCCTCAGCCAGTCTGTCCCCAGCCTGTATCGCTGCAAGGGCATCTCCTTTCCCAGGGGCAGGGCTTTGCGTTTGCCCTCGCTGAATTTTGTGAGGTTCCTGTCAGCCTGTTCCTCCAGCCTGTCTGGGTCCCTCTGAATTGTAGCACTGCCTTCAAGTGATAGTCCCCCCAATCTCCTGTCATCTGCCAACTTCATGAAAGGGCATGTTGTTGCCTTCTGCAGATCATTTATAAAAGTGTTTAACAGGATGAGTCTAAAGGTAGACCCCTGAAGGCACTCCACTTGTCACAGGCATTCAGAGTATAACCTACTAACCACTGCCTTCATCATCTCAACCAGGTTTTTCCCATCCAGTTGTCCACCCATCCAGACTGCAGTGTCCAAGCTTGGATACAAGAACATTGTGGGAGACAGTGTTGAAATCCTTGCTAAAGCAATGGATTCAACTGTGTATTGGTGATACCAGGGCAGACTCACTGGTCTTCCTTGGAAATTTGCAAATGTACCTCAAACGATGAATTTTTATCATTCTGTATGCTCCTTCTTGTGGCTAAAGAGGAATGCTACAAGTGAATACAGCTAATGAGTACAGGTGATGAGGATTGTTGTGAATGAGGGAGGAAAGGCCACATATGGAGCTAAATAAAGTTAATAGGGGTTGGGCAGGACACTCAGGTATTCAGAGCTTTGTCAGAGTCATGTAATTGAGATTTCCAATAACACTTAATTTTTGTAGCTTATTCTACTTCATGTAAAATTAGAAACCACAAGGAAAATGGGTTTCAAAACACTGCTGACTGACATTTTTGCAAAACCAAAACACAGAATGAATTATTTGAATTAAAGCCAGAATTATTTTAAGCTCCCCCACCCACAACCCTTGAAGAATTAACAAGTTCTGATAAACAGGTTCAATGTTGTCCTATCCCTAAGAAGGAGTCACTAGTTTAGGGCAGGCTTGACTGGTAGCTTTCATGTACTTCGTGTAGGCAATTGCAAGGATTTAGAAGCAGGCTGTGTTGAATAAAGGCTTTCACCAGCCAGTACAGTTGCAGCCTGAGCAAGCGAAGTTAGCAATAACTGGTGCCATATCACGGATGGTGTAACTTTGCTTATAGAAACTTGTTGTCATAGGATGAATCAGTAGAGGATTGCTAACAGATTTTTCTATGCCAGGGTACACCAAGATTTAATTCATATTTTTCTGGTCTCTCAGGACTTCTGTCAGTAGAGGATGCCAATTGGATGGTGAAGGGGGAAGAAAACTATGCATGGTTTGGATTTTCACTTGACAGCTGCCAGCTGGAGAATGTAACATTGCTGCTGATTGGTAGCCCTACGTGGAAGAATTGTGCTGGGTGTGTTGTATATGACAGCTCGGTCTCTCCTCCATTCTGCCCTACTTCTACAATGGTTAAGATTTGTAATAGATTAAACTTCCAGCTTTTCAGGAAGTTTCCTCTTTGTCCTGCTTAGAATATTTTTATTAAATTCATATTTTTATGCCTTCATCCTTCCTCATGAAGGAGAGGGTGTGTCTTTAGACCCTTTATAGAGAGGGTTTTTGTTATTTAGAGACACTTAAGAATTTTTTGGGTTTTCTTCGGGAGGGGGAGAGGGGGCACAAAAATGGTAACAGGTAAGCATGCCTAAAATAATCCTACAGACAGGACTTACTTTGAGATAGCATTTTTAAAAGCAAACCGAACACAAAAATGTATTGGGTGATAAAGAAGTGGATAGACAGACCAAGTCTGTGCCCTAAATGTCTTGTAACTAGTTAGAACAAGCATGGGAGCTACTAAAATAGATTTCTAGAATTTGGCAGCCACTGTTATTCCAAACGAAAAGGGGAAAATATTTTAAGACGAGCAGTCCTACCTGAATGTACAAAAATACGTTGTTACATACAAATATATTTTGCATTGTAATTCAAGCTGCAATCCCTTCTCATCGGATGTCAGGCAGAGTGTTGGGAAGGTGTATGGTTATAACCCACCAAGCACAAAGCGCTGGTTTGCAGTAACTGGAGACAAGGTAGGGCTCCTTCTATAGAATGGGACCTTATGAATAATTTGAAATAAAGTGACATTCTGTAGAAATGACATAGGTCTTTTAAAAATCTAACAGGCGATGGGCAGAATGGGTTTGTCTCTGGCCAGTGGTGTGATGTCTGTGGCTGGGATCACAAGGACAGTTTTGGTGGTGGGTGCACCTACTGCAGGTATGTCCTTCTGAAAATTTGAAACCATTTCTGCTTTGGGACGTTTGTTTCTATATGGCCGGGGATAGATACAAAATTAAAAGTTAGAAAAGGGACCTTTTAATTGCCAAAAAAAAAAAAAAAAAAAAAAAAAAAAAAAAAAAAAAAAAAAAAGAAATAATCACTGTAATCGCCTACAAGTGCCTTACCTGTAGAGTCCTCTGTACTATGCCTCAACTTCAGTGGGTTTCTTCCTTCCATAAAATTAGTTTAGCAGCATTATTACCTCGCATTGTTTATGTAGCAGTGATTTGCTAGTAGACTGCATGTTTCTTGGAATTAAAACAACACAGTATTTTGTGCTTACTCTGGCAGTAGATAGTAGGGAATTAGGAAAGTCAAAATGTAGAACTCTATCTTTAACTTGAATGCATTTTTCTCCTGCTACTATTGCTAAGTGATTGTTTCTATGCTAATTAGTGTTAATGCTATATAATGTTTGATCTTATTCATAAATTATATTGATTTTGTCCATGTTATGTAATGCCAGTATTATCTGCTGTCAATGTATTGCAAGTACTAAACCTAAGTTCCTATGTCTGATGCTCAACTTCTGTTACTTCTTTTTTTACCAGACAGCCTGTCTAGGATTTCATTTATATCCTCAGTGCTGCACCAAGCTGGACTGGCTCTGGTATACGATCTGACAGACAGCACCAAGCCTTCTTTGCTCAGCACATTCAGTGGGGATAGGAGGTTTTCTCGCTTTGGAGGAGATGTATACTTAAGCGACCTGGATAATGATGGACTAGGTAAAGCTTGATGAATCTAGATCAGGGGTGGAATGTTTTACTTTTGCCAACAGGAAGACTGCTCACCTACATATTCATAAAAATGCTAAATACAGTCTGCTTCCTCAATTGACTTGTACAAGTATTCCATCGTGCCTTGTGGGGAGGCATCTCTAAAATCCCAAGCAACTTACTCAGAAATTGAAACATTGTATCTGTCATCATTAATAGGAATTGTGGCATCTAGAGGTATGTAGATGCCAACTCTCTCCTGTTTTGGTTTAGCATTATTTCACTTCTGATGTGTTATGTCATCCTTATAATATTTGCAGATGAAATGATTGTGACATCCCCACTGCGAACTAATGACATCACCACAGTACTGTTTGGTGGGGCAGCTGGCCATGTTTACATTTACAACGGAAAGCAGGCATCCTCAGGGAATGTGACAGGCCACTGCAAATCATGGATATCTCCCTGTCCTGAGGACTGGGTAAGAAAATATAAAAATGAAATCAGGACATGAGGTCATAATGACAGCTAATTAATTACTGTGCAAATATCTGGTGCGTTTTGACTTGGTTTCAGAAAACAGGTTACTTATGTTTCTGAATCTGTGTGATTTGGCTCCTCCTGTTCGTTCTTGAATTACTTTGCTATTTAGGAGCCAGGGTTATTGCACTGGCCTTCTACTCTCCTAGTGTGGTTCTCTCCACTGACTTTTTATTTTCTCTTTTTTTTCTTCTTCAGGCACAGTATGTCCTGATTTCTCCTGAGGTAAGTAACCAGAAAACAAACTACTGAGAGAAATTAAAAAGTCCCACTTTAAAAGAACTAACAGCATTATAACAAGCAATGTTATTTTACAGGAACTATCAAGATTTGGGAGTTCCGTTATCACTGTGAAATCTGAAAGAAAGGTGAGAAAAATTACTGTTGTCGGTTGTTTCGTAACATCCGTCTACCTCACTTGCATATAACAGCCAACAACTCACATACGTATCTTACTCATTTGCAGAAGTCTTAAGTGCTTTTAATTAAGTTTTCATTTAAGTCACTCTCTGAACTGATAATTAAAACCATTTTATAGGTAGATGAACTATGGAGTTCTCCAAATTTTGGCACCTGGCACCTGAATTGAAAGAGATCACTTTAAAACGGCCTGAAATCTAAACTACTTAGAAGTTTGCTGAAAGGTTGCATGGTAAATCAAGTGTAGGTGCCAACTGGCTTTACTGTTAATGCCAACCTGTATGCAAAGTGGATGCTCAGCTATGGGGTAAACCAAGCACCGAACCACCCCTCTCATTTAATATTTACAGGCTCGCTGTCCTAGCTATCCCTTGCAGTGAATGCTGTTCATATGTCAAGTGTTTCCAAGCATAGAGAGGCCCAGTTCTTACCTGAATGATTTTGGATGTGTTTGTGTACCTGTTTCTCTTTGCTTCCGTCAGATGCCCATTATTTTTACCAAAAGTCAATCCCTGTGTTTGTATGATGCACTGAGGAACCTTTTTTTCAGCTTGAAGGTTACTTAGTGCTTGTTCAGCTGAGGGGAGTCCAATGTCCTGCTTGCTCTGACATAATCTGTGTGAGAACTGAGGTTCTCTGTGTGAGTACTGAGAAAGCCTCGGTACTAGGCTGAGGAGATGTGCGACTGGACTTCAACAAATGGTGTTCGACTTCTTGCTGTTAGAACATGCAATGGAGAAACACCTGGAAACGTAAATGCTTCTAAACTAGGTTAGGGTGCCTAATCCAACACCTGAAACAAAGGCACCGCTGGTGGTTTCTGCATGAGTGCAAGTGAGGCCGTTCTCCAAGCAGTTGTGTTCCTTTGCTACGGCACCAATCCAGTCCACACTCCAGCTTCATCTGTATTGATCTTACCCCTGAGAAATAGTTTACATTGGCAAGAGATTTATTTGACTGGTTCCAGCTTCTTCCAGTTCCCCAAATGAAATAAAGTCTGCTTGCCAAATCGTTTTGTTAACCGCTACTCTGATGAGGTGGGTTGCTCTCTCATTTCTCGATCACATTTCTGTATGACACTGGACATTTCTGTATGATATGGACAAAATCTGGTTTCCAATAGGAAATGGAGGCAGTTGTGCACCTGGAGTTGCATTTTGCTAACCTTTGTTCTGTGTCTCTGCAGAAAGAAGTTGTAGTGGCAGCAGAGAGAAGTTCAGCGAAAGCTCGACTTGGTGGAAGGCTTTTTGTCTACTCCCTCTAAAAGTTCATGATAGCCTTTAAGACCAGGGCACAGCTGGTCTTTTAGTGAAGAATCTCTCTAGTATCTGTGATACTTTCCTTAACCCATACAAACCAACAGACCACATGACAGCAAACTTCTGATAGATAGATGTCCTAGGTAGTATTAAGGGAGGGAGGGGTGGTCACTGTTTTTAAGTGAAGGGGAATATGAGCAGTCATGGTGGTTTGACTTACAAACCAACCAAAACTATGTCAGTCATGTAAAAGCACAAATTAATTCTCTTGTGAGCAGTAGCATCACTTAACCTAGAACAAGCAAGCTGGTCTGAAAACCTTTTAGAGGCTGAAAWGAGCAGGCGGCTAGATTTTGGTAGTAATATTTGGCTGTATAAGGAATGTTCAGTGGTCACCTTTACTGGTCAGATTTGAGTATTTTCTTGACAAAACCATGCTGTCAAAATAATAAGCATGGAGGAGGGGCAGCTCTAAGCCAGACAGAAAGTGGGTGCCAATCAAAAGGACTGCCTCTGTCTCTAGCAAGTCTTGAGGCCTGCGTTCAGGTTGTAGAATAACTGGGATCGCCCAGGGAGAAAAGCGCAAGCAAGACCGATTAAGTTTAGGAAATGCTTTTGCTTTCGCACTTGTGGCTGAGACTACTCTGACACCCTTTCTTTGTGTTTTCATGTAAAATTCCGTGACCGTGGTTAACTTAGAATTGTTAACAGCTTTTATTGTTAACAGTATTGTCTTCAACTAATTAACACTGATTTTGTATGATGCAGGTTTAACAGTGTGCATCAATTATCTATTAAACAACTTGAGCAGCAAGATGTRATGCTATTATTACCAACACTAGTCCATAGACACATAAGTATATGTATTTTCTCTCTCTTGCCTCCTTCACAAACATAAACCATTATTTTTCTTTCAAATAACACAAGTCAGTGGAATAGCACAGAATTCTAAAGGTCATGCACCAAGATGACACACCTCAACTTACCTTCTTAGGAATTGTCTCTCTCAGGGAGGTTGTTTTTAAAAAAAAAAATGGCAAGGTGAACATCAGCTTGATGTATAATGCATTCCGGCATCTATTTTGGGGACTTTACTTGCCCAAATAGCAGAACACTTAAAAAAAAAATTTAAAATCTGAACTTTATGAAAGAAGTAACTGGGTGGAACTGGGAGCACAGTACTTACCTTACAAATCTATGAACTGTGGTGTGAGGCAGAATGAGCAGTGTATTTATAAGGGCAGAATAAAAAGTTTTCCTTTTTAAATGAAAATTGATGAAACCAGTATGTTCTGTAAGCAATTCCATTCTGAACGTACAGTCTCCACTGGCTTTGGTTTTTTCTTTGTATGATCTCAGAGTAATTTTATTGCACATGAATGCATGTCATGGTTTAACCCGGCAGGCAGCGAAACACCAAACAGCTGCTCACTCGCTCCCCTGCCCACTGGGATGGGAGAGAGAATCRGGGGTGGGGRAAAAAAGTAAGATTTGTGGGTTGAGATAAAGACAGTTTAATAGGACAGAAAAGGAAGGGTAAATAATAATAATGATAAAAGAATATACAAAATAAGTGATGCCCCGCCAGTTCCCAAGCAGCGAGCCTCCCGGCCAGCTTTCCCCTAGTTTATATACTAAGCATGACRTCATATGATATGGAATATCCCTTTGGCCAGTTTGGGTCAGCTGTCCTGGCTGTGTCCCCTCCCAGCTTCTTGTGCACCTCCAGCCTCCTCGCTGGCAGGGCATGAGAAGCTGAAAAGTCCTTGACTTAGCATAAGCGCTGCTCAGCAACAACTAAAACATCAGTGTGTTACCACATTATTCTCATACTAAATCCAAAACACAGCACTATACCAGCTCCAAGGAAGAAAATTAACTCTATCCCAGCCGAAACCAGAACAATGCATTTTGATTACTTGAATTGTAAGAAAACCATTAAACACTTGTGTATGTCTGTAGAAAGGCAGTCTTGTATAAGATGTGTCTTTCTTTCAGTGCTTTTATTGTGCTTTAAGTCAGTTATGTACAGGAAAAGGAGTCAATACAGTTCACAGAAGCCTCTCTGCACAAAAGACAGAGCTTGGAAAGCTTATGTGAAAGCTTCCCAAACGGCTGCACCAACACATTTCAGTCCTGGCCTAATGCAACTACAACTTGGTTGAAAACATCAGCATCCATACGCCTTCATGCACCGGGCTTTCCTGGGGTTTATCAGCCAAGGTATGTGAGCCATTGTTTTTTCCACTGGATTGCTCAGTTTAGAGGTTTTTTACATCTCTACCTGCTAAGCAAAACAGCTGCAAAAAATTCAGCTAAAAGACTCAAAAACATTACAAACCCCACTAATTTTCTCACCTTCTCGTGCCTTTTATATCTATAGTTGAAGTCACATACAGAGCAAGAACAACTGTTTGAAAATAATTACATACAACCTATTTTAACCAAACTAGGATCACAGGCCTGCATAATTTTAATTTATGTACTTTTATTTCCATTTTTGACTCCTGAGTAAAAATGTTCACAGTTACAGTTACTGTCTTTTCAACCCCTGCCAGTACAGTGATTTATCTGGTGGCACCTAAGGAGCTACTCACTGTATGTTACAGAGAGGTTAAAAAACCCCAACAAGAAACAGTTTGTGACCTGATTTAGAAGGATATCATGCTCTCTCTACAGACTGAGAGAAACCAGTGGAGAACTACGCCCTCAGAGTTCAGAAGTAAGTCCTAAGAAAAAACACGAATAATGGGCATAAGAATTTTACTCCTTCCTCCAGTCCACCACAGGACACCAGGCTTCCACACCCTTTACTAACCCGGCTACTTACTGTGGTGCAGGATAGTCCATGCTTTGTCTTGTCTTCTTGGAGAGAAAAGAGAGAAAGCAGAGCCCAGCTTAAGAGAAACCAACAACTGGTCTGGTGATTTTTACCAGCATTTGAATCCGTCCTTATGACAACATGAGGAGTTGTTAAACTGCAGCTGTATCAATGCGTGTTGAAATAGTGGCAGATGGCAAGCACAAGCGTGCATTATCAACAGGCCCGCTTTTCCTGTTACTAAAACTGCATATGGTTTGGGCCTAAACTAATTGTTAAGGAATACCCAAGATAAGTAGCTACATCTCAAAGCCTGTTACTGCTCACTTAAAGTAAGGGAAACTATTACTTCTGGTTACTGCCAATTTAGAGGTGATGCTTCACAAGAGATGCAGGTATGCTTATTGCTTTGGAAAATCTGTTCTCTGCAATTAAATAGGGCCTTAAAAAAATCCATTTAAAAGGCCACTTTTGGGGTGGATTTTTCTTTGACATTTGAGGTCAGATTCCTAAATCTGCAGCTCAGAACTAGAATTATTGATGAATGCTGACTGTCATCCTTTAAGCTGAAAATACTGTTCTCTTTAAGAAAGGCCATTACGTGAAGAAGTATTTGACAGAAACACTCAAAATGAGAATGCCCAAAAAGCAACTACACGTATGTGATACAGAAAACTAATGGAACATACGTGGTGTGGAGGTGAGACTACTGTGGAAAGCATGTCACTGTTCTCCCTTGTGTTTCTCTCCTTTTGCGTGTRAGCATTAAAATCTCACCATAAGTTTTTGGCACAAAATATATATTAAATTAGCAAGTTTAGAAATTGTTGCAGTTTTCAGTAAGGAAGAACAAATGCAAGGAAAGTGTCCAAAGTCTACCCTGTAACAATAAAAGTCTCTTCATTCCTGCTGTTCCTATTGGTTTGTTAACGTGCTTCTGCTTAGCCCAAATGTTTCTGCTTTAAGGTTGCTCTTTATCTCCACTCTTCCAGCTGCTGGCTGGGATTTTTTCAAAACTGCAGGAACCTAGGCAAGATACAAAACAGCCTGTGATTACATGAGAAGCTGCTCTATATGCAGCAGAAGGAAATAAAGCTTCAGAGAGGCCTGAACCCTGATTTTTCTCCTCTTATTTTGAGAACACTGTCTCTGGCTTCTCCCTCCCTAATCCCTTTCAGTACGTTTCTCCAAACCAGAGTCAGTATGTGCTGGAATTAGTTTTGAGCAACACTTGAGGATAATCCAGTTAGATAAGCCATAGTCAACAATCCACAACAAACTACTTCCATCTGCCTCTTAGTGGCAAGGGAGGGGAGGGAAGAAGGGGAGTTTATCTGGGTCTCCCTCTCTTTCTTTCATCACTTGTAGCAACTTAACTTTTGAATCCACTGATACTTCCCTGTTATAAATATTAAGAGTGCAGAATAGAGGTAGACAACACAGTCCCACAAGCTTTGGCAGGAAAGGGCAGTCAACAGGGAAAATGACCCATACAAAATCCTGCTAATCTGAAGATGGTCTCCTTGGAAATCTTCATACAGCTTGGTACAATAGGGCTCTACGATGCCATTAGCATCAACGGCAAAGATAGCTGGTGTGCATGTGAGGAGCTATTACAAACTTTGGATTGGGAGTCAGGACATCACAACCATGGCATCATTCTCCAGAGAGATGTTACAGCTAGTACCTGTCCTCATCATCCTTCTATCTTTACCTTCTCTTTTAAAAGACAGGGACTACAGATCCAGAGTTAGTATGTGGGTGGGAGGAGGAGGGCAGCATCCACTATGTCCCTCACTGTGAACAGACTGCTGTGGCAGCTGAGAAGGCAAATTAGGGCTGCTTCTACCATTAGCCTCAGCTTCCCTTGGGCTGCCAGGTGAAAGTAAATACAGCATGTCTCAAGGAACAGCCTGCAGCTTCCCTTCTGGTAACAGTGAGCAGTATTTTACTGCTCAAGTGTATCTTTGCCAGTGCTGGAACTTCCCACCTCACTCAATCCAGCTAGGGAGAACCTTTTCCTTTGTCAAGGAGCAGACACTGAGCTGAATTCCCCGATGCTCTGTGGCCCACCCCTCTACAGCGGCTTATCTTCTGCTTCAGAAATAGACTGTACATGCAGAGCCTGAAGCAGAAACCCTAGCCAGCCATACGTACATGAGGAGGTAGCGGAGGTTCTAGGTGCCGCCCAAGGAAGGAAAGCAAGCGTCGCCATATCAGACCGCTTCCCAGAAACATAATCCCCGTCACCAGCCAAAATATTCTGGGGTCCTACCGACAGAACGTTCCCATTAGTCATGCAACTCTCTCTTCAGAAAAGGGATTATCCAAAGATAATCTCTCACTCTCCACCAGTGTTCTCCTCCTTTATGGGAGGAAGTGCTAAACTCTCTACCACCAACAGCCAAGCCCCACCTTGGGAAAAGGGCTGTTTCATAGCAAAGCATTTTATTTAGGAATCACCCTTGTGTATTCTGTTACCATCCCATGCAGTTTTCCTTCCTTCATCGGGAAGTTTGGAAATTCAACCCTTCTATTTAATGGATTTGGAAAGGAAGAAGTCTTTGCTTTATTTTGGTTTTTTTTGTTTTAAAGATAGCATGTGTAATTGTAAATTTGTACCCCCCCAGTCTGTACCCTATCTGGAAGACAAAGCTGGTCTTTTCAGAAGAATAGATGATCATTAAAGAAACCTTAATCCTGCTTTATAGTCAGTCCTTATACAACCATAAATTTGTCTTCCCGTTTCTTTTCCATGGACATTACATAGAAAAAAGGCTGTAATACTGTGCAGTTAGCCATACAGTAATTTGCTTACAAAAAAGTGACTGCATGAACCACATGAATCACTGGACTAAATTATGTTCACACACTAATATAAATCTGGAGCTTTACCTATGGAAAGAATGAAGTTGCACTGAATATATAATGCACTGTAAGAGTAGAGCCCATGTTTTATGTCACTCATAAAAGCAGCACTCGCTCCTTACCTCTTCAAGAGATGACTCCAAGTTCATACCAAATGCAACTCCTATGAGTCCAAAGAGAGACAGAGAGAAAGTCCCCATAGTCAGCTGCAAGTTCAGTCTCATCATCACATTACGGTGGCTAAAGAAGGGAGAAACATCTGTAAGGGGAACCCAAAAATCGATTTGCTGCCTAAATTCTTAAATTCCATACAGCATGCACTAAAACCAAATAGTGAAAGGGAGGAAGTCATGCTGGAATTAGGCAACCCAGTGACAAAGCTCATGAAACAACAGTATAAAGAGGCTATTGTTCTGAAATTGCTGCATCAGGATACCTCTAAGGCAGCAGGTTCTGCTTAATCATCAGCAGACTTTCCAGCATCGCTCACTTCTTAGAGGTGTATATACACAGAGTAACAGTAAATTTCCACAGAAATTTGTGTTCTCTCACCACTGACTGGCTGGAATTTATACGTCCATATTCACAAGAAACAAAAATTTACTGTTACCTTGCAAATGAATATACTTACAAAGAAGCAGAGTCAGTAAATGCTGCAGACTATAAACTTGAGCCTGTTTTGGAGAATTCCATATTCAAGTCTTCCCCAAAAGGATTTTTGTGGTTTCCTGATGCAGCATCCACCAATTGCTTCTACAGATAACTCCCCAGTAAAGAGGAGAAAGAATATTAAACACTGACCTCAAAGTGGCATGTGCTTGCAAATGTAAGCTAAAATTATTTTTCAGTAAGAAAGCTTACTAGTAGTGAAAAGTGTAGCACACAGAGAGAAATACTCACTCCAAAGTAATTCGTTCTTGTATCACTCCATAGAGTGATAATGTAACTTGTACTGAACACCTGAGTAGCCTAGCCAGACTCTTAAATAATTCGGTTTTGCTGAATTAAGAGTAAACTTTCCTGAGTAGAATTTTATTTTGCCCCTAAATTTGCAGACATTTCCTTTAGTGAATAGCTCCCCAGAAGGATCTAGGAGAAGCTTGGTTTCTCCTGCTAGGGAAAACTGATGCCTAGCTAGAGAGGTTTTTACACATACTTAAGAGTGTCTTGTTGCTTTGCTTTATCCAGTTCACTGGTAAGAAAAGTGCAATGCAGCTTCTTGTGCTGCGACTGCAAGTCCATTCAAACCCTCATGAAGATGGAATTCCCCAACTTTCCTTGTAGGCAAATTTGAGAAAGACTAGGCAGCATTAAATTCTGCTCAACTTTTGGCAGTCCAACAGATAGGGTACCTAACCTGTCCAGGTTGATAAAGATTATACTTTCTGAGTCGTCAATCAGTACTCTGAGTTCACGAGCTTCATTTGCAAGATCTTCTGCTTGTCTGTAATAGTTCTCCAGCAGCAGCTCCATTTCCTCTGCATGGTCAATCCCAGATGTACTCTCCTCACTGTGAGCAACAATTTATATTTTTCTGGTTAGCTACATGTTATACAGAAGTGTATTATTGATGTGTTAAGACAAGCCACATAACAGTTGTGGGGAACAGCCAACAAGAGTGCTGTCAGACACTAGATCTCAAAATGCAATCTTTTCAGTGAGGAACTTCAATCAATACCAACAGCTTAAAATAAAAGGCATATTTTTATATCTATCAGCTGATCAGCATAGGCAGTCAATTATTTTGAGTAGAGCAGTTAGCATTTGATGTGCTCAAGGCATGCACAAGACCACAAATCTTACTTTTTCAGATATTAAAAAGTTATAAAGTTATATCAATTTTATATTATTTATAAAGTTTATATTACTATAAATGTTTATATTATTATTAAGTTGTTATAAAGTGCTGACAATTTTGAAAGGAGATGCTTAATTTCTTGGTGCCCTCAAGTGGTGGAAGCTGGTAACAGTGCAGTCCGAAACTCCAAGAATAAAACAACCAAAAGTCAACACACAAACAATTACACGGTGAGGGAGATGTTTTAGGTGTGTATTAAAATAGTTTAGTTGTAAGGTGTTTCAGCTATACACAGTAATTACTGCAAAACGTTTTGGGAGCATGAAGCAGCCAAAGAGTGAGCATCAAATGGAAGGTGCTGCTCTCCTAAGTGAAGTCTGTCTGAGAGACTTTCATCTTACTTCATGGTCCGACTGCTGGCGCAGCAGCCTTCTCTGGAGCAGGTATGTATGTTGCTGGCAGTGTACTGCATTGTTCACTGTGTAGATGAAAGCTGAGGCACCTGAGATCCACAAGAGCTTGGAAACTAGCAGCAAAGCCAGGAAGATTCTTCATCATTTTTTCTTTTGTGGTTATGACCTCMTTTCTCCAGAGAGACTAACTTTTTAAATAATCTCCTCCTGGCATTGCTGACTGTTAAAGGAACCTCTCTGAAATGGTTTTCCAAGAAAACAAGAGATACGTCATAAGAATCAACCCATGTAAGCTCCCTGAGGACCTTTAACAGAGCTCCTAGTTTCTCTCTTATGGGGCAGAAACTTAGAGTTAGCTAGGATGATTTTAAAGCCCTTCGGACCTTGAGGTTTTTATTGCACGCAGATGAGAGGAGCTGCAGACTTGAAAGCCTTAGAGCACTATCTGCTGTATTACAGATTCAGCTCAACGTCTTATTTGATGAGGATCTTTACGTCGGCTCCTCTGTGGATATACAAAGGGAAACAAGAGGCATATGGACTTGAAAATAACTGCCACCAGATTTGCTTTCACTAACTAGCCTCCATCTGTCTCATGAGTCTTTGACAGTCTGCCATCCCTTCACACGATGTCTGCCTCATCTTGTCTTTCTGGGCTTAGCCCACCATTCCTGCTGCAAATGATCTCTGATGGCACCTGTATGCCTAACTGGTTTCCTCCACACCTTCTCAGGCTTCTTGAGTTCATCAAATACCACACATCACCTGCATCAATTCTGGAACCAGAAGAGCTGTCCACACACTGCCAGCCTGCACACAAACGTGCTGTCGTGGCTAGTGTTTCCTGGTGTGCCTCATGCACGGACTGCCTCGCTGCATCCTGTAGCATGGCTCCAGCGCTCTTTACACAACCTCCCACCACCTCTCCTACCCTTGTGCAATGGCGTCTGAAAGAAGGGATGACTTCAGGTTTCTCCTGACATGACAGTGTAAGGTGACCTTGATATCTTTCCTAGATGTTCCCTACACATTGTCTACCATGAGGCAAGAAGAGATTTGCCAGCAGCTTGTATTAAGTCCAAAGGAAGGCTGTGAGCAAAACCAGGATGAAGACCAGCTGCTGGCTCAGGAGCAGCCTGGAATTCAGAGCCCTCCCGATACTGCTCCAGCAGATGCATTAGAAATGCAAACCATGTCCCACTTCTGAAATACTGAGTTTCTGCTGCACATTTAGACTAAGCTCTGCAGGGCAAGAAACTATCTCTTGATTTCAAACCCATGCTACTGTGTGAACAGTATTAATATCCACATGCAATGTGGTTAGGCAAAAGTATTATTCAGCAACTTCACAAAGGATCCTGAAAGGTAGTTTCTGTTATCTGCATGCCCAAGATTTAAATACAATTCAACCCAAAACATATTGGGATCTGATATACATTATCTTTTTGCTTTTTAGTTTTTGTTAAAGCAACCTGTGCTGCTGCTGCTCTGTGCTGTCTTTCACCAGAATTTGAGAGAGTGCAATAGGACTATTTCTGCATGTACATTTTTCCTGAAATGCTGCTCTTCAGGTGCACAACAACATTGCTCCTGGGCCTCTTTCCTTCAGGTTCTGCTGGTGAGCAAAAAGCTAGAAGCAAGGTGTTCAGGACACTTCTAACAAAGGAAGTGTGGTGTCTGACCTATTCAAGACAAGCTTTAAAACCTGCCTCTTCGTTTTTTTTGGTGAAACTGAAGAAAATTCTCCCAGAAAGTGTTAATTTGTATTGAAAAGTAACATTTGCTTTTTCTCCTCCTGCCGTCCTGCTCCCATCCCATTACATACTAGATGAGCTGGCCTGTTATGCCAAGAACTATTTGAAACTGCATAGTATGACTAGTGCTAATGGAGTCCCTCTCCAAAATGGCAAATACAATGATTTCCGAAGTGGCAAGCATTAGGGCTTTAAAAAATTAGAAGGTCTTTTTCTTTCTGCTTTTTGGCAGGGAACACCCCGTTTAGTGTTCAAGTTCTCCTTAAACAAAACACACTGTTAAAAAAGTATGTGGTTTCAAAATATACATACAATACTTGTGGATCAGTCCATTTAGATAGACAGAGCTCTTCTATTAACTCTTCTTCATCTAAGATCTCCAGAATTGTTTCTTTGAAAACTTTAAGATCTGTTTCCAGTTCTGACAAGCTGAAGAAAGAACAGCAAAGGTCAAATAATCCCCACTGGCACCACTGCACAAAGGTAATCTCTAAAAGAGTTTGCCAGCCAGCACCCTCGCCAGACGGAGTGGCTAGGGAAGACTTCCTTGCAGGGTTCTAAGAGCTCCTTCAAAAAATTCTCTACAGGCCACACACTTAGCAGTGGCAGCGATCTGTCTGGGGACCAGCGAGCTACAGACACACACTAAAGGGATATATTCATAAGTCAGAAAAAACAAGCACTCCATGAGCACGTAGCGAGCGCATATTTGCACTGTCATATCAGAGAGGCTAATACATGAAGGTACCAGTGTCTTAGTATGAGTAACCTTAAAGCATAGATCCAAAGGCTAATCTTGTTTTACATTCTGGGGAACATTTTCATGATGTTATTTTGTTCTCTTAGGTATTATTTTGTTCTGTCAGATGCTATTTAAGAACCTCGACTGTATTTCTGACAACTCGGAATAGATTTCCCTTTTTCTGTTTTTCCCCGTATCACTAGGTATTTCATATACCGATTTTTACATTTACAAATAAGATGTACAACCCAGCATTACAGTAATCTAGAAAATTAATATTAGATACCATTTTTCTAACATTTCATTGCACGTAATTTTCTATGGTCATCTTCTAGTCTCTTCACAGCTTACTCTTATTTACCTCTTGCCATTTTGCAGGAGAATGTGTAGTTTACTCCTATCCACAGACAAAAGCTTGGGGTCCACTAGAGCTTCCAGTGTCTCAAGGATCTGAGGCTGCAAAGTGTTAAGTCTCCCCTGCAGTTTGCTGATCTAGATAACAACATGATCCTTCATAAGAATTAAAGCAATCCCTTCAGAATGACTTGGGCAACTGACTCCTGTCTCTGAACACAGAATTCACAGTAATAGGCCGTTAACACAATCTGCTTTCCAATGCCCAGAAAATATTTGCTAGGGATACCACTTACAAGATAAAGTCAGTGCAAAATACAGTATTTTATAAAAGTGATTTGCACTGAACTGAAACCCAGTGACAACCACGCCAATAAGGCTGATAAAGCTAAAACACTATTTGTCTAGAAATGTCATATTAGCATTAGCAAGCATAGATTTTTAAGGATAACTAGAAATCATTATCTGACTCCTGCCCAAGAGGCCAAAAACCTCAGCGCTTTTGTGTGACTTCCATTTCAGCTACAGCATGTCTCTAGAAAGGTACTCTGACTTGTTTTTTAGTTGTCCAAATGATGGTGAAGCCATCGCATCCAATTAGCACTTTCTTGGGAAGGGAATGGAAACACACATACACACAAAACCGTAAAAACTAAAGCAACAAAAGCCAAAACCAAAAAACAGCTCCTACGGTAAGTGCGGAATACATATACAAATGTGTATGTATAAATATTAACACAAGAATAAAATCATACTGTCCTTTCTATGAAGCAACAACTTCCAAAACAATTTAAATAAAAATGAGATAGCTCACCCGGTACTGCAGGATTGCTTCTATGGCTCGGAATTCAAAGGGCAGGGAATATGTAACTAGTTGACCTTCCCCAGCCAGCTGAGACGCTAGTTCATTGAAGAGCCAGTGTTCCAGATTTGAATTACGATAATCTAGTATCAGAAGAAACTCCGGTGTTATGACAGCCTTCAAGAACTGAAAAAGACAGTACATGGCAGACAGGAGTCTGAAAAAAAACTCTCTGAAGATTTCTCATAACTCTGTAATGCCTTTGATAATTTAGGCTTTGATAAAGCCACTCTTGAAATGTCTTTTCAGTCAGGAAAATAACAGAATCTTATGCTAACTGCAAACTAGTGGATTCCCCATGGTTCAGACACAGCACTGTGCTAGTGGTGGTACGATTGAGAAGAGGCTCCTCGTAAGCCTTTACTTCTATGACAATGTTAGTAATGTTTCTCCTGTGCTGAACTAGGAAAATGGTCATGAATATGTACTGTTGGTAAACCCGTACCTCTGATTGCTAGGTAGAGCTCCAAAGACACATTTACTGCTGGACTGCATGTCATAGAAAGCTGGTATTAAAAGAACCATGCAAGAAAATGCAAGTGCGAGGATAAGACATGGTTCAAGTTTATACTCGGCAATAGGGAAACCATTACCTCCATTCTCACGATGATCCTGTTGTTCCTAGTTGCAATGCTCATTAGGTGTTGAAATCTTAGATCTCGAGCTTGAAGACCCAATTCCTGGTACAATTCTGTTTTCTTCTTTTCTATCATAAAAATATTTTTAGATGAAGACATTTAGGAGACAACCATGTATGTTCCAAAATTACATTTTAGTGTGTTACAAAGTCCCGCAAAAGAAAAAAAAGCTGTGCTATCTTTAAAACAGTTTTCCTCCCATTGATTCCTCAATATAATTTATTTTTTACAAAGTTTAGAAGACTGTATCTTGAGTGGAAAGAGAAAAATTCTAGATAGAAGTGAAAAAGTAGGCTATAACAATTAATTTCATGTCAGAAACCAAGTGACTCGTTTGAGAAAGCACATGTAATCCTACAGGAAGGGAAATACAAGGAAGGGAAAGTAGCATGCTGGTCAAAAAGGGAAAAGACAAATTAAAAATGACCTTCCTGTGAAAGATGGTATATGTTATTTTCAAAATATTACTTAAAAATATACAAAAATTGTAACAATAAAGACCAACAGAAGGCAGCAAAACAGAGGAAACATTGCAACATCCCAAATAGACACAGTGAAGTATCCCAAATATAATTTTCTACCCCATGTAGATTCCCAATTGGGCTTTTCTGTATCGGACAAGGAAAAAAGACAAACAAAAAACAAACAAACAAAACTACAATGAAAACTCACCAAAATAGGTAGTATTTCCCTCTTTGTCAAGCTTCATCTAAAGGAGTGGAAAAAAAAAATATATATTTTTTTCACAGAACTACTATAAAACAAGAAATCAATTTCTAAAATTGTTTGCACTTGCCTAGAAGTCAAATGGAAAATATGTTATGAAGAAAAAGCAACTTTTTACGCCCTCTCTTCACAGTTCATCCCAATTAAGAAAAATATTGCACCAAATTGCCATATATTTCACTGCGTTTGTATACACACCAAACAAAACCAGTGTCATCTGCGTGACCATGTTCCTACATAAACCTTGGACGGAGGTGATTTACAGAGGATCAGACTTAGAGTAGAATAGAATAGAATAGAATAAACTATTTCAGTTGAAAGGGACCTACAATGATCATTGAGTCCAACTGCCTGAAGACTTCAGGGCTGACCAAAAGTTAAAGCATGTTATTATGTTAAAGGGCATCGTCCAAATGCCTCTTCAACACTGACCGGCATGGGGCATCGACCACCTCTCTAGGAAGCCTGTTCCAGGGTTTGAGCACCCTCTCGGTACAGAACTGCTTCCTCATGTCCAGTCTAAACCTCCCCTGGCGCAGCTTTGAACCATTCCCACGCATCCTATCACTGGATACCAGGGAGAAGAGATCAGCAGGGCATCTTACATTTTGGATCACAAATTTTGCTATTTCCAGAGCAATCTGAAAAATTTACAAATATAATTTAAAAAGTAAAGAGTACCACAAATTGGGTAGTTAGGCCTTCTGCCCATGTCAAGTACTGCATTAACACGCTATTCAGCTAGTAACCTGCATCTAAACCCTTCTTGTCTTAGCACTTGTCATTCAGATTATTCAACACTTGTATCTCCTAGTAAAATTATTTTATTGGAAAAACTGCAATGTCTGGTTTAATCAGAAAGTTTGCCGTTTTGCTTGTAAACCATGTAGCTTAATTCCATATTACTGGCTTTAAAAATAACTTTCCGTGAATTAAACACACCTAAGCATACATTCCAGTAGAGCTGCAACAGGCGCTACATGGCCACAAGGACCTAGCTGCGTGCACCTTGTTGGAGAATGCTTTTTGTTCTTAAGAAGGAGGCCTTACCTTCCCTCACATGCAGGAATAATGTCAATCAAGGAGTTTGCAAATGGCTTTCAGACTCATTTTAAAAAAGAATATATAGAGAGCTTGTTTTTCCCCAAATCCTATGTTTGCCTAGAATTGCAGCTACCAAGACACAGGAATAATATTTCTAAAAAGGCATTAGCAAGCCTTCACAAGCTTAACAAGAAACCTTCTGACTGCAGCACTTCTAAGAGTTGACCTGCCTTCACAATTAAAGCAAGAGAACTTCCAGCAGATGCTGGGTCTTAGAAAAACGTCTTGATGAACGCTGTATACCATAACTGGTCCTCAAGTCAGAATACCTTAAACCAACAATTCAGAACTAGGGGTGTTCTCTGAGAGACTAAGCCATCTGCTCTTACGATGCTTTAAGAAAAAGAAAAAAAGAAAAAGCACCATCATCTTGCACAAGATGCCCTCGTTGGTGGAAACGCCTGCACGTACTTACCACTGCAAAAACAGGAGACACACTAGCTAAGGTGGCTTGGGAGGCCTCTGTCGTGGCATGTTGATAAAATTTACCTGAAGAAAGAAAAGACATTTCTGCACTTTGCCTTTAATTATGCGGTGCCCTGCTATAAGCCACCTACATAATGCACTGGCACGGAAACCACGAAGCATCGATCATGAGAAGGCCCTACGAACTTGACACCCGCCCAGCAGAACCCGGGCAGGAGGCCGATACCGCAYCGAGTGCAGCTACCGCCGGTTTGGTTTCCCAGTCCCCGGCCGGGGTGTCTCCCTCCCTCCCTCCCCGCCCGCGGGCCCGCACTGCGAGGCCTGCCGGGGCGCACAGGGGGGCCGCCGCGTGGGGCCAGGGCCCGGCGGAGCCTGGCCGCAGGGGCCGGCCGGGGGAAAGCCCGGCCCGACCTGGCCCAGCCCAGCC
>JAYKAV010000079.1:32595-63833 GCA_035582835.1 Phoebastria nigripes | reverse complement strand
AGCGCGGCGCGCAGCATAGGCGCGCACGGCCCCGCGCAGCGCTCCGCACGGCCCGGCCCGGCTCCCAGCGCGCAGCCGCGGCGAAGGAGGAGCCCGGGCGGCTGAGGGGTTACCCCTGCGCAGCCGGGGAGGAGCGCGGCCGACGGCGGCTCCGCGGTGGGGGCTGGGCAGCGCCAGGCGGCGGGGGTTACGGTTATCGCTGCCGCTGCCAGCCGGGCTAGAGCTCGCCCCTGGCCTCGCCGCTGGCGGCCGCTGGCTGCGGGCGGAGCCGGTAACGGAGCGGCGGCCGCAGCCTGCGGCACCCAACGTGCCCCCGCCAGGCGCCGTCACCGCGGCGTGTGCGGGTCTGCAGCCGCGGAGGTGTCCCCGCAAGGCCGGGCAGCCCCGGGTTCCGCTCCGACCTCCAGAAGCGTTCCGTAACGCAGGTAAACCTCGTGGTGGCTGGGACTTGCCCTACCAYGTTCGGCCACTAGATGAAGATTTTACTTTTAAAATGTGGGGTTTTTCCAAGCGTAGAACAATTCTGCCCCCAATAAAGGACTTGCAATTAAATTTCCTTGCCCTACTTGTGTATCTCAAATCGGCAAGCTGGTTGGTTGAGATTTAAAAGTTTAATTAGTAACGTACCAGCTTCCACTATTATATTTTTTAAACTACAGCTTTCATGCACAAAAGGATAATGCAGATAGCGGGAGCATCCTTCCTTTGGTTGGTTCTGCTGAAGCACGTAAATCGGCATGAAGGCAAAGCCTGAGTTCAAAGCCCTGCAGCAGGACGTATTATCAAAATGTACTTACAGCACTCATTATTACTTAGTGGGGAAATAAAAGAGGAAGTGATTATGCTGCCAATGAGATCATTCGTACAGCGTGGCTGCCCCAACAGGAGTGCACAAATCTAAACACTGTCCTGAACACGGGTCTGAGTTTTGAAGACAAGGGGGTCAGGGCCATATTCTGCTCTCRGCTGGGCCGTAAGTTAAAGGAAAGTCACCTGAGGGCAGATGCTGTCCCCTCCTTTCCTACATCACATCACCTGTGCATTTGTGTGTCTGTTTGTATGTACATATTAACACGCATAGATGAGCGTTTGTTCAAAGTGGATTCACACGTACAGAATCAGAAGAATGGTTTACACACACTTTGCACAAAGATAAATGACTTCACAAGGAAGTAATTAAATAAAAAAGTTCCTTAGTAGTTATACACAGTATGTATGTGTAGACTGAAGCCATCAGAGGTTTTCAGTTTCAGGGTAAGCATGGCCTGAATGCAAATGTTAGCCCCCTTTATACTTTATAAAAAGCTGAAATCTACTTAAATGGAGTATTTTAGCTCTAGTTTTGGTTAATCACAGCAGGTGGCAGTATGTACAAGACTAATATAATACTCTTGGATGTCAGAGATACTTAAACAAAATTTGGAAATACCAGACAGCACAGGAAATACCGCAGGAGAGCAGGAAACAAACACACACCATTGCTGGCAACTAACGGCAGCTTATGTTGACTCCGCATGTTTGGAATGCAAAAGCTAGGGAAGCATCTGAAGCATATCTGCCAGAAATTTACATTTAATGAATTTGCAGTAAGTCTCACACAGCTGACATTTCACACTCTTCAATAAAAAGGGGAAAAGATACTGGGCTGATCTATTTGTTTTCCTTTGTCCATCTGTTATTCTGGCTGCTTACACAACAGAAGTGTTGGAAATAAGATGACATAACTTCACACTGAATATATATTGATACAAACTTTGATATGTACGATATAATAGTCCAGTATACCAGTAACTATTAGTATTGTATCTCATTGGAGCTGCATATCAATCATCATCTTAATTGTCTGGAAGTGTAGACAATAACCAAATATCACCTCTATCTTTAGAGGTGAAGGCAACACATYGGTGTGAACTGGCAGCCAGGGCTAAGTTATGAAGCACAGATAGAACATCTAATTTTATACTGCTGCTGACAAAAGATAACTGGAGATCTAGAACTGCTATCTATTTATTGCAGCTCTAAATACCAACGAGCTGCTTGTTGCTTCTGCTGCACGCACGTGTCAGGTATCCTGTCTGTCCTGCAGTGCCAACCTTTGGGAGCAGTTTGCTGTATTTCATCAAAAAAAATAATGGGTCAAGCTCATCTGCTGTTTGTTGAAGAAGCTCATTGACACAAACGGGCATGACGGCTGTTTCTCCATTCAGCCAAAATGAGAGGATAGCTCCTGCACAGGCTTGCTTAGCCATGAAATTGCCATCCAAATCAGAAGCCATTTGTGAGGTTGAATTACGTGAGCAACTAGTTTCACTGTCGGCTGAATGTCAGTGCAGACATGAGGGACTGGTCTGATTGCAACCGGGGTATGTGGAAGAGAAAGAGCAGAAACACCAAAGAAAAACACACAGAAAGTGAAGGAAATCGTGGGTATCATCAGGAGTCCTTATAAATCTCTACTGAAGAAAAGCTCAGAGAACTTTTTGGTAAAATTATGGTAGAAAGGCATATAGATATCTGTCTACAGAGAAATTATCTCCTAGTATATGATTTGTACATTTAATCAATCCCATTTATGTACAAAGATGTGCCTGAAGCTATTACCTGTTTCTTCTCCTAAAAGAAATGCTCACAGGAGCCCCATTTTATTCATGTTGAGGGAAAAAACCAAACAAAAAACCCCCCAACCAAAACCCAAAAAACAGATTAACCAAAAAACCGTAAGTTTGCTTCCAGACAGTAGATGAGTGTCTAGTGGATGATGAGTGCAGCTGAATAAGAATAGAGGGAAAGAAAAGGAAAGACCCCATGGAAAACTTAAAATACATAATATTCATATTTAGAATAATTTCTCTTATGTGAATGAATCAGGAATACTCAGCTGATAATCTTGGGTGCCTTGATCAAAGGTAGCTACAGTAACGCGCTGAGAAATCTTTGCCTAGAAAGGATGACTGCACTTTCATTACAAGACCACATGAAAGATATTTTTCAACTTCTTCCCTACTTGAGCTAACTACCTGGAATTTGTTTCTCCATTTCCTCATGTGCCTCTCAGGTTTGCCAAAGCCTTTTCCCTATGTAACCCTTTATCATCTCAGCTGTCTCAAGAATACTGTTAGAAAGCACCCATGTCATCAAAAGCTGTAGCTTAAACTGTGATTCTCCAATGCTTTTTTTTAAGCAAAAATAATTGATCCTGGTATTCTAAGGAGTTTTTGATCTGGCAATTGTATAAGTAGGTGAAATTGCTATGACATGGGTTTTAAAATTTACAACTGCATCAGTACATCAGTATTTTGTTTCTTCCAGTTAAGTGTGTGTGCGTGAGAGTTGAACCACCCAGTATTTATGTACTTTAAACTGTCAATGCAGACAGTCTGATTACCCCAGAATTACAACTGGGAATAAAGTGGCTGCTATCGCTTAGTCTGATTTTTAGATAAGCTGCACAAAGGTGTAGTTAATTAAGTGTGATTCTCAGCACTGTGTGCAATAGAACAAGCAGAATTTCGTTCTCTGTGTTTAGAAATGTTATCTTTACCCTTTCTGTACATTCTATTAGTCTTTTCTTCAGCACTAGGACATGTTCCTGTCCTCATGTTTTGCTGTCACTGAGCCTTGTCAGGGACCTGCAACAAGCTGCAAAATCTTCCCTGGTCCTGAAATGGCAGAGACCTCACGGCATTTTGCTGCAGAAAAAGTGACCCTGTTTGATGCCATGTCACTATGCCATGGCTCTGTTTTCATCACATCCCCCAACGTGTGCTTGTTACGTGACCTCAGGTCCATCATGTGATCCTGACACACGACCTGACTGACGTGGTCTCATGCATCAACCTCAAGTTAAGATGAGAGGTCTGACATTACTCCATCATAAAAAGATTATGTGTCTCTGCATTTATCTTAATTGTGTCAGTGAGTTCAGCAGCTTGTCTCGCTACTGTTGAGAATGGGATAGGAGATAGCTTAGAAACTGAAACAGTAGTGGGGATAAGAGGTCAGGTCCTGGAAAGGCTAGAAGGAGCAGATTCTCATGGATGAAGGCTCTGCTATCACAGGCTGAAGTGTTTGAGCTTTTCTTAGCTTTCAGGCAGTGGTTGTACTTAGGCAAGATGGAAAAAATGCTGACTTTATACGGTATTGGAAACACTCTGGTTTTGTTTTGCTTTGTTCCTGTTACTGAAGAAAATAAAATGTATTGTTCTGAAAAGGTTGGTGTGAAATGGTGAGCTCTGTAGCCCATGGTGCGCTGGCCAGTCATGAGTGCTTTTCAGGGGGTGAATTTGAAGGTGTTGCCTTAAGAGTAAGAAAACGGTGAGATTCCACTGCAGCACAAGTAAAGGGACAGAGGGCAGAAATGCAAGCAGCTGAATTTGAAAGATGAAGTCTTCAGAGGCATAGCTATTAGCTATGTAACAGTTAAACTATGGGCAAAATTCTGCATTGCAATTCTTCAAAGGATTCAGAATGTACTCCCAGTTTTGGACAAAGATTTTGCCCACCAGTTCTAGGCTGCTTTAAGGCTAGCAATGTGCTGATACCATTTAAGGGGTATTTTACTGCAGTCCACAAAAGTGATTGTAACTAGCGTGGCCATAGGTAAAGACCAACAGTATTTTGGAGTAGCACAAATGTCGAAATGGGTGCACGAGTGAAATATTCAGTGGCTTACTCCTATGCCAAAGATGTTATGTGATTGCAAATTAGGCCTAAGATCACCAGAAGTGGTAGAATGTGGCACAAAATAGCAGATAGTTGATGTATCACTACTTGACTGCAGAACAGTGTGAAGGTCACCAGCATTTTTGGTTTTTACACGTAAGCATTTTTTTAATACAAATTTTTATTTCAGGTTGCAATAGATCAATGTTAAACAGTATTAATTCGAGGACGGTAAATGCTTGGTTCTCCCCTTTATTAGTTAGAAGAAAACCAGCAGCAAGTAGAGAAATTTAACTGTTAACCAGTAACAGTAGCATATTTGACTTCCCTCACCCTGAAATTGCTCTTTTTGTAATGGTTAACTGCCCTGTTGTAACTCACAGCAGGGGGGTAGTTTTCCCATAAAAGGAGGTAAGATAAAAGGAAAGAAAAATTCCTTCCATCACATGTGTTGAAATCCATTTGGAAGAACAATCATTACTGTACACTAAACAATTCCAGGTAGGAAGGTCTAGACCAGTTTCAGTCTTAGACAATCAGTGGGGAAAAGGGGCTGTTAAAGGAATTCAGTTTGAATTTAAGGCATTTTCTGTTTACTTCCTCTCAGGTTTTATGGCTGCTTCTACCCAAGATGTGGCAAAAATCCAGTGGAATCAAAGTCTCTGTGTTGTATTATGCAGCTTCCTGGAAAGAGCAAAGCAGATAGCATTAAAAAGTATAGCCAAAAGTCATGTCCCAAGCATGCCTAAAGTGTTTTCAAGTAAAGAAAACTTACCTGTAGTCAAAATTTGTTTGGACACATCAGAGACTCATCTATTCATTGAATAAGCCCCTAAGATTCATGCTTGATTGATTTTTTACAATTTTTAATAATCTTGAGGAGATTAAAAAAAATCTACTATTGTGATAATGCAATATCCAAAGTTACTTCCCAAACATTGGACAGTCTGGAGATGTTTGAGAATTTGCAAGAAAAATGCAGCTTCAAGTGGATCATTTGTTTAGGAAGTTTTTTAAGTAGTTTAAGATGAAAATGGTATCAGGATGATTTCATGGTCTGATATATTTATCTGTGAAATCTAAGGGAGTCTTTTGATGATGGTAGAGGTTGGATCTGGTCCTTAATATATATATTAATATATTTTTTATATACGCTATATCATATCTATGATGTAGAATTATAGAAATTGACTTAGGAAAGAGTGCAACATTAACCCAATTTGACTTTGCATTATGTTCTTTGAACCACAAATGGGTATTTTATGTTGTCTATTGTTTTTGTTTTATTCTGTTGATGTATTTCTGTTAAAAATAAATTGTGCCCAAGGATATTCTTCTGATTTATCAGGCTACTCTTCATGGTGTATTTCGAATTTGAGCTTGGTGGGGCAAGTCACCTCTGAGTCTGATTAACAGAAATTATCCAGTAGAATTGCAGTTTGGGCCAGCTCAGCAGATGTGATATTAGCTCTTGTGATAGATCCCGGATTCTTAAGAGAACAAATTATAACAGACTCACTCAACCAAAGAATGATAGGAGTACTGAAAAGCTTTTAAATATTTCAGGAATGCAAATAACTAAATAAACTTACCCAAATACCAGGGGAGTGCAGTTTAGTTTTGTGTTACTAGAACATTTTGCCCATTCAGATGGTAGGATGGGGGAAAAGCACCCAAACAGTGTCCTTAACATTTACAGGGCATCATGTTAGTAGGCACATTAAAAAAAAAAAAAAAGTCAATTGCCTGTACATATATGCAATTAATTTGTGTAGTCCAAGAGCCTAATTTCAACCCCACTGATAATTTGTTTTCCCTGCAAGATTACGGCCCAGCTTTTTTTCTGAATTGGAGCAAATGTAAACATCTAATGGCAACAGGCAACCTAGAGCAAAGATCCAGTTTTCAGGTGGGATTTTTAATAACTGACAAGAAGGAAAGTAAGAGTGGAATAAATAATGGTAGGTATGATTTTTCAGTGGTTCCTTTGCTTCGTACATGGACCATCCTGCATACACAAGTGATCATTTTTAGATGTTAATAATGAACCAAAGGCAAAATCAGGCGCCAAATAACTAAATCCCCAGTGGAGAAAGCACGTATCAGAATCACCAAAGGAATACGGAAAAGAAGCCAGAGCAGAGAGCCTGAAGCAGTCACTCATGTTACAGAAACTGCCTTTTGGTGACGGCTGTGGCTTGCCCTTGCCTTCACGCCGCGCCAGCTGCCTAGCATTTTCGTGACCTTGATCTGGACGGTCTAGTAAAAGTCCATTTTATTCTTGAGAGGGAAAAAACTGACCCCTTCAGTAAGAAATCCCAAGAAGAGCTGGCCAGATGTGAATGACATACGTGTTTTTCAGCCACCCTTCTCCTCCGCCCGCCCCAGTGGGGCCGCACGCCGCACAGCGGCGGGGCAGGCGCAAGGCCGCAGCCTGCCACCACCTCAAACTCCCGGCCCTTTACGGCGGGGCCAGAGCCCGTCAGGGGACAGACTCGTGGGTGGTTAATCCCGTACTCACCGACACCCGTGTGAAGCGCGGCCCCTCCGCGGCGGCGCGGGGGACCGTTACCGGCGGGTAACGGCCGCTCGCCAGCAGCCCCCCTCGCGCGGAGCCGCCATGTCACGGCAACTCCGCCTCGCCCTGCCCTGCCCGCCCCGGCCCGGCTGCCGCCTTCTCCCCGCCCCGCCGCCCGTGCTCGCTGTGGGAGCGCTGAGCCGGCTCAACGTTTCCCCGCCGTCGCTGCCGCTCCCCCCTCAGGGCAGCTCAGCCGGCCGGCCCTTCCCTTGTGGCGGGGAGCCCCGGCGCGCTGCAGGGAAGAGGCCGTGGTAGGCAGCGCCTCGGCCGCCGGGGAGGAGGAGGCAGAGCGGGGACTTCCCTCCCTCGCTCAGGTGCGGGGCCTTTGGTCCGGTTCCCTCTGCCCCCGTTGCCTCCGCGTCCCTCTCCCTGCCTCTGGGCACGACGCCTCCTCGTCCTCCTTCCCCCAGCCATTGCCTGGTGAATAATTCAGCCGTGTTTTGTGCTGGCCCCTGCGCTGTCCTGCCCCTGGTGTGGCCGCTGGCTCTGGGTSTGGCAGGCTTTCGCCTGGCTGGGCAGGGGGGAGGACGAGCACACGCGGGATAGTTTCCCGAGGAAATCAGGGTGGTAGCGGCAAGCCGCTTTCCGTGATGGCAAAGCCGGAAGGTAAAGACCCTGGGAGGCCATGGGTCCCCTGGAGTCCGTTTTCCTGCTGTGTCGGATCTACTTCCATGCAATGTTTTTTTTTGCCTGGGTTWGTGTAATCCCCGTTAACCTCCCCAGGCGCCAGGGAGCAGCAAGAGCTGGTTGCCTAGGAGGAGCCGCTCTTGAAAGGCTGAGCAGAGCTGTGCCGCAAGCCCCGGGGAGGCTGTGATCCCTCCCCGCGGCACCGGCCTCCCTCCTCTACCTCCCTGGAGGTGGTCCCTGGTGCCTAGGCCCCGGCGTGGGTGTGGGCGCTTCACCCCTGTCAGGGAGTTGTCAGGGCAGAGGTGAGAGGGGTGCTCAGGAGGAGCCCTCTCCTGAGTAAACAGGTGCAGGCAGCACGTCAGGGTGGCTTGGGCTGCACAGGAGGTCCGAAGCCACTGAGCATGACTAGTCCTGGCACAAAGGGGTCGTGGCTCTCACAGCCGATGGTGAAGAGTGTGCTGGTGTATCGCAACGGGGACCCTTTCTTCCCGGGGCGCCGTATTGTCATCAATGAGAAGAAAGTGTCCAACTTTGAGGTATTCCTGAAAGAGGTGACAGGCAGGGTGAAGGCACCCTTTGGAGCTGTGCGTAACATCTATACCCCCCGGGGTGGACATCGTGTCCGGCAGCTGGAGGAGCTTCAGAGTGGAGAGCAGTATGTGGCTGGTGGCAGGGAAGCCTTCAAGAAACTCAAGTGAGTGGCTGAAAAGTAACGTAAGATTTATATGGAACTTGAATATCAGCATTTGGGGTTTGGCACTGGCAATGCTTCAGACCCTCCACCCCACCTCTTTTATTAGGCATTGCACAAAGAGGACTTAAAGGCTGTGACCCAAGGCAAAAAGAAAGGTACTTTTAACAGATAAAACTGGAAAAGAGCTTTAGAGGCGATCCACAGAAAGGCTGCTATTACCATCAGTCACATAGTGCCATCTCCTTGACACGACGGTAGAAAAGGAGAAACAGCCCTTTAACCTGAAGGACATGCGGCAATGGCATGTTGGTGAGATGTGTGTGCTTAACTGAGGGGCGAGTGTTGGTATTCGTGCTCAGTGGTAGCAGGGAGAAAGCTGTAGAAAGGTGGAGTGTTGACAGACCTGCCGTGAAGTTGATGAGCCTGGGAATTTAATTCCCAACACTTCCTTGCTTATTTTTAAAAAGCCTAAAATATTCTACCCAGCTATCCACCTCTCCATCACTTCTGTTCATTTTGGGTAGGTATATAACCTTTTTATGACCAGAATAGCTGAGTCCCTCCTGTTATTTAAAAGGTGACTGTTTGCTTTCTTTTCCCTGCCTAGACACCAAGAATTAAGCTGACAGTTTTTCTGTTTTATAGTGAGTGACTGGGAGAATACTGTGGAGGAGATCTGGGCTTTTAGTTGTGTTTCCTAAGTGGCTCTGCATGTGATCAGTAATGGTTCTTAATGCTGGCAGTGAATTTCATCGCCTCAATTGCCTAATTATATGTTTTGTTCAGTATTTGTGGGCATTTTTCCTACAGTTGAATTAAAAAAAAAAAATCTCAAAATTAACAATCCCTTTCTGGAGGTGGTTGGGAATTTATATGCTAAACTACCAGCTTTACAGGACCTCACTCATCTTGGTTGTGTAGAGTTGAGGACACTACGTTTTTCAGGAGAGCTCATTATGTTTCAGGACGAAACTCTCTGTGTAATGAACAGGATCTCTATCAGCACTCTTACTGTTTTTGTCACTGTCTGCTTCTGAAGATTTATTGAAGCTTCTTGTGCTTCAGTGGCAAAGCTAGAGAGAAAGATGTATGACAGGCTAAATATAAGCCCCTTTCCCTCTGTACTCTCTTCCATGTCAAATGCAGTGCTCAACTCTCAAGAAAGATCTACCGTATCTTTTTGGTATTAAATCMTGTGATTCTGTGGATGGCTTAAAGTTGTTAGTTGTCAGCACATCATGTTTCACCTCCCTAAATGTGTTTTATGTTCAACAGACAGGCTAAAAGTAAGTAAGTGTTCGGCATTAGCATGCACTGTGTAGAGAATTGGGCACTATGGATTTATTTTGGGTGGGAAAAAGCATTTCTTTTTGTCATGTCATGTTTTATGGTCAGAGTTTTATGGTGAGAGCTTTTCAGACTTTTATGGTTGCAACATGCAACAAGATACCTAAGTATTTAAGGTCAACAAAGAGAATAGTTTAAGAAAAGCTAACCTAAAGGACTCGGTAAAAACAGGCTGTTTTATATATCCCTTGATAGTATGCCATAGTCCTGTGCCGTAGGGAGGATAAACGGGATGACTTGAGATCTTTTCCATTTCTGCGTTCAGAGTTGGAGTTCTTCACTATTAGTATTTATTTATATAGTGCTGTAAATGTTGGCAGTGCTTTTACAAGCATTATTTAAGACAGGCTGAAGAGCTTAATGTTGATCTTGTTCTTAACTGGGTTGTAGACAGAATGATAATTAGGGAGACATCTTAGCCAGAAAGGTCAGAGGAGAGGAGGGGTTAGTTGAAAGGGACGGTTTTCTGGAAGGAATTGAAGGAATTAAAGAAAAGACCGTATGTTTGTGTATGTGTCACAGGCAAAGATAAAGCAGTTGCAGCTGTGGGAGACCAAAGCAGCTGCTCTAAAGGATCTGAGTCTGGTCTGATAGAAGCAAGAAGTTTGTACATTTTTTGCAATTTTTTTGCAGTGATGCTTGTTGGACACATTCATTGCTATGATAGACTATGCAGGGCTGAACTTTGAAATGGAGGCTTGTGGCACTGATGTGTGGGAGCGTAATGGAAAGGAGAGAGTATCCAAGGAGAAGCAGAAGCTGCAAGTGTCATCGTTCCACTTCAAACAGTGCATTTGTTTCTTCTCCGATGCCTTATACTGAGAACAGAATCTTTTTCTTCCCTGTCTGCAGGGTATTCTAGACTAAACTGTGCTCACCTTTAGCACATGAACCTCTGTCATTCCAAGCCCTGAATCTTAACATCTTCAGATAGATACTTCTGAGGGTATATAGTCAATATAAACTGCTGATATGTTTCATTTTTTAAATAAAAATAAAGTAATCAGCATTTTAAAATTCTGCTTTTAGAAAAATATGTAGAAATTTTCTTTAAAGGAAGAATTATTAGCCAATGTTGGGAATTTCCATAAAACATATCAAGTTTCCCAGCTTGTTTTGTCATTTACAGGTATGCTAAGTGAATATAAGCTTTTTTGGTGTATATGCGGTGAGGTGTGTTGGTATATTGTAGTTGTTGCAGTTTGAGTGAGAATGCACATTTAGGCCTGCACCCCTGTGGAGTTCTTCCCTGACTCTTAGCTTCCTGAAAGAAAACTATCTACGCTGGAGCTGGTTTCGATTTTTAGCTTTTTTTCAGCATGCTACTCTACCCTCCTCCTTCCTTTGCCCATTTATTTGTATCTGTGCTCATGAATTAATGGTAGATTGTCCTCTCTCCAGCAGTTGTCTCTTTAAACAACACTGTGGTTTCATCACTGGCTTGGATAGTCATTGGGTAGAAGTATTTCTGCTTTCTTAGTAGTGGGAATACTTTTGTAAAGTTTTTGGTCTGGGATTTTTTTGGGTGCCCTTATCCCAAGAAAACCTTTTGGTCCTATTTAGACCTTTTCAGATTTGTAGATCCCTGAAATTTGATAACTGAATATCCAGACCTCTGCATAGTGAATTTAAGCCTTTGACTATATATTTGCTTTTGTTTGTCACTTTTCTTAGTTCTCCTCGAAGTAATTCACAGATGCCCAGAAAACAAGAACCACAGTCAGCAGCTGTTGTTATAGGCTGTTGGAACTATTTTGTCTGAGGCATTTATTTCTTTTCAGGCTTTAAGACTTCTTTTTTTTTGGTCTCAAGAGAACTTGTTCCTTTTTACATGGAGAAGCTTGCAACAGTTGTTTTTGTTTTTAAACATGAGGCTTGGACACTTTGTTTTTAAACATTGTCCTACATTGCTACATTTACCTTTTCCAAAGCATTGGTGTGCACTTTCAAGCATTGCCTGGAAGCCTTGCTGTGTCTTACTGTCCCTGCACACTGAAGCCTTGAAATCCTTGTGACCATTCTGTGGTACCTTGATAAACGACTGCCATTCTTTCAAAGAATGAATGATGCTTTTTCTTTCTCTTTTTTTTCTTTCTTGCTTCTACACCTTCATTCAGGTCTCATGAGTTCTCAACTTTGGCCAGGCAGAAAAGTTTCCTTTGGCAAACAAATCTTATCCCAGTCATTAAGCACAAAACATGACATTACTGGAGGGCTGCAGATGCATTGCAGGCTCTAAGGTCTTTTGGTGAGCCTGCGCTGATGCTTGCCATCAGGTATACCTGATGTTCTCAGATAGGGTCTTCTAGTCTTAAAAGCCTGCCAAAGCACCTGTGGTTTCCCACTGAAAGTGGGAATAGGGAGAACTTGTAACAAATGCTGATCACCTAATGTTGGATTAGATGCTCCCGGCGTAGAATAGATGCCTCAGCCATTTTTGTTCTCATGTTTAGCTCTTGGCAGGAGGTGCTGAAAGGTGCTGCTGTGCTGAGTTATAACTGCCCACGAAGGTGTCTCTTCTTACAGTGCTGAGAACTAGAAACATCTTGCAGTGCCAGCAGCTACTGAGATCTGCGTTCATGAGAAGAACCGCTCTCATGGCTCTCAGACTGCTGACAAGGGAAAGGAGTTAGCGTAGTCTGAGTACCTGGACAGTTGCCTGTTTGCCAGTCTATGGGTTACTCATGCTTGAAGGCTTATTTAATTCCCTTTCTTTGGAAAGGCAATATACAGCTAATCCATCACTGTGTGTTTTAACTAACACTTTTGTGTTAATGCAATGTTTTTGTGGGAATACGTACTCTGATGGAGAGCAGTATTGTTCAAATAGATGTATTTTGTTTTCTTGTCCAGTTGAGGCTTGTATTTTGTCTATTCATAAAATAATTGTGAAGATGCTGTTGATTCATCACAACCATGAGAAACCAGGATATACAGTGTTCAGATGTGTCCATGTCCTGTTGGAACACAAGTGGTGTAGATTCTTTTAAACTTTAGCTGATGCCCTGGGTTAAACTTGGGTATGGAGGAAAGCTTTAAATCTATCAGAGACTTACTGTGAGGAACTAAGAGGCAAGATGATGACTTTGAAAACACTGGTAAGCTGATATTGTGCTGAGATTTATTGATCCACCTCACAGCAGTGTGTGAGTTTCTTTCTGAGAAGGGGATTATTGATGGTCTGTTCTAATCACCAGTGACTTGAAGGTAGATGGTTGGTTCTCCCCTGTGTTTTGTATTAGCCCAGAGGGCTAGCTTGCAGATTTATATTAACACTCCTTCATTAATATCTTGAATTAGTTACTTTTGATGTTATTTTGAGGCATGATAAATTTTAAAAGCTTCATGTATGAAAAAAGTGTAAAAATATTTGTATTKTGTAAGTTAGATGCTTCTGTAAATAATCAATACTGTTTTCCTTCCACAGCTATTTGGACATTGGAGAAACAAAGAAAAAACCTGCTGAAGTCAATAACGAGGTAGGATGTCTGAAATATTTAAGAAGTAAACCTGCAGTTAATGTTAGTGACGTGCCTACATTTATGCCTGATTTTTTAATATATATTTATTATGTTTAATAATAGTACAATTATCTAGAATTCTGAACATATTATTTCAGTGTTTATTACTCCTCTCTGAGCATGATGCACTGATTGTCTTTGGCTCAGTTTGCTGAATTGCCGCATCCAGTTAAAAACATTCAGTGAAGAAAATCTCATGTTGTCATCATTGGATCTGGTCATAAACCTAAGGGAGCTTTTTTCATGGAGAAAAAGAGGGTGGGAATGAGACTTTTGGGAGTTTCTTCAAAATTTGGTATTTTGCCTGGAGAAGGGACATTTTTGTTTGAAAAAATCATACTTGGTTGAAATGCTTTTCCCAGTCCCTGCCAGTGTCAGCTGTAAACTTCTAACTAGTTCTAGTCCATAATTCTCCAAAGTCACCTGTTTCTCTTAAACAGCGCTACGCTATAGCCTGAGGAGATAACTGCAGGCTTCAAAAGACACTGTATGTGGATTTTTGTGAGATGCGTGACTCTGCATTATTTTTACTGTTTTATTCTGTATGGAGATAGCAATGATTTCCAACAAACATTTGAATTACAGCATCTGCCTGACAAGAAGCATCAGCTCACTATTTTTTCAATTCCTTTTGTCTTGTGCTCTCATGCCAGGTTTCCAGCAATTTAATGGTTTGTGTAGCTGGTGTCTCCAGACAGTACGACACCTTGTACTAAAAGACCCTCAAAAGTGGGGCCTTAGTGTGCTAACGACATTTGCTGTGACACTCGGACACTTCTTACTCAGAGGCTATGAAATACGACACCTGCATTTTATAAATGATCGTAACTTTGTAACCCTTCTTTTTTTTCATTCAAATGTGCACAATCAACAGGAAAATCAAATTCAAGTCAGAGATTTGATTTACTACTACAAGTACCATATAAATTTACTCTAAATTGGATTTTTTCCTGGTTTATTTATTTATGCAATGGACCAGAAGATTATAAAGATAGTTTTGTTGTTTTTGTGTAGCCATTCATGTCTGCCTGTTGTTTGGGTCTTTTTTACAAAAGAAAGAGAATGATTTTAAAAAACAGGAAAAATTAATTAAACACTGATGAGGCAGCAGGGTTATACTGTGGTGCTGACATGTATATAAAACTGAGCAACATACCTTCACATTTCCACTATCTAAGCTTTCCCATGTCTTTTATTCATAAATTCCATTTTTGACTTCCAGCATTTTCTTATTCCAGTCCTGAGTCTCCTCTGATCAAACTTTGTGAATATTGCTGAAACTAGTTACTTTTGGTGTTGCAAGGTGTACAGGCAGAGAGAATCAAGTAATTCATCTCACTTTTCATTGTGATCTAAGTAAGAGATTATAATTTTTTGGGGAGGTAAAATGTTTGTACAATAGCAGTATTGCACTTATCTGAACCTTCAACACATAAAACATAGTTCTGAACCAAAAAACCCACCTTTGGATGTATGACCAGTCTTTACTATTTTTTCTGAACACCTGAATGTGTGGATAGCACCATATTTTATACTAAAACAATGTCTGGGTGAAAAAGAAAATGATTCTTACATATCCAGGATGAGAAAAAGAGAACTTGAGGAAATTGCTTCTAATTATCTCTGAAAATGTGGTGGTTTGCATTCACTATTATGTGTGACTCCCATTCATAGTGTGCGGTGTGACTAATTCCATATGCCCTTTGCTGAGAAGGTAGTTGTCTTCATGGAAGACTCTTAACCAAATCTCCTGATACTGCCAGTTATCAGGACAACCACAGGCTTGCTACTTTAAGGATAGTTTTATGGCTGATGGTTTTGCTGCAAATCCTTAGAAGATTCTTGATATAACAGAAATTCTAAGGAGTTGTAGGAGTTGTGGGTTTTTTACTTACTGTCGCATGTTTGGTAAGAGAGGCTTCTATTATTTCTTCTGGAATCAGTGCTCATTGTATATTAACACTTTCAGCCATCTCTCAGTGCTTTGAAGTAAACCAATATAAACCATCCATTGTCTCAGCTTTCTTTCTTCCTATTTGACTTATGTTTGCAATCTCCACAGTCTCTGTGGAGAGCTTAACTCCCCATGTTGAGTTTAACTTTATGTGGTTGATTTATTTGAGAAGAGGAGTCATAAAAATGAGATGAAACCTAATAATAGTCTACAGATTTTTATCTGGGCTTATGAATAACGCAATTGTTTTCATGCCCCAATCATTTAGTCCTAGGAATGAACTTTCAAGGGGCTAGTAACAGAAGTTTCAATGCCTAAATGTATTTATTTTAAAACAATTTGAGGAAGCAAGTTCTGGTTTTACTTTTTTTCAAGCATTCACTTAGAAATCAAAAACCTAGATGTGTTTTAGGACCAGGAGAGCAGCAGTATTGCTACGTTTTTGTTCTTTTTGATTCTGCTGGATTTGCATCAGCAAACAAAAAAATCATGTTTTTCCATGGAGCCTTGTAGCAATCTTTGATGCTAGCCCACAAAGGTGTTTTGCTTTCATAAGGCATTATTTTAGATTGAATTTCAGAAACAAAATCCTCTCTGTTTGTTTCATTAGAAGAAGAAAAAAAAATCAGTGTATGTGTGAATGACAACATTGCTAAAGAAAGAAATTTATGGCTCAGTCCTGCAAGCACAGCAAGGTGTAGTTTGTGAATCGTCTCAAAGACTTCAGTAGGAAGATTACCATGGAGTTACGCAAGTACAGAGAAAGTTGTGGGTCAGGTCTGAGTTTCTAGTGTTCTGGTGGGCTGGGGTGGGGGCAGAAGGAAAGAAATGAATAAAATTATTTGGTTTATTATTTGGCTCACTGCAGCTTTGCGGGCTCCTCGCAGATCAAGGACCAGGGTGCGAGGTGTTGAATAAAAAGTTCACTGATGGCCCCACAGACAACTCCAGGCTAACATCAGGGTGTGTTTTCAGACTGATCTTTGCCATGGCAATTCCTGCTCTCTTTGTGCTGGTGGTGAAGTATTAACCTGCTCTCCTTCATTAGCTCCACCTCTTTTTTCTTTTCTTCCTTCCCTTGCTTCTCTTCCTTCCCTTCCTTTCCTTCTTCTCCCCCAAATGTTTTTAGAACACGATATAATTTGTCAGGGCTCCCACATTAATGCTCTGGATGCCAGCCCATTCTCATGACCTCAGTAGTGCTGCTGTTAGCCAGAGCCTGGAGACAGCAAAGGCTGTTCTTCAAGCATGCTCCTGGGGATTGCCTCCCACCTTTCTCACCTGGCAGCTGGCCTTGCTCTGGCCATGGCCTCGAGGGTGAGCAGTCACAGCAATAAATGGCCTTGTGCCACAGTACTCCTGAGTGCTGGTGGTGCATTTGGAATTGGTGCAGGACTTTTTGTTGCCCACGGGAGGAGATGGTCTTGGAGCTACTAGAGCTAGCTTGCCCTAGACCAAGTTTTGGAAGCACATTGGTGCTGGCCTGGTGGTGATGACAGTTTTTCTGTACTTGCATAGTGCCGTATGTCAAGGATGTGAAAACTTTAAAAAGGTAGCAGAGAAACAGTATTTGAGAAATTCATGTTCAGTGATTAAGGATGATATCATCATGCTTAGGTACAAGGGTATCAATTCTGATTGTATGAAGCAYGCTTAATTTGGCATTTCCTACCTGATGAGTGTTTCTTGGTGCAGGTTTTTCTCCAGTAGAACAATTACAAATATGTATTTCCGATTCTGGTTAGTGAGGAGGGAGACAAAAGGAAGAAAATCTTATGCAGCAGCTGTACATTGTGTATTTGTGTGCAGCTGTAGGTTTTCTTTTGTGTAAGTTATACTGCCAAATGTTTGACATCTGCTTTTGGGAGTACTTTAATGTTATTCTTTGAAGGCAGCATCTCAATTACTTTAAATTTGCATAAAACTAGAAAATGTGTGTCAAACTAGAATTAAACAAGAAAAAATTCATGTTCAAGATACAGTGCAAATACAGTGACCTACATTCAGAAAGAAGAATAGATGGGAAGTATAAGGCATTAATTTCTTACTGAACTCTCTTCTTGCTTTTCTCGTGGAGTGACAAGACAGAATAAGTAGTCCATCAGAAATAGGTTTCTCTGCTGAAATCTGTGAATCTGGTTTTGTAAGGAAGGTGTTGCAGGCTGGGGAAGCAAAAAAAAAAAAAAATTAAGGAAAGTTCTCCATCTCATGTATTCTGGGAACTCATCTAATGAAATGTTTCAGTGTCTCTTCTTGTAAGGTGCTGACATTTAACATTTGGGAACAGGTTCTGCCCCTCATGAGAGCAATATTATTTCTCTCTGTTATGCCCTGGTTCAGTTTTAGCTGGAACTTCTGAAATACCATGGTCCTGTTGGCCTGTAAGGTATACCTTGCCTTGCCCGACACGTTTGGAGCTAACAAGTGTTTACAGCTAGTAAGCACCTGTGTTCTCTGTGTGTCCTCTACAGCTGACAACAGGAGCTCTGGGGAAGGTTTCATCAAGAAGGTCTTAATGTAGATATGTTGTTATGACACAGCAATGAACCAATTATGTAATGTGAAATTCATTAAGCACTGTCCATCTATTTAATGTGAGAAGTGGAACATGCAAATAGATGTGATTGTCTGTAAGATGGGTTGGGATAGTTTGGGAGGACACATTTTTTTCTCTCTAAACAGCTAGGTTTATAGATGAGGGTCTATACCGTCAAATACTTTATTATAGTATCAGTAGCTAATTTCACCACAGGCTGTCTTCAGTGAAAGGTGGATGAGGTAGAAAGAGTGTATTACATATCCCCCATCAGTAGTGTCAGCATCCAAAAGCGCATAAGCAGAGCAACACAAGAAAGCTTGTATTTCTACTTTTTTCTACTGTATCAACTGCATATAGCAGTTTAATTTCAAGGGCTTTTCTTTCAAAAATAAGCACTGTTTTAAAAATAGTTGAAGTATGACAGTAATAACAATGCTCTTAGAATCTTGCAAAATAACTGTAGTCTTGGTCTGTGAGTCCCAACCATCAATCAGAGTTGGGTCTTCTAAAAAAATAGTATTTTAAAAGCCCTTAGTCATTCTACTACTGATATAAATCAGGTTTCAAGGTGATCTTCAATGAAATAATCTCATTATCAGTTAGTATTTCTGACATCAATGCTAGATTTCTTTAATCCAATGTCTAGTTTTTTAAAATCTAGTTTACCAGTCTAAGGCCTCCAAACAACTGAAATAAATGGGCCAAATGCTCAACTGATGGAAAATAGGTATTTTTATTGACCAATCTACCCCAGATATGTACTTGAACTTATAGCCCTGTTCTTCTGGGTGAAGTTTTATGTATAGACCAGTGTCAGTAGAGGATGAGGGAGAGCCACTCTGATATCTTATTGCAGGATGATATAATTTATAATAGAAGCAAAGTGCATGAAAATGATACTGAACATTTATTAAATGTTTCTAAGCAGCAGGAGTTCCAGTAGAGTCACTTCAAGTGATGTCTGTAGTTCAGTGATCATTGACTTCAGTAGACTTTGAGCCATGCCCAGGGTCAGGAAGGAAATGGGATGCTGTTGGTTTTGCAAAAATACCGATGGTACTTGTGATACTTTAACAGTCACTGGATTTCAAAGATAGCTAGGTGCCTTGATACCATTTTTGCTTTTGCAAATCTTCCTCAGACTGTCAGACATATGCATGTGATGAAGGGAATAGTTCAAGAGAAAATTGATAACTGTGCAGAGGAAAGGAAGGAGTTTAGAATGGGAACGGTCTGCAAGATCCTTTTCACTTCAGAACATCAGTCTGCAATTTGTTTAGGTCAGTTCCCTGGTTTCTGAGATAATCTTGATGCAGTAACATTTGAGCAATTATCAAGCACATCCTCACAAGTTATGCCCTGCTGCATGCTGCTAGAGCAGGTGGGCTTTGAAAGCCACATCTCTGCCTCTTCTTACTTCATCCGCTGTTATGTGTATTGGGCACTTCCTTGCCCGTTTGTACTTTGCTCTCCTTAGCAATAGGAGCAGCGCAGCAGTTTAAGAAAAGCGCCTTAGTTCTCCTGCTGCTGTGACACCAGATCAGTGTGCCACTCAGCTGATTTTCACAGTGCCAAAAATTCACTTAACTAGGAGTGTGCGTGATGGTCAGAAGGGTGAACTGCGGGTTATGAAGAGGGAGAAAGAAAAGATCAAATCAGAGCTAAAGGCAGTGAGCAGCAGTGGTGAAGAGAGAGAAACTGCCTGTATGAGCAAATGTGTATCTGGCTCAAGCGTTTTACTGACATGGCAATACTCTTTCCCTTCTGTTTTGCTGTTTATCTCAGCGGGTAAGTGATGACATGTCTCTTGCACTGTAGCATTGTGGTGGTTGTTCTGCATGGAAGGCTGGAGCAAGTTTCCTAGGAAAAGTCTGATTTTTCAATTCCCATTTGATGGCCTCTGCAACAAGCTAATCCCCCAGAATTGTCACATTCCACCTTAGTTTAGACATTTTGGGGAGAGAGCGAGGGTAGAGACTAAGTTCAGTTTTCTGCCTTCTCCCTCTTTCAACCAAGGACAACAGTAAGGGTGAAAGAAGATATTTTCCAGAAACATGGGAAAATTGTGTGTCAGTCTCAGCAAATGGCAGCCAGGTTCTTGGCTGTTTTAAATCCTCTGGCAGAGCCCTCACACTGTAATATGTCTCAAAACTTTTTATAGTTACATTACTGGTAGGGAAAGTAGTCATACGATTTCATCCTGACTCAAGCTAAAGCTTTGATACAAACTATTCCTCAGGTATATTTCCATCCATCACTTCTTTTGGCAACTGAGCTTCTTGTTTTGCAAAGAGAGATCCCTTTTGTACTGAAGGTGATCTGCAAATACAAATACATTTTAAATGATGTGCTTGAGGAATCTAACAATTAATCTCTTGAGGAAGTATGGACCAACAGAGTTACCATTTGTTTATTGTAAGCTTAATTGTTTGTAAAAGGTACTGAATGTTATTTTCCAATTATAATGTGTAAAGTATAGACATTTATATTTCTCTAGGCACTGTCTCTGATCTAGATGGTCTCTCCCTGTGCACTCAAAAAGATGAACTTTGCTTGTCATTGGGGCTGGGTAAAGCTGCTGAAGAATTAACTGAGCTTTTGTATTTGCAAATCCTGTGGGCAACTCTTTGTTTTAAATTCTCTTTGTTTCACAAAAATGTGTTCAGCTGAAACCTCCTTTCTTCTTTGACTTCTTATGACCAACAGTTTTTTAAACACACTGAAGTAAACGGACTTTGCAATATGTTATTGTAAAAGCAAAGAATTGCAGGCACCTAAGAAAAACAGATGTATTTTGATATTGAAGAACCAGTCTCTTGCAACTGAAAGAAAAAAGGAAGGTTGTAGTGTCTGTATGAAACATCATCTATTATCAAAAGTTCATAGTAGGCCTGCATTAAGCTGCTTTACTGACCATATAGATAGATTTGCCCTTGGTTGATAGCACACAGATTTTCTTAGGTAGTAAAAACATTGAGGTTTTTTGTCTGCAGTTCACTTTTTCTCCTGGGCTTCTAGGACAAGATGATTGTGTGGCAAGCTCTGACACAAGTATTTTTTGTGCTGCTCAAGACTCATTGTCATTTGTGTTCCACTTGGATTTTTTTATGGACTTATATTGTAGAAAAGCATTTATAAAGTTATTTAAGAAAACTCTACTTACATGTCTTACTCTACGTAAGGCACATCGAGGGTTAGCTCTATACTGTCGAGAGACAGGGATGATGTAGACTCCTTTCCTTAGGTTCACCACTGTTTTCTATGATTTTTAAGCAATGAAAGCATCATGATCCACATTTTATGACATTCGCCTACTTATGGTGTGTTTATAACATTATTACCCATCGATTGGGAACTGCTGTAGGGCAGTAAGTATGAAAATGGATGTTGTAAGAGCTGGTTGGGGCAAGTGTGTGGCTGGTTGAGGAAGGGTCACTTTACCCAATTTCTTTGAGTGGTGGGTTCATTCTGGAGTGCTGTCATTTAGCATTACAAGTGGCTCTGTATGGCTCTTGGACTGTCAGATTCAGTGATGCGTGTCAGGGGCCCTGGTGCAAGGGCACAAGAGACTCTCTGCCCGCCACCCACCAGGTCTTGCCCTACCTTTCCAGCTCCACATTCCTTCCATGTTCAGCCTGGGTACCCTTCTGCAGTTCTGTTGCCTCACATGCAGTAGTTGTGTCCTGGTCACATTTTTCCAGTGATTCATCACTTTTTTCCCACTGTTTTACACAAACGTATTTTATTGTTCCATAACTCTATTTCAATTGCAGCTTCTTCTTTTATCAGATGGTTTAGGTGTGGTCATATTTGGAGGAGTATTTATAGAATGGAATAATCAATATTTTTACTAATGATTCTTCAGAGGATTAGTAAAGATTCCTCAAAGCTTTCATACATGTATGACCTGAATATTTGTATCTGCATGCAACCCCAGAACATCCATCTCTAGTGAAAACACTTGATAAGTACAAGGATATGAATGAGTGTTTGAACATTTTGTAACTTAAATTTCTTTTTCTGATCCAGTGCCTGTCAGTCCTCACATTGGTCGCACGCCGGATGACACAGAAATGTGCTAGGACATGGAGTAGAGTGCGTTTGCTTGCTAGGGAACTTCACAGAGCATGTCTGTTCCTGTGATGAAGCGTGACTGCAGAATGAAACTGTGACTGGCAGAATGTGCCTTCTACTGGTGGTCTCCAGCTGCAGCACATCAGCTTAGTACCACTCCTGCTGTGGGGTGTTGTGGGCCAGACATAGTTAATCAGCAGATCACAGTCTAGGTCAGTTGGCCACTGCATTCTTGGTGAGATCCTGGGCCAGGAAAGGTTCCCTCGTTGCCCAGTGCTGACAGAAGAGGTGGGCACCACGACAGGGGGATGTGAGGTGGAAAATACAATGTTTGAGACTTGGTAGATCTGAACTTACCATCAGAATTTTCCAAAAAAACATCTGAGATGTTGCTATAAAAGTATTTTGAGGAGCTGCCATTTCTCTGTTTCCCTCTGTTCCTCCATATTTTAAAATTCAATTATTTTAGTATCATTTATGGCAATTGTGTCTTCTGCATCCTTAAAGTGCATCTTTGTTGCTAGACAATGGAGTCACCACTCATCTGTTGGCAGTGATATGATTGGATTGATTTGTAAAAACTGAATTTTGGAAGTTTATAATGTTGTCTTGATTTCACAAATTATTTTGGTATATTTATGCTGGATATACCTTGTCCCTAACATACTTGCATATTTTTTCCAAGTACATTCTCCTGAAAAATCCCAGTATTTATAATTATTGTTTATTTCAAACCTAGCATCTATCATATCTGACAAATAAAGTACATGTCTAATCATAAGAAAAAACTTGTCATTTTTCAATGAGTGGACTCTTGATTCACTTTAACTTTTAACTGTCAGTTAGAAATGGTTCATTGATATTTTGTCTGTACAGGACATAGTTTTGTGAGGGTAAGAGAGTGCCTGAATAGATATTAGAAATGATCAGCATGTGCAAATTACAGCCATTTGATGTCCAAACAATCTATCTTCACAAGATATTCTTTCCTAATTCTTTCCTAAGAATTAGAAAGAAACAAACACGATTTGTGCTACCCAAAATTATGGTACACAAAATATTTGTATGTCTGGAAGCAAATTGTATATAAAGGTCCACTTCATATTCCTCTGCCAATATGCAAAACTAAACCCTCTGCTACTCCATATCTGACCAGTTTGATTTCTTCTACTGCTGGTGTCACAGACTAAGGAATTTCTCATTTTCTAATGCTGAATTAATTAGGAATTCTACTGTAGGTGTAGTTTAGGGAATAAGACTATCAAAATGCAAAGATTAAAAAAATGTGATATACATCTTTAATCTCTTGAGCAACATCTTTAATAGTTAAATTTTATATGTCATTGTTTGGTGTTTAGTATCCTGGTAACATAATTAGCACAACAAGACATACAAAACAGATACTCTTCCTGAGTGTTCATAATCTAATACCAGGAGGAATCAGAGAAGAACTGACCAGACATCCAGTTAAAACATAAGCTGTATCCTTTTTTCCTAACTGGACCTATGAATTAATACATTTTCTCTTTATAGAGTTCTGTATACCTGAATAGTGTAATTCTGAGTATTTTAATTAACAGCTTGCTTACAGATGGATTTAGTGGATTTTGGAGCAACAGAAAGACTTGTAGAGGCTTTGGTTCATGCCACTGGAGATTTCATGGTCTGTATTGAGTTTGATATGAAACTTGAAAGTTGGTCTCTTCCTTAATTAACATGCCTGCCTTGCTCTGTAGGGTAACTGCTCTTTCTGGTCTGTGGGGAGGCTGGGAGGAAGGGAAGAGATGCCAGTACTGAAGCTTTTAATGAGGCATGTTAGTCTCATTAAAAACTTGTTGCTGCATACTAAATTGACTTACTGGAAACATTAACAACTTTTACCTTTGATTAAAAATTATGAAAAAAAAAAAGATTTTTTGAGGGTTGCTTTTTGTTCTTCAGCTGTCACTGTTCACAGGTTCAGGTCCTTCTGATCAGCCATGAAGGTCAGAGACTTCCTTTTGGTTTAAATGAATCTAAGGAATTTGGGGAAAATACCCAAATTATAAGGGGCAAAAATGGTCAGAATTGGCAGTGTTATGTCAGTGACAGAAATGAGCATCAGGATCTATTTTACTTGAATAAAATCTACATTATTGATCCCATCATTGTGTGTGTTGTAAGCAGCGTAGGGTATAGCATCATGCAACTTGGAGAAGAAATAGGAGCTGTTCTTGGGATCCAGAAGCAACACAGGTGTGATCTATTTTGGAGCATAGACCATGCCATATAAGGCCATGCCATTGTCTGATTTAGCCCAGCTGAAGATCTGGCCCTTAATCCAATGCCCCAAAACAGATCTCAAGTGAAACATTTTTCTTTCCAGGGCTTAGCTAGATGGGGTGAGGCTTACCCCCAAATGCATAGGGGATATGAACTCCATTTCACTTACCATGGCTGAAAAGGAGGGTGATTTACCTTGGAGGTGAACAGAGTGGCATTAAATACTTTGGGAATTTTGTAGGAGCTTTGCAGTCTAGAAGGCTCCCTGAATCAGTATATGACTGTTTATTCTGGTATAGTCCATTTCCGGTTCATCTATGCTTTATGTGGGCTGAGAARTTTGTGTACTGCCGTGGTGTTGTGACCTATTTATGTAAGCTTGGAAATCCGGTCAGTTAATAGTAGTTTGAGTGGCGCTTTGTATCCACACCAGCAGAAAGGCTAGTAGTCTCTTGCTCAAGGCTGTTTTGTACTATCCAGTGTACCATCTAGCAATGCAAAGTAGCTAGGGAAACATAGATTATCTGGGTTAATTACTGTGTAGGATAACTGAAATGGTTTTGTACTGACCAAACACCTCAGTGAGTTTGACTCTGCATCTTTCGTCAAAGTGTATAGAAATGCCCATTTAAAAAAGTCGCGTTTCTATGAAATAGGTAAGATAAGATGTTTCCTATGCTGTAATAGCTTTAGAAAACTTATCGTTCTACTTTGCTTTTGATCACTGAACCTTGAACATTCCTTTCTTTCACATCACAGGGTGGTGACGGTGTGTATAAATAGGGTTTTGGTTCTTTTGACCCCGGTTCTACCCTAGGGGAATGCAAATATTTGTTCTCAATTTTCCTGGGCACATTGATTAACAAACAGGCCATTGTAACAAACTGGCAAAGCCATGGCTCATTGCATGAGCTGATAAATTTGGAATGTGACATTGTGTTGAAATATTTAAAACTTCAAAAGGTTAGTTATAAAGTGACATGAGTAATGACTGAGATGTTCATAGCACCCAAGACTATATTAATACAGCAATAAGAAAGGCCAGCTCTTAAACCTGTATAAATCAAACCAGCACAGAGCATCTGGTTCAGGGAGGTTACGTTTTTTGACTGTTGTTTTGCTGCCGTCCAGTATGGCTTTATAAATACGTGTAAACCTGTAAATCTTGCAGTTGTTCAGTTGCCCCCTTTGATGGGGGACATTCTGGTAAGAAAAGGAAATAAATCAGATAGTCATACCATTTCTTAGCTATGGATAACTAGCCTGTGTCTTCATGGCAGCCTGTGAAAGTGCTGCCAGACCTCTGTATTTAGCATGTCTCTAATTATTTAATATACACTAGAGGGAAAAGAAAAGCTAAGAATGGCACATTTCTATTTGAAACTATTCTCAAGTGCATAAAAGTCACCTTTTTAGAAAATGGTATGTTTAGAATATGCAGCATGGTATGTTCAGAGGACAATTAAAATACTATTTAATGAACTGGATACTTTTCTGATATACAAGGATTGATTCTCTGAAGTGTCACACGCCTCTTGCAAGTCCTGAGTAGCCAACAGGAGGTTGGGTAGTTTGCTGGGTCTGTCCCACTTTCCAGTCTCTATTTGAATAGTAAGTGTGAAAAGTATAATGTAGCATTCATAGAAGCAAAAACTTTATGCATGGGGATCAGCAAATAAGTTCACACCAACCAAAACAAGTACACATCATTTTGCTACATCTCCATTTTAGGGATTATGTTTTTTATGTTTTACTGGTTAACACATTTCTGAAGAAAGAAGTGAAAACCATTCTTCTTTACCTATGTATTTCAAACCAATGTGTGGGTTGCTCAGAGTCCTTACATGAATAGCCATTCTCAGTGATGATTTCCCTGTAATGCCATGTATGTAATGTTCTCTTCCCAATGTAACACTTCTTTGAGTTAGAAGCATTGCATGAGCAAGCCCATCCATAGTGTTCTAAAAGAGAGTAACATGTTTTTAGTTGATCTTCAGTCTTTCATGTGGTCAGCTGAACATAAACATAATAGAAACTTTTGTATGAAAATTGTATTAAATTCATATATATATGTATGCATACACACATTATATTCATGTACACACATGTGGATATGCACATGCTAATTCAAAATGGTTTTCTTACAAAAACTATTTTTCATATGTGTACATATGATAGTATACCTGAGGTAATGGTTTGGCTGCTGATCATTTTGTTTTGGTTTTTTTTTTTTGCCAACAGTCAACAGTGGAAGATGTAAGTACCTAAAGTAGATTGTGCATGTGTATGTTGTATGTGTTTGCTAAATGTTTTGTATGTGTTAAATTTTGTTAATATTTAGCATATTTTTAGTCTAAGGGAAAAATGTATAGAATGTTGTTATAAAGCAGTCTGTGAGGGTGTGGATTTTTTTACCATGTTTCAGTTAGATGCTGATCTGCATCTTGGCTTTGTATTTTCAAAGGGATGTTAGGAGGCACTCAGATGCAGCTAACATTCAGCAACACAAATTCAACCACAGTGAATTATGGCTGAAGATGAAAGCTGGGCTCTAAGAGATTCTCTGTAGAATGTATTCTGAAATTCAAGTATTTATAGAGATCTCAAACACTGCAGATTAATCCCCACTCCCAGAACCTAGCCTGTGTTGAGTTTAGCTGCTTTGTTTTTCCCAGGCTCTGCAAGGTGCTTTGCAAAGTTATTTCACAGGTGGTAACTCCTCTCTGAAGCAAGAAAGATCCACACTGCTGTTGGTATAAGGGGCACTGTGGGAAATAACAAATTCTTTGTAGAATAGAAAGGTAAAAATTATGGTGGTTTTGAGTGTCTGTGATCCCATGGTGTATTTCCACCTATGTTTAGCTCTTGTTGCCTTGCAAATTCTCATTTGATTGATTGCCTCCAGCTTACTTAAAGTTCCCTCTGAGTTTCAGCTGATATAATGCTTTCTCCTTCCTCCCCTAAATGCTTTGTTTTGCTGCTGTGTGTTGTCATGTAATACCTCAGATGAGTATCTCATCACAAATTATGAAATGTTGGCAACATTTGTCAGTAGGACATGGAAGCTGCCCTTGAATGGGTCTTTTCAAACAAACTGAAAATGTACAAAATTTAAAGATAAAATCATAATGGGGCCAGACTATTGATTAATGTAAATCTGCTTATAATTGCTGACGTAAATGGGAAAGTGCTGATTTACGTCAGCTGAGAATGTGGCTGGTGAAATTTAAAGAAAATAAAGGATTTAGGGGGCTAGTGATGCTGGTCTTTTAATGTAAGCACAAACTTTCACCCAAGACCACATCGTTGTTAATATGTAACTCTGCAGTGCCAGAGGGGTCAGGCTATTCCAGACACTGCAACACTGTGGTACCTCCTACAAACAAAATAGGAGCAGAACCATGTATGCTTTAATTAACTCCTGGATCAGGTCTTCCGCTGGGGTGGTTTGGCATAACTCCATATACTTCAAAGGAACTAGACTGATTTACAGTGGCTGAGCACTTGGTCTTTTATTAATGTATACTTCTGTATATTGAAATTATGTGGCTTGCTTTTTGAAACCATAAATAGTTTAACATTGGTCAGACAGAAGTTGTTCTAAACTCTATAAGGTAGTAACTTGAAGACTGTGCCAAAAAAAAAAAATGGACAGTCAGGTTAATTAGAAGAATGGTGTACAGGGTGTTTTGGTTGGTTGGTTTTTTCTCTTTTTTTTTTCAAATCACTGTGGTATAGATCTAGCCAAACTGTTTTTTAAAAGAGTGGCTTCAGAGCAGGCTAGGGTAGCTTGTGCTGAGTGTTTGCGCTGCTGTACTTGGAGAGCTTCATATGGTATGCTGTAGCCAGAACATACATTGGGCATCTGTAGGAGTTCTCTCTTGTGCATTGTGGAATACTGTATCTGCATGCTTGCCAGCTTCAAAATTAAAGGTGTTGTACACAGCTCACTTGCAGTACCCCTGTGCAGGCACTTCCTTCTGTTTGCTTTTTAAAATTTTCTTATAATTTATATATTTATTTTCTCCTTTCCTCTCTCTTATTTGCAGCATCGGAGTGTCCCTGTGTCCTGGATTAATATAAAGAGTTTATCTTTCTTTTGGCCCCTGAAGCAGATCAGTTGTAAAATGTGCCTTCAGGAGGCAAGGAGTCCCAAAGACGTTAGTTATCCCTCCTCTTCCAGACAGACAGCGAAAGCCTAAACATCTACCTAAGAGCATATGGGACCCCAAGAAAAGATGCAGTACGCTTGCCCCCGCTATTCATGTCAGGCATGGCAAAAGACTCTTTAGAGAGTTCTGTGCCACCATGGTCCAGCATCTGCTTAATTTAGCCTGGGCTACTCTGTTCCAAGCTCCCAGAAACTGAGGTCTTGTCTATGCACTGTGCTAAATACTTGTGAGTGTTTTAATAGTGTCATAGTCATCTTAGTGTTTCCATGCACTGATTTTTGTGTTGTTACATTAGCAAATGTAATATTGTACTAACATATTCTTTTCACCTTTTAATATAGGAGGTACRTTTGATTTAAACATGCTTAGCAAAACAACGCAAGATTGTATTTTGTTCTGGTTTAGGCCATGTTTAGGTAGAAAAGACAAATATTAAGTCTCTGCCCAAGCTGGTCCCATCTTACAGTCCCCTGCAGTTTGCTTGTTTAAGAAAAAGGGCTGACTTGTTATGTCACAGAAGGTTGCCAGAAATATTAATGACTCTTTGAGGGAGTAACCCAAAAGACAGACTTGCAGGCTGATGCCACAGTATCTATTATTGGCAGAAATACAATCCTTCAAATAATAAATGAGCTCTTAACATCTGTCAGGTTGCTTGTTTTCTCAGGGGCCCAGTGATTGGGCTGCATGCAATAACATGATGGCCTTCTGAGGAGCCTACATCAAAATTAATGGTTTCATCAGCTTGCAGGAACAACTAAATAATTGGGCACACCTGGGACTATCCTAAAGGGCTCCTTTATGCTTAGCGAATGCTTTCTAACTAGTTCCAGTAAAGTGTGGATCATTGAAACCTGAGTGTTGTAGACTGGATCAGAGAAAGTTTGATGGACTGTTTGGAGTGTGTGAAAGCTAGAGCATAGGTATCCACAACATAAGTGAGTATCAGGAATGGATAAGGAATCAACTTTTAGAAAAAGCAATATAAGGCTTTACTTTTATATTGAATACTTCATAGGGGATTAGCCTGGCAACTAGCAGCTACGCAGAAAGGTGAAAGGGCAGCCTAAGTTAAGTCATTCCCGTTTTGGATGCAACCTGTGTTTGAAGCCTAAATATTAGGACCTGACGCTATGGAAGTAAATCAGTATTGCCTCAGCCTTCAGTAGCATACTCTTTAGAAAGTTACCTTATTTTTTCTGTATTCTGAAACTCTCTATTAGATTGCTTACATTGGGCRAATAACCCTTAATGGCTGACAGCAGCAATAGAAATGTTTTCAGATGTTGCAGTTTAAGGTGTGTTTTCTTTTCCTTCCTAGAGACTCAGTAAATTTTCATCTCAAATTTTGGTGACATAAACGACCAGTTATGCTCTGAAAAATGTGCTTTAAATGTTTCTGCAAGAATGTCTGAGCTCCTAAATTATTTGGCAGTCTCCAAAAATTTCTTTGCCTCCCCTAATGAGCTGTATGATTACAACCTCTTACTCTCTTTCCAAGCCTGTAGTAGGAGGTGTGAATCTTTCACCTGATTCAGAGCACACTGGAATTAACAGCAAGTCTGTGAATTGCAGTTACCTTAGGCATTAAGGTACCTGTACATACCTTATGTACAGTCTAGTACAAAATTTCTCATTGTATGAGGCCAAGACAAACATGTATCAATGAAATAGATCTTAAGGAGTAAATACACTGCCTGGTAAATTGCTTGCACAAAGGGAAGGCCCCCAGCCATTCCAGGAGCCTGTTTCCTAGCCTGGTCCACAAGCACTGCTGTCACAATGCAGCAGTAACATCTTTCTTGCTGTCTCTCCTCTTGTAGAAGTCTCTGGCCAAAATATCCCTTTGCACTGAGCTTCAGATCATCATGCCCCTACTGCTGCTGATTGCTTCCGTTTAGTCACTGTGCTGTGCAAAGGCTAATTCTGCCTTCCTCCGTCCACGACCAGCGTAGGCTTTCATGTCCTCTGAGTCTCTCAGAAAATGGAAGATTGGGAGGGTTACACTGCTCAGAAGGGCCTTTGAGAAAGGCGAGAAGCTGAAGTGAGTTGAATTCAGAATAGATACACTTCTTTTTTAGCAGACATTGAGAACAGATTTTGTTCAACAGATTTACCTGTTGCTGTCTTTCACTTGAAGTGATTGTACATCAAGGAATGCCAGTTTTGCTTTTGTTTTGTTGGTTGCTTTTTCCCTAAGAGAGCTATTTTAGCTCCAAAATTTATGTGCTTGGTGCAGAATTTGCTGTGTGAGGTTCTTTGGGTTATGTGGGAAGTCAGATTTGATTATTTTAATAATCATTTTTAGCTAGTTTGAAATATCTAGTAGGTTGAGCACCTCTCTTGCTTTTTTCATTACATGCAAGAGGAAGCTCTGGAAAGCAGTCCTGTCAGTACTGAATGAATTTGTGTGAATTTGTATGAAAAGCCATGCAAAGACTTAAAGCACTGGAGCCCAGACCATTTTCCATAAATTAAATGAGAAGTATTGGTTAAGTTAGTGTGATAAAGCTGCAACGTATCACGTCATTAGACTGCTTTACATAGTCACTGAAACATTGCCAGTTTAAATAAACTTTGTACATCTGTTTGAAAGCATATCTCTGTGCATGCTGGCTATTTAATCCTTTAAGCTTTTATAGTGTTTTTCAGAAATGTAGCCAACTTATATAGTCACATATATTGTGACTTTTGAATGTTTGTTTGGGTTTGACACCTTATTTTGATTTGCTAATTATAGAGAATTTAAAACAAAATCTTCCTAAAGATTTTGGAGTTTTGTTTTATCCCATTTCTTTTTTTTTTTTT
>JAYKAV010000079.1:18919-32585 GCA_035582835.1 Phoebastria nigripes | reverse complement strand
TTTTTTTTTTTAATTTGCAAGTATGTTTATAAATGCAATAGGGAATCCTGGCTAGGCAGTATTGCGTAACTTTCTGTTCAGTATAATGGCATTAATGTTGAGCCACCTGACTGATCTCAATGCAGTGTCTGTTCAAAAGAGTACAGGGAATAATGCTGGGAATTAAGTAGCCTATGTTTTATTCTGAGAGCTAAAAATCTGCACTTCACCTCACTTGTGAGTCATTTCCCTAAAATGAGGATAGTATTCAGCAACCTTTATAAATCACTGATGGATTCGAATGTAAAGACCTGTACAAGAGCAAAAGTACTTATTACGTAATAGAGAGACCTAGAGATGGCATTTATTGTTAGAGAAGATGGTTTAATTGCCTGGGCCATGGTTATGAGCAGTAAGGACTAAGAAAGCAAGAACAGCATTTGGGAGTGTTGCTTTGTGTCTCTAGGAACAACGGCTGAGAAGTCACCAAAGATGTCCAGACAATTCTGACCTCTCAGTGGAAACCATACGTTGTGCCATGCTGCACTGTGGTATACTATGCTGTGGTTGTTATTCAACGTGTATATGAACCTGCAGCAGTAATTATGTATGCTCTGTAGAAGGTGAAGCTGGAATGGAATAAAATGCATGTTTTAAAAACAGGAACTTCTTTCTGCAGAAAGAAGATACACTGCCCCCGTTGCTGGTGGCGGTCAGGGCAAACTCTTTCCCAATGTGAAGACCGAGTAATTTCTAAGTCTTTTTGTCCTTGCAGGTCAAGCCGGTTACTCACAGTAGAATCACTGTGTCAGCACGGTTTCGAAAACCACTCCAGGAGCCCTACACTATTTTGTAAGTAGAATTTTCAGTTAGTGAACTGCCATTTCAGAGTGGTGGGGTGGTGGTGTCTTAACTTCAGATGAGTTTTGCTTAAAATGCTCCTCCAAATTATTTTACTTTGCTTTATTTCAGCCTGATTGCTAATGGAGACCTTATTAGCCCTGTAGTACGCCTCCTCATTCCCAGGAAAACACTGAATCACTGGGATCATATTCTTGAAATGGTTACAGGAAAAGTTACCCTCAGAAGTGGAGCTGTTCACAGGTATTAGGAAGCTGAATATTTGCAAGATACATTTGATATGCATAGATATGTTTTTAAAAATCCATAGGTAGATATAACGTATCATTCCTGCTTCATGGGAAATTCCACTATAAGAAAATTAAAATACATTAAAAAACCACAGGAAATACTTTGACTCCAAGTAACCTTCAAGTTTCATTTCAACTGCTGTTTAAAAAAAGAGAAACCTCAGCTTGTTTCAACTGTTATTTCTTGATTAAACATTTAGTTAGCAGGCATATAATAATACAATAATAATGCAATATATTTAGTATTTATAATTAAGTTACATGTCAGAATAAAATAAATGAGCATGGTGAAGCTAGTGAAAATGTTAGGAATGTGCAATAACAGATGCGGTCCATGTTCCTTTTAATTTTGATAGTTCTTTAAATTCATTGGGGCAAACAATTTAAAGGAAAATATTATAGATTCTTTGGTTTTTGAAGACCTGTGCTATGACTAGGATGTGCTTTATACTCAGCCAGCTCAGCCTCCTAATAAAAGCCAAGGCCAAAGTTGTAGTTGGGGTTTGCCAGTTCCAGTATCTCAGCTGGTCTGAGTTGTTGTGGTAACCCAGGAATAGGATGTGACCTCTTTGATAGGTAAGTTTCAGTCCCTTAAGGCTTCTACARTGTAAAATAAGCTCTCTAAAATAGGATTTGGTAGTTGTTGCAAGTTTTAGAGCAAAATGATGTATGCAGTTTCCATGAGAAAAGCGTAAGCGGCCTGCCAAGGTGTGTATTGGCAAATTACTGACATTCCAGTGTTGCCCCATGCAGAGCACATTACAGAAATCCATTCCTCAGATGGGAAAGGGCCTTTTGTGGAAAATCATTCTTCACAGCTTACGCAATGTCTGAGGCTAAGCTTGCAAAATCTTTCTCAAATCAGTGAAGATAAAATAGTCTTTCAGTTCTTCCAGTTGCTTTCCCTGAGCTGATACAGACGATAAAAGACTAAGGTAATGCTATCTGTTGACTATTAGCTCTCATCTAATTTTTCCTCTCAGCCTTGCATTTCTTTGCTCCTATTATCCGTCTACTTAGCACTTTTACTTGCAGTAAAGTAAACCTACACACATATTGCAGCTTTCTGGATCTGATTCTCAGCTAGTGTAACTCGGAAGTGAGCAAAGTAACAGCTGTTTACAACATACCAATTCTTTCTGCTCTCAGGTTGTTTAGCAATTTAAAAACCTTTCACATTTTATTCTCATTACTTGGTGTCACTCCTTGGTGAAACTGAATGATGTACATGAAAGCATAAATCATTCTGTACATAGCTAGGATTGCTTTTGAGAAGTTCCCTTCAGTGCTCAGTTTTAATCCTTTAAAAAATAAGATAATGTACATGACATTTTGTATTATTTAATGTTTTCCTTCTTCTGGTTTTCTATTAACCCAGTTTTCATTTTCTTTTCCTTAAAATGCTAGGAATACATATTAAATACATTAGTACAGTGATCGTTGTTCTTTAATACGTTACACATTAATTACTGTGTTAGCATTAGGGGAGGTCCTGTAAGACCACTGATGCTGGGAAGATATAATTTCTCATTAAAGAAGAATAAGTGGAATTAGGAGAACCTGCATTACATATATGGCAGTTTTTCTTTTCTATGTTATTAACAGACATACAGAGCTGCCAAGTCTTACGCAGTTTCACATGTGGCTTTAAAAAAACCAAACGTTGATCATCCCCATCAGAATAGGGATATAAGTAAGAAATATGAGAGAGGAGACAATGAGAAAGTAGCTTTTCTGCTTGCCAGTTTGTGCATGGGGATGGGGTACAGCAACCTGATGGGCAGGTACCTGGTGCATGGGCAATTGGGAATTTGGGGATATTGGTCCCGCAAGTTGTGTCTTTGCTGTCTCCTTTGTCAGCCTGTATGCTTGCTTTGTTTTGGCTGCTGCATTTTGGCTTGGCTTCAGGAGGGAAAATGGAAGTCCATTGACATCCCACAGGACAAGCCCTAGTGACCCTGGGTCATCCCCCCAGTGACCAGAAGAAGTGACCACAAGGACATCTTTGTTGCATAGTACTAGCCAGAGAGAACCCAGCTGGTCTTTGAATGGTTGTGGCCAGGTGGGTGGGTAGAAGGCTTCAGAAGTGTCACAAAATTTGTGTGATGCTTGTTAAGTCAATAGTCATTTATTCGTTTGAAGTTCCATTTTTTTAAAATGCATTTTTAATTTCACTTTCATGTTCAGTGACTGATTATGTTTGATTCAGTTATTACGGTTATTATTTTCAGGGTGAAAAATACAACTAGACACTGCCAGATATTTGTCCATAACATTTTCGGGAGTTCTATTAAGCAAACAACTTTTCAGAATTAAATATTAAAACACAAGCAAAGTGAAAGATTGGGAGCAAAAACCCACAGTCATGTTTGTATGTACCCCTATATACCTGCAGCACCATACAAATGTATAAAACAGTTCTTAAACTGTGATACACTGATTTGCTGTTTTTTCCCCCGAGTTCCCCAAAGCAAAATGTAACTTAGCAAAACACAGTGAGATTAATTCAGAAGTAGGCTTCTTGCTGATTTTTTTAGATTGCTTGTTTTGTTTTCATTGTTTGTGTGTAACTGATGTCGTCTGTGTGATAGTGAAATGTAAATTGCTCTTTGAATTGCTGGCATGCCTGTGAAATGTTTCTGCTAAAAGTAAATATGAGTAGTACAGAGGGGGTGCTTCAGAGTTAGCATACCTCTTCGCAAGGGAGCAGCAATATAATCAATATTTTAAAAAGCTGCAATTTCACCTTTGAGAATGTTCAGACTTTGCACGTAGAAAACCAAGGTACTTCTATATGGCAGGAGGCACCTAGAAAATCAAGGTACTTTCATGAGGGGAATATAAGAAAGACATGAACACACTGGAGCAAGTGCAGCAAAGGGCCATGAAGATGAAGGGCTTGAAGATACCTGTCACGTGGGGAGGTCTGGGAGAGCTGGGACTCTGCAGCCTGGAGAAGAGAAGGCTCAGAGGGATCTTGTTAATGTGTATAAATACCTGGTGGGAAGGAGCGAAGAAGTTGGAGCCAGGCTCTTCTCAGTGGTGCCCCGCGACAGGACAAGACGCAATGGGCACAAACTGAAATACAGGAAATTCCACTTGAACAGAAGAAAAAACTAACATTTTTACAGTAAGGGTCATCAAACACTGGAACAGGTTGACTGGAGAGGTTGTGGAGTCTCCATCCTTGCAGTTATCCAAAACACACCTGGACACAGCCCCGAGCAACCTACTCTAGGTGCTCTTGCTCTGCACAGGGCAGTTGGACTAGGCAGTCTCCAGAGATCATGTCCAACCTCAGCTATTCTGTGATTCCTGGTTCTATAAGCTGCATCTTTTTTTTCTGTGTTTATTCAAGGTTGTGCCACCGTGTGTATGAACTTAAGAAGCAGCTTTTTCTCTATTAAACTGAAAATTTTTGCACTTTATAAGTCAAGGGTATTCTCCAGGCAGGCTCTTGATATTCTTCCTAAAAGGTTCATTGTATAGGTTTATATATCGTTTTATATCTCCTTACATTGTGTTGAAATTTATGAATAACACATACAGTAGCTCCTGTAGAAGGCCTCTGGAAAGGCAGTTAAGATGGCCATTCAACATTCCTGCATTTAGGACTTAAATGCAAAACTGTTAATGTTGACTTTTTAATTAAATATAAATATTGTTGAGTTTTGGAATATGCTTCATAAAAGCATCTTCAGGAAAGATCTTACTTATTATTGAATGTTTCCTCCTTCCTCATTGTTTTGACCATCCTTAAATAAAATCACAAACTCAACAATGAAGTAATTGGGATAGCATAGAAATAATGTGTTGACCGCCCCCGCTGCCACCCCACCCCACCCCCAGTCCCTAATGCATTTCTTCCTTCTTGGTAAAGTGTACAAACAGAAATTATTGTGGTAAAAATCTAGCTGGTGTAATAGACATTAATTATTGGTATTGTAGGTGCCTAAGATACACAGCTTCTTGTTATAATGTATTATTGTATTTCCTGCTACTTCCAGCCTTACCCCACCAGGTACAGCCATGTTCCAACCTTCTGATCTATACAATATAACAATATAAGTGCAATATTATCAACTTGGCCTGTGTTAGGTGGACAGGTCCTGGGTTTTCAGTTGTGGGGCCATGAATGCCCTATTCTTTCCAGTTACTGCATAGTGCCCAGAGCACAGATGGGAGGTGGAACTTGCTATGAGAGGGGTCAGGAACTCATGGAATAGATCCCTTCCAAGGTATCAGAGGAAAGGCATTAAAGACCTTCAAGTACAAAGTAATTTAATTCATTTTAGAAATTATGAGAGTATTTAATCTGTCATAGTGCTTCATACTTCATTAGTTTTATATAAACTGTGATTTAGGTCATTATTTTGCTCTGTCTTTCTTTGTCTTTTGTTTTTTATGTAGCAACTGATCATTGTATGACATCCACTGTACTCTATTGGGTTTCATATCTGGAAATTCAACATGATCTAGTGAGTTTAGATTAACGTAGCTTTCAACACTCCTAATACACCTAACTGAATGTTAAGGTTTATTATATTAAGCATTTTCATATTTTTCAGACTTTACACTTTAGATGGAAAACTTGTTCAGAATGGGTCAGACTTGGAGAATGGGCAAATTTATGTTGCAGTGGGTAGAGAAAAGTTTAAGAAGTTGCCGTATGGTGATCTGCTGTTTAGCAAATCTACAATAAGAAGGCCACAGGGGTAAGTTCTATAGGTGTGTGATATACTTCTCATGTGCTTGTGTATGTTAATTTGTTTACAAAGTACCACCAGTAAAGTACAAAATCATCATTCCAAGAATGAGGGATGGATGGGTTAGTATGGATGCAAAACTTTATTGACAACTTCTTAAAAAGTTGAGATAACAAAAACAAAAGAGAAAATGGAAATTCAGAAGACTATTTCACCTCATAAACATGCCATTGATCACATATAATAAAATTAATGTTTTATGTTTGGGTCTATTTTTTGTAGGCTAGAATTGTCACATAATAGAGTCCTAAACCAGGTCTCTGTAAGGAGAAACTTGGGCTTTTAGTATCTTTGTAAAACATGAAAATTGGGAGCCATTTCATTGAAATAAATGGAAAGAAATGGAAATCTGTCCCACAAATTGGTCTAATTTAGAGAATTTGTCCCATATTCTGCATATAAACTGGAGTGTAATTTTTTTTTTTTTTTTTTAGTGAGCAACTGTAGACAATGTGAAATAACTTGAAAGTATTTTGGGAAACAACATTTGCAACAAAWGAATTTAAGGACAGTGAAAAGCTATGTTGATCAATTGATGTAAACAGAGTTTTATTGAAACTGCTGGAACTTTTCATTATAATAGTTGTAAGGATCTTTCACGTAGTAATTCACTGAATACTACTCTGCAAATTTTCAGTATATGAAGTATGCATTGTGGGGAAATGTAATGCATTTGTTTGAATAACTTAATGATTATGCATTTAAATATAGTCCAGTGAACAGAAATGAGTGATTCTTAGTAAAAACGTGCAATAAATAAAAAAATTAACTCTGTTGCCATAGCCAACTTGGTGTTACTTGACTTGGTAGATACAGTGTCTATGATAGTGACAGTGTACACAATTCTAAGATATGGCTTATTTCTGCAGTTCCAAAGCCTCTGTACTACCTCCAATTGTGGGATCTCGAAAGTCTAAAGGCAGTGTAAGTATCAAGTGCCATAATAAAGTTTGTTTCTAATTCCACTTCATTCCGGCAGATGGAAAGTCCCTGTCCTTTGGGTTTTAATTAAATCTGAAGAGAAAAAATCCACAGCCACCTGGTGGTATGCTTATTAAAGCTTGATGAATCCGTAGCTATTTGCAGTGTCAATTAGACAAAAGAAATCTGAGAAAATATTATTGCAATAAAGGCTGCTTTATTTTTTATAAAAACTTCCATAGCAAAGATCAACTGCTGCCCATAAACCTTGTCAGCTATCTTTGTTTATTTGTTAAATCGTTTATTCAAATTATACACCTAAGGGAAAAACRCAGAACCTTTTGCAAAACATCTTGCAGAAAATGGTGTTTCTGCATGCTGAGTCTGAATAAGGCCCTAAAACACTTTCCTGTCTGATGTGTTTTGCCCTAGCTAACCATTAAATACAGAGCTTGAGCCTCTACTGCTTTGTATCCTGTATAGCTGTTTATATGTGTACAAAATGAGTCCACTGTGGATTTAAAACAGTGCCAAATCAGAATATAAGTATCTGTTTGCACTGATTCTTTACAAGTGCGGTTTACTGTACAAGACAGCAGAGAGTCAGGCTCACAGTCTGTCATTATAATTGTGGTAGTTGATCATGTCCATTCACTGTTTACAAAACAAAAAATCCTGGAGCCACTAAACAAAATAAGCAATAAAATATACAAGTGTCTGTTCCATTCTGTTGAAATTCAGTAGAAGATAAAACCTCAGTAAAGAACATACTTTCAAGTGGTGTTTGTTTTTTAAAATGTGAGCTTTGCAATTCTAGCATTCATAAATATAACTCATTAACAGTTTTAACTTCTTGCATCTTCTACTATTACTTAACAGTGTATACAGAAAATTATTTGATATTCACTTTTACTCCATTGGGATTGTAACACACGCTGATAACAAGTGTCAAAACTTAAGGAGGCAGGAATATGTACTACTGCTCTTAAGTATCTAATGCAACACTTGAACTGGTATAAATCATGCAATTGTTTGCTTCAGTTTGATACCTACACTTTTTTACTATTATTGCTTAGGAGTAACAGTCTCCAGTTTGAATTAGAAGAGGCTGAAATATTTCTGTGCCCTCATTTCTCAGAAAGGATAAGTGGTAGATTTGATGGTATTGGTAGAAAAATGGTAGATTAGATGGTAAAAGCTAGATGGTATTTAAGTAAGATATTTTAAACAGAACATTTCTACTCATTATGTGAAAACTGGAAGAATCACATAAAAATATAATAATGTATGCAGGATTTTTTAAAGAGATGTGGGATTTTGTTCAGGACTTACTTTTCTGAAAGATTTTAATTTTATATAGTATTACCTTTTAACTTTAGCAGTGAGATGAAAAGAATTGTCCATGACCATTGCAGAAAGAAAGGCCTTTCTGGTGGGCAAGTTCTAAAATGGCATGAATTGTTCATGCAGCTGCACTAAGTGAAACAATGAACTAGAATATATTTGTCTTCTGTGATTTTAGCTAAGTCCATGATAAGGTGAACAGTTCCAGATACTGATAAGGTTTTCTGCCCTATCTGCTTGAGTGTTTTGTTGTTATATGGAGTGTTTTGACAGAACTGAATTAGGAAGGAACTACATGTACTCTTAGACTGGCAAAAGTAGGAGGCTGACAGCCTCTAATGAGAGGCAACGATGAGGGTGTTGGTAGTCTTTACACAGAACGATATAAACAGCACCCTAAAGGGCTGCTATGTACAGTACAGGTTTTTACAATGTTGATTGTGAACAGATTTAGACTGAAGGAAAATGTGTATAAATAAGAAAATCTCTGGCTGGTACACCCAGGATCATACATACATCAAAGCTGTAAAAATAAGGACCAGGCTCCTGGTTCTGTTTCTAGATACACCACAGAGCAAGCAGAGGAACTGGCTGATGTCCTTGGAGGTGTTTCAGAGGTGATATGTTGGCAGACCCCTTTCTTAGTGTCCACTTGGCAGTCAGTGTTACTGCCCCACGAAGACTGTCATCCTCTTCCAGCTGCTTTTGACACTTAGCAGATTAATGCCCATGTCTCATTTACATAGGCAATGAATTATTCACAAGTTACATATGTTACATCTTGTGACTTTCCACACATATGCATAGATGAGATATAGCTGTATATCATACGCATGCATGTATAAATTCACCTAGCCATTCTTTTCATCAAATGAAGCATCATTTCCTTATAATAAATATGTTATTTTCCTCTGGGAGTTGTTGAGGAGCATTTAATCAGTCGAATCATATAGTAAGTTGATGAGATAGTTACAGTTTTCTGGGTAGTTTAAGATATCGCTTAACTGTACTGATTGTAAATTAATATGCTGCTTTAACACCTGATACCAGTTCTTAGTATTAAAAGGTTGAAGTAATATTGAAATTAAAAAAATAAACTTCATCATTTTCATCAGTGATAATTACATACACTTCTTTTCAGGGAAATGATCGTCAATCTAAATCTACCGGTGGATCCAGTGACCCAGGAGAAAACAGTTCCTCACCTCAGCCTCCCAAAGGGAAGGACAAAAAAAGCCAGAATCCAGAGGATTCTGTGTCCAGACGATACTTTTCTAACTCTACAAAAGTAAAACAGACAGTAAGAGTAACAGCTTCCACAGGAATCCTTCAAGATAATGGTCAGTGCTGAGATAAACACTATCGTAGCATAGTGGTTTTTGATCTTCACTTGAAACAGTGGAATAATTTGCTTGTATAGTTCTTGAATTGTTCGTTTACTCTGGCTAACTGAATTTACAAAAGTTCTTTCTGCTTAGGAAATGTACCTATGCATAACTGCTACATTCCTGACTTCATTTACATACCACAGGAGACTATATGACATTTAGTATACCTTGGAAGTTAAACTAATATGGTCTTATCTTTATGCTTTTGATAAAAGCATAATAGAAAACATATTTTGACCATTTTCCCACTGTTCTGCCCAGCAAAAAAGTGAAGAAAAGGAGCTGGTCTGCTCAAAGGACACCTCGGTCTCCCTGAGGATCCCTGGTTAGCTGCCTGCTTCTTTGTCTTAGACAAAAAGACTAGACCCTGGGGGAATAACACAAACACAAACTCCAGTTAGCCAATAGCTGCTGAGACTAATCATACAGCAGAAACTGCTGGAGGCACTTTCAGAATTTCTCCCCCACTGTGCTGTGGCAGCAATTTAGAAATTTAGTCATAAACATCCTCTTTGAGAAACTGCTTATCTTATGGTGTGATATTCCCCCTCCCCCCCATTTTTTTTAATGGCTAGGAGACTGTCCCCTCACTACAGATATTGCTGACATGTTGGAATGGCTATTTTTCCTCATTAGTAATAGTTCCAAAAGTCATTAATACAGGCCAATTAATATCTGTCAGGAGAAATAAATTATACTTTTCACAGCATTTGACATTTCTTCTCACTGCTGTTTAAGTGTTAATAATTAAGTGTGCAATAACAAATCGTGGTCTAAAACTTCAGTATACGTCATCCAACAGCACAGTTTTGTACCTCTGTTTGTCTAGAATAATGAGTTGTAAATTTACTTTGAGTCAGGAGCAGGTTTGTAAATTTGAGTTTTAAAAGATCAATGAAATATAATCTTTTGTAATATAATTGTCTTTTCAAGAGTAAGCTTGTTGAATGTCAGGTTTATTTTCGTCTTGATTCAAATACCATTCTGTCCTTTTGCTGGTAAGTGGACATAATTTTAGCCAACTCTCTTGCAGTCAAGTTTTTTTTCTTACTGTGGAATGACGATTATATTATAATGAAAGTGACTGGAAACACTTGTCCTTTATAACTCCTGAAATGACTGAATATATTCTTCTCCTTGAAATCATCATGGTGTATCCCCACTTTTTACAGATTGAGTGGTGCATGCTAAAAACATATGAGGGAGAGACTACCAGAGCTGATCTCTCAGAGGGGGCCTGGCATGCTTGGCTTACCATTTTTAAAGGCTCAGAATCATTATGTAAGACGCAAAGAATGCAGGGAAAGGCTTTTACATTTAGGCAGTTGTCTACCCTGGATACCTTTGATTGTTGACATGTTTTCTTTTTTTTTTTTTTTTGAAACAGATGCATTGACTTCTGTTGGGAAATACCGGTACAGAATTCTTTATACAGAGCTCAAAATCCACATGTTCTGATCTAGTCTCCTGTTCAGAGTACTGAACTGCTCTGAACCTCTACTTATGACTAGACAGATCTGAGTCAGACCTCTTATATTAAGAACAGCCAAGCCACATAACTTTTTCTGATAGGTATAGTGCCATTATGTTGATTTTCTATATGCTATTTTTTCTGGCCTGAGGATTTTTGTAAGTAAAGTTTCTACAGATGTTTCCTGGAAGCAAATGGACCCCTCTTGCTAAGGTGAGAGAAATTTGTTCTTTGCCTTTGTTGACCTTGCATTAGGTTATCAGAGGTTTCTGATTGCTTTCTTTCATTTCCTAGTGAAGAGTACTAGAAGCAGCAATAGCTTCTCTGTCCTTTCAGCAGGCAGTGACTAAGAGACAAATCTTACTTTGGTAGATAGCAGACAAATATAGGGAGGTATTCTACCTCTCCATATTTAGAGCTATTGCTAATCCACCTGCTGACAGAAATGGTTGGAAATCCACCAAGTTTATTGAAGAAGTGGCTGCTTGCTTCTCACTTCAGCTTTTCCATGCTTTGTGAGTCTTGCATAACTAGGAGAAGCTATTCAAGGCAGCCAATTCTCTGGTTTGAGCTAAAGTGTATGTTGGGAGAAGCTCTCTGTTCTTTCTGTGCTCCTCTATCCTCCCTGTATGAAGACCTGCTAGCAGAAGCGGGAACAGGTGGTTTGATGTGTGTGCTGTTCTGCAAGTCTAGATAGACTTAGCTGGTCATGCAGGCAGTTGCTGAGGGAGATGAAGTCCCTAGGTTGAATTCAGACAACAGTATAGAATGAGAAATCCAGAGCCGTGTAATGGATTTCTGCTCTCAGTGGATCTCTGTTGATGAGGAGACGTATACTAAGCCAGTAAGAACTGTTTTGCCAAGCACATAAAGCAAACCATCTCATGCTCCTGTAAGTCTTTAGGCCAACTACAGTGACAATTGCAGACTTGCGAACATCTACAGACTTATCTTTCCCCAGTTAAATTCCCCGGTATTTGTTCAGCCACATCAAATGGAAAATATTCCAGGAAGCAGTTGCCTTAAGCTTCTCATATCAAGGCTACTATTCAAAGTGATTTTCAGCCCTGCTTGTATTTTAACAAGAGATGCATCCTTATTATTACATTATTCTAGTTCTGCTTAAATGTATTTCTTTGCCACATGATTCAAACTAAATTTAATGATGTTGTATTTATTTATTTATTTTCTCCTTCCCTTTCTGGTTCTATTTTTCTTTCTGGTATTTTGCAGTAAGTATGACAAATTTTTTTCTGTTATCAAGAGCAAAACTAGGATGTCCCATTTCCTGCATTTTGCTTTACAAGCGCTCAATAATACTAGCTAATATCCTATATTCACCATTTCACGTGAGAAGCCATGGGCAGTTGTTCTGAGTCTGTTAGCTCTTAGTGGAACACTTTTTTGCTATGGCATTTTTTTAAATAAGTGGTTTATCATTGCGTGGAAAACATGTGAAGGGTGCATGGAGCACTGGAGGGAGATCCCATTTGTCCCTTTTCTTTCCCTTTAGTCATTTTTTCTGAAAATTTGTAAGGGAGTGCTCCAGGTCCCTTAAAATCCACAGAGGTTTTTTTGTTTGTTCTGGATTTTTTCCTCTCTCCAGAAGAGGTACAGCTGTGCTTGCTGCAATAGTTTTTGTCATAGTAGCCAAGCAATGTATCTGAACCACATTCTGAAATAGGTGTGTCTCATCATAAGAGAGGGTAATTCAGCCTCTCTACCCAGTTTATTTTCTGAATTGTCTGAGGTCTAACAGACTGGTAGAGGTACCCAATCTTCTGACAAGAGCTGATGCTGTTGGCAAAACATCTGAGGTTTCTTTTGACCCACTGAGACAAGTGGTGTGTGTCACCATTTAAAGAGAAACAGAAATGTCCTTCTGGAAGTGGATGGCATTTGAGGTGCAGTGTTGGAGAGGAGGCTGAGCCGGGACTAAGGAAGAGTGCTAATAGCTGTTGCTGCTTCTGCTGCAGGAAGCAGGCAAGGCATTCATATCAAATGATATTTTTTTTTCATAATCACCCTGTTAACCCAGCCAAACTGAAGACTCTACACTGAATGCAGTTTCTTTTTGTTTTGTTCTGAAGCATGGTGAATTGGGTAACTTACCCATATAGTGGCAAAATCTAAAAATTCACAATGTTTAATCCAGTGATAACTGTATACAAGAGCTTTTTAATGTGCTATTGTTGTGAATGCAGCACAAAAATATAGGAAACTATTTCATACTGAAATAATTAACGTGCCAGAAAAAATTTCAAGTATTTCATCATTAACATTAAGCGCTAAAATGCACCTATAAGATTGTTAGTGGTACCTAACACCACTCAATTACTTTGAAATTGAGTGCTTCAATGTACTTAGTATACACATTTCCCTAGGATGCAATAATGCCTTTCAGAGAGATAGGAAATGTCTAGATTTATAGCTACAATTGTTTAAATTTACCCTTATCTTTGAGAATCTCAGGAGACAACATTTCTTTTCTAAAATATTTTTTTTTAATTATTAGTGTGATGGTAGTTGTACAGCTGGAACTATTCTTGAGCAATATACTAACAGTAGGTTGTGTGTTACTCAGGTAATAACTTTTCTAGGTTTTATGCATGCAGACAGATTTCCGCGCCCCTCCCCGCCCCTCCC
>JAYKAV010000079.1:0-18884 GCA_035582835.1 Phoebastria nigripes | reverse complement strand
CCTAGGAATGTAAAAGAGGAGTTAACACAGCATGCCACGTTTGGTAACCAAAGTCTATCACTGTATGTTCCTTTTCACTGTTCTTTCCCATGTAAATGAACAGCAGGCTTCTCTGGAGAGTCAAAAGCGCTAGGAAATAAACATCTCCACGTGGGATGTGAAGGATTCTTAAATTGCTCTTGCACWTTTTTGCCCATATTTGTCTGCCTGTGAGAGACTGCGGCACTTGCAGGCAAAATTTGGGGAAAGAGGACAACTCTTGAAAAATCAGAGCAAAGGTCTTTTCACTCAGCTCTGACTCTGTGTGGGAGCTCCACTGTAGTCAGAACATACGTAGCTTGTAGTGAAGTAGTTCAAAGAAAATGTACTATACTGACCCCAAAGGGTCATCTTCTACACAGTTGTTGTCTCCCGAGTGTTTTTTCTGGTCACACCTCAAGATGGGGTGACCTGAAGCACAGGCCAGGCAGGCTGTAAGAGCTGTGAGCTGTTAGCGTGGAGTGCTGCAGCTTCAGTATCCTCCTGCCCAGCCAACCCTCTGTGTCAAAGACTGCCCTTGACAGAAACCCAGTTGGACCATAAAAATATAGGGTTGCAGAGGTCAGCATTACACCGTATTTCTGTCCTTTATTATTTGAAGGGACTGAACTGCTGTGTGATTTGTGATGATGTTAAACTTACTGCCAAAGGCATATTATTTTGTGACTTGATAGCCTGTTTTGCTATCAAGTTTGTTTCTTTATTTCTCATTAACTGAATATTTTTCACCCGTGGGACTATCTATTGAGTTAAATATAGCACAGGAGCTTGATTAAGTATTTCCACCAAATTATCTATCTGCAGGTGGAAGTGGAAGTTCTTAGCTGGTACATTTTAGAACAGAGGTAGGTGGCAGAGTAGTCCCCTTGAAAAGCTTTCCCTGGGGAGCCTCACCAGTCAAATCAGCTTTACGATCCCACTGACTACAACTCTGTCAGTGGGGGATCTGAGAAACAGGTAGATGCGTTGAAGTAAGCAAAGCATGAAACATTCTGCCCTCATCAGCATTGGCATTGTTTTTATGGCACATCATAGGAGAGTCACCTGGCTCAGTTTTGACCTGTGCAGCCCTTCCTCTACCAGAAAAAAAGCTCACAGCGGGGAAGTTGCACTACCATGTTTCCTTGCTAACCAAAGAAACAAACCAGTTTGCCTCTTTCAAGCAGACCAGGTTGTGGCTGGCTTCTCTGCCTGCTTCTTTTGACATACTAAGGTGACCTTTAGCATACCAATGAAGCAGAAAAGAAAGAAATGTTAGAAATATGCAAACACTGAAAATATTTTCATATCCAGATGACCTAACCTGTCTCTGTCCTACAGCTTGTTGTTCGTGGCTCCGTAGGCTGTTTGGGTTTAACCTGCCTGCCCATCTCTTGTTCCCATGAAGTACATCTGAATGTACTTACCTCCTTCTTGAAATAAGAACAGAAAGTGTGAGGATCATCATTTGCAGTGTTCTTCAGAAAACATGTGTTCTAGTATGTCCTCTGAGGCACCAGATTCACCAGCCACCCGTCTGGTGCTATTTCCAGCTTTCTGTATGTCAAGCAACAATGTTGTCATTGTTCTTGTCTAAGTGTTCCTAAACATAGCTGCTACTGAAGTTGGATTTCAGCCCGCTGTTATAAACTTCATTTCTGCACTTTGCAGAAATCAGTATCCTAAGTGGGCGGGTCTTCAAGCAAATCTATAAGCTAAGCCCACTTCTTGTACCTGTGTCCTGCAGTGGTCATGGTCCTGCTGCAGGGAAAGCTTTCTCACCCAAGCCAGACTTGTCTTTGACAACCTTTGTTCTGATTAACCCTGTTGAGAGCTCCTAGTAGAGAAGATGATCTGCAGAAGTTCCCAACTCCATTTCTGCTTGTCTTTTTTTTTATCCCTAGGGGATATCTTGTAGGGAGTCACTGCTGTTGTCTATGCTTTCCATACTGTTGAGGTGGTGCATCAGGGAGAGTCTTCTTGCTGATGACTGAACCAGTTGACCTTCAGCAGCTTTCTAGTTTATGCTGTAGGGTGCTGTGACACTTTCATACCTGTGTCATTGCTCATTTGTGAAGCTGAAGCTGTTAATAGTGTATGTATACATTTTTTTATCTGTCTTTTTTTAAAGAAAATTCATAGTGAAGTAATCTTTTTTGGAGCCCTTCAGATTCTTTTATTATTGTAGGTTTCATTAAGATTGAGGGGGGTAATAGGTAGAGAGCATCTAACTTCTTTCTAAGGAAATAAACCTATTTCTGAGGAAATAATTTTTTTTTTTTCTCATTGCTAGAATTGTTTGAATGTATCAATATGGCAAAGATAAATAATAATAAAGTGCTGTATAAAAGGGTGCTCAGTGAGGTTGCAAGATTTACTGATGAAGAATTCATTGTATATTCATAGCTTCTAAAAAAGTCGAAGTTTCTATGTAGAAAGCTAAGTAACCATCTAGATGGTGCGATATCAAGTTAATGTTGGTAAAGCAAAAGCAATGCAGAATGGTAGGTAAATGGTGAACTGAAATACTTTACAGGGTGCTACTTTAGTGATAAAGGTTTAGAAAAACACTGATGAAGCCAGTTTTGTGAAAATCTCTTCTGACACTACAGCAGAAGTCATTAAAAAGTCAGTAAGATGTTGTGATATGTAGAGATGAAGAATAGTGAATAACACATGGTATATAAAATCAATGGTTTGAGCTCCTCTGTGATTCTTTGAAATTGCATCTCAAAAAGGGGCATTGTAGATTTAGGAAAACCTCAAGGAAAGAAAAAAAAAAATGGTTAGGGATCTGAAAAAATACACATGAAACAAAAGAGCCTGGGATTTTTTATTGCATCAAAAAGGAAGTATTTTTATTTAAAAGTATTATGTTGGATAAGAATAATACCCAGCATTATGATGGATACTCCTAACAAACACTGGATGTGATGTAAAAATTCACATACCAAGTTGTAAACCAGTTGCTAATTAGAAGGAGTATTTCAAATCAAAGCATAGATTAGCCATCATCTGGCTACTGTTGGGTTTTTCTTTTCATTTTTTTTCTTTTTTTTCTTCCTCCCCCCCCAAATATGCCATGCTGGCATTGTCAGATGTAGGGTACTGGTGTGGATGAACCACAGATCTGATCTGGTACAACGATTTCTACAGTGCTACATTCTGTTTCTTAGAAAATCAGACCTTTCTTTTAAATAGTCGTCAGCAGAGGCTTAAAACTGGCTAGAAACACATAGTGGTTAGAGCATTCATTTTTATTTTTGCATGAACAGTGTGACAGTTTGCACATGGCACAGACGGGAATGAATTGTCTTTTCTTCCTTTCCCCTCCATCCTTCTAGCTCTCTGAAATGAGGCTTTTAGTGTCTACCATGTAATAACTGTCTGTTTCCATATGAATGTGGTGGTAGTCTGGTTTCCCCAGAAAGATTTTCTTAATGCCTTTTCAGATCTCTGATGTTGTTTTATCCTTACAGTAGATGGTAAGTGTTCTTATGAAGGGTAAAATCATGGGAAATTAATTTAAGGAATTCTGGCAATAAATTAGGACGACTGACGTTGTGTACCATGCATTTAGTAATGAAGAATACTGGTAAATCAATAGGCTTTTTAAGGCAGAGTAGAGATGTGAAGTAGAAAAKATTCTTTTTTTCTTACCCTCTTGATTTGTTTCAGGTCAATTATTTAAATAGCGTTAGTCTCTGTAATTTTTGCTGCCAGAGTCTAAATATGCTGTTGTCTGAATATATTAATGAATATAAGTTTTATAAATTTTGGTTAATCTGGGCACAAATGTGAATATATTTATTTATATCATAAGACACATAGCCCTCTAAATTTCCAAATAAGTTGAGTCAATTTCTTCTGCAAGTGTATTCTAAAGAGGTGGATGATACTGTGATGTGAGTCAGTGCATCAAGATCTATATTCCTCTGTTTGTCTCACTTTATTTGGCTTGTGTTTTGAATTAATCCCTGAGTCCCACAGCATGGCTTTCTTCTGTTAACTCACGGCTCAGATAAAGGTTTTGTAACCATCATCAGGTCTGAATTTTGAGATCTCAGTGGTGAAGCATGCTCCATATGATAGGTTCTTGCATGAAGAGGTGTGGGATTCTGCAGGAGATGACGTGGAGTTTGAAGTCAAGATGAACCACTGTCAAAATAGCCAAATTTCAGAATGTGCTTAAGTGTGTCTTTGTATATTTTTTTTTCACCAAGTTGCGCTAACATGCATGCTTAACCTTTTTAAGCATACAGTCTAGGTTTTATTTCTTTTACAGAGACTCTGGCACCTGCTTGCTTAGAAGTAAAAGAGCATGTTCATGAAGAGACCAAATCTGTCAGTCACATACTCAACTGTGTCTTTGTTAGACTCACCCATGTGCTTAAATTTAAGCATGGATATGTGAATTTGGAAGCTCAAGGCTTTACACATATTTACTCTTTGAAGAAGGAGCTATTAACCTAAACCTAAAATATATAAATCACCACACAAGTCATTGGGAAAACATAGGAGTTTGTTCAGTGCTATTATTTAATATTTAATGGCAGTTTTCACACACATGGTGTTCTCAGTATCATCATTAAACAATGTGGATAAAACAGTTCATATTTCATATGACACAATTTATAGTCTCTGTTGCAGGAATAGAGCTAAAAGCTAATGATAAAACCTCAAAGGAGTATATCATTCCTAACTATATGAATTACTAGTGGCTGATATATCTTTCACAGAGACATATTCTGGACCAAAAAAATTATTCAGCATATATGTGATCATATGAGTGTATCTGCATTACTATATTAAGTGAAAGAATCTATTCATGTCAGTGATATTGATAAAACAGATTTTAAAAATAATATATAAGCCAAGCCTTATAAAAGCCTCTGAGCTCTACAGTGGTCGAGTGTAAACATGTGCCGATTGCACCTTGGTGTTTTATTCTCTTTTTCATTTACCAAGTAACAATGTTGTTAAGGATGCTTCTGTCTATCGTAAACTGCACAGTTTAAAATATAAAATGTACACACAGCTCAGATGAAACAGCTGCAGAAATATATGAATATCCTGTCCTTTTAATAAGGTGGTGTGAGTGTTCCATTAGTTCAGTAGGAGGCTTATTGCATTTATTTTTTTCTTTTGGTGGAAATATTTTTAAAGGACTTGTGGTTAAAACACTGGCATTTAAATAGTTCCTAGTTAACGTTTGAAGACTCTCAAGCTGAATCAGACTTAATGGAGAGGATTGGATTAGTCCAGAGCCAGGATCCTGCTTTTTGTGGAAAGAGGAAAAACATAAAATGTGTGTTAGTACTTAGCAGTACTTGTAGCATACTTCTATAATTAAAGTGAGGAATGCAGCCAAGCTAGTATAGGCCAATTTACTCCTTAATGGGACTATCAGTATTTTCTGAGTGCAGCAAAATTGTCAGGTGACCCCAAGTTTGTGACAGATGCATTTCATACCTGCAGTTTTCTCCTGTTCCTGATAGTATTATGGAAGGAGGCTTTATGTGTCTGTGAAACTTTGTTTCTCTTTGTTTTAATTTGTCCGGTGGCACCCATGATAGCTGTGACAAACTTACCCTAACAACTCTTTCACTGCTTATCAATCTGGTCTCCCTGCACTCTCCACCTCCTTTGCTTTGCTCCCTTCCTCTTCCCTTCCCATCCTTCCCCACCTTCCCCACCTTTGACTGTTCTTCCCTCTGCTCTTTACACTACTTTCTTTTCCAGTTATTCTCTGATGCTTTTCCTTGAGTCCACGTGGCACTTCATTCATTTTATCTAACTTCGTCTGTTTTCTTTCCATGCCATTTGTTGGTCTTTCTTCAAGTAATCCTTTCTGTCTGGCACTGATTCACCAGGATCTGGAGGTCTGGGTTCAACCCCTGTTTCTGTCTTAGCCTTCCTGTTTGACTTTGGGCAATTGCTTGGATATATCCTGCAGCCAGCGAAGCACCTACATGGAGAGAAATGTGTGTAACAGGAGGCGGTTCAGCCATCCGAAGTGGTTCCCACCACCTCTCTGAAACTTCCTCCGTGTGGCTAAAGGGTATGTCAGAGAGCAGCTGTGGAAATGCTTGGTTTGCCAAGGCTCTTGTGGAGTCACTGCATAGGGTCAGAGGTGGTGAATGGGAAGACAAAAGCTCTCCTAGTTTCCCTCTCCACCTACTTATCACAAGCCTTTTCCTTTAATCGGCTTGGGAGCAGAGAGGACGTGCCATTCTCATTGACTATTTTTCTCCTCCTTTTGTACTCAGCCACGTGTAGCTTTGCAACAGGTGGTGACATGTGCTGTGGTTTTGAAGAGTAGACTTGTCAAGAGGCTGCATCAGCTGTATAACAGGCATCTCTATAAAGTAACTTCATAGTTTGAAAAGTTTTCTTTAGACTTCATTCAAGTCATAATTCATAGCTTTGTAGCTTTCTTTTGGAGTGATTTATAGCTCCAAGTCATTATGTGAGTGTGAAATACAACTTTTTTCTGACTAATACAAAGTTATTCTTTTGAACGTATCCATTAAATATATGTCCTGATGCTCTTTAAAAAGTTCTTGTGTGTACTTTCAATAGTTGATTTATGGCCTATGAGTTTTTAAAGCAAAAGTATTTTTCTGTGTAATTGCAGTGTACTTTCTATTAAAATAATGGAAGTGTAATGAGAACTCAGCAGAGCAAAGAATATTGGTTTTTTGCATTTTAAGTATTCATTACAAGTTAATGTGAATGCTGTGCTACAACTGTGGAACAAGAATCTTTAATTCAGTTAAAAGAAAAGAAAACCAACAGGCAAACCCTGGACAAATTTTGTTTAAAAACTAAAGAACTATTGCTTAATTTTAATAAAAAAGCTTCATTGAAGTTAATGTTTAAAATACTTAGCCTCTGGGTTTCAGAATACAAATAAGTGACCATGACTTACACTGGCACTCAGACATGCTGTGTGCATATTTGTACTTATCCTGTGCTTATATGCTTTATTTACATGCATGCTGAGGACCAATCGTGCTCCCCTTTGGGTGTGAAAGGAGCTTATACTGTTGGGATGGTATGTTAGGATCCAGAGGGCAGATGAAGGGTACGTGCCCTTTTCTAAGGGTACTGTTTTTCTTCACCTGTTGTTTTTAGTACTACTTCATATACCGAAGACCTGCGTTAACATCCAGTCCAACTGAAAGGGCAGAATATAGGCTGTTGCTCCATGTATTAGTGCAAGCTCTTCCCGTTCTCCTAATGTGTATGCTTTTAGTGCTCTGAAATGTCTCCCTGTCAACAGGATCTTTCCCTCACTCTGTCCTGGTTTGTCACCTTGTCTCTGGGTGAGATGGACTCCTGTGGCAGTTGTGTGACTAGTGGGACTGAAGTGGATGATAAAAGGGCTTTAAAAGCTAGTAATGGGGGTGGTTTATTGTATATTAAGGCCCTTCTGTTTCACCTGGAGATGACTGTATGAGATGCAGCTTCCCTCTTAGGCAGGCAACTAGTACCATACAGTTGATTAGCCATAGTATTTCAGCTAGATTCAGTTAGTGGAAAGGAGCATTGCAGCCTTCTTCCCAGTTTGCTTGTGCCTTTTGAAGACTGCTTCAAACATATGTTTGAGGAACAGAAATTGAGAGGGAAGTGTGCAAGTGGCGCTTTTGTTCTCTTCCTGCCTTTGCCCACAAATGCCAAGCTGTAAGCTCTGCCCTTGCGGGGTGAAGAGCAAAAGTAAGAGCAGGCATGAGCACACCAGACTTCTCAGCACATCCGTTGTCTGTCTGCATTACTGGCTGTTAGCCAAAGTGCTGCTCGGGCTAATAGCATTCAAACTCTGCATAGCAAGAACTAAAAGAGGATTATTTGCAAAGACTCCAGCTGTAGTGTACTTGGCCTCACATTTGCCTTGTCCATTCAGAAGGCATGAGCAGAAGTTCAGAAAAGGCTGTTTATTTGGAGAGGCTGTTTGTTTCAATCTGTTTCCCCATGGTAACAAAAAAGATGCAGTAAATCCTAAAGGTTTCTTGACTGTGGTATGCTTTCAGATCCCAGCTGCTCCTGAAAACTTGTTGAGGGCAAGATGCATCTTGCCTACCTCCCAGTGTGTGAGGGTTAGAGAATTAATTCAAGCTGGGCTTCTAGGCTCCAGCCATCAAGGAGAGACAAGTGTGTCTGGAGATGTCTGTTCTCTCAGTTGACAGGGAAATTGGAAATCTAGCTTAGACCAGATGCTGAAGCATTGGATGTATCATGTATGTAATTCCTGCCTTGAATTATGACATTTTCAGTTTCATTTTAGAGTGAGGAGTCTTATTCTGAAATGGAGATGGATTTTTGATGGAGAGCTAGAAGCCAACTCCAGGAACACAGTGATAATGATTGCTTCCAAGTACTGTTTTAATCGGTGTAGCTCCACTGTCTACTCTGAAGGCTCACTGCAGTTCTTCAGTTGGCTTTGCAGGTTTATTCAAAAAAAATTCCTTCGAATTCAAAGGCTTTGGATTGGGTAAGGGAAGCACTTACCACCATCTTATGATTTTTATTTTATTTTTTCCTGATAGACAGAGAAAAAGACTCTTGGCATTTTAGTTGGCTGCATTTGGCTGTCACTGATATGGGATTAATTTATTTTAATCTGAAACCAATAAACTGCACAGTGAGTTTACACATGCACATTTTGGTGTATACTGAAATAGATAAAAAGAAAATATTCATAGTAGAAAATGTATCCCATATTCTTTGCTGTCCTCGTCGCTGCCAATTTAGCAGTTATGTGGAATCTTCTCTCTTTTCTGTGCCAGACTGTTTGAAAGTGATTGTTTTCTGGGACTTAACATCTGAAGAATTATGCTCATAGCGTATTTAAAGCTTAACCTAATCTTCGAACAGAATTTAGTTGGGCTAGCTGTGTATTTACTTTCAATGTGTTTTTTCTAATACACTGAGATTTCACCAGCATGTCATTCATATTACAACTGATCCATGTCATAATCCTCTCAAATCAAGATGATTAAAGAATTTCTTAGTGTTGGAAGCTCTTTGTGCAAGATTTAAATTCCCCACTTCTTAGGGCAAATCCAGTAGACTGTGAACTGGTGCTTTGGTTTTGTAACCTATAAGGCATGCTATTAAAGTTATGATTGGACTCTCATTGCACTGGTAGAAACCTAAATATTGAAAGTATTATATGTAACAGTAATTGCAACTGGAAATGTGAGGTTTAGTTCTTAGACTAGTACAGCTGGTTCAGCAGAATTTGGGCTCATGAAAGTGACACTAAAGGCACATTTAATTATCAGCATCTTGGTTTAAGGTTTAAAAAACATCAAAAAACAAACCTACTTATTTTTTGGTTTGCACCACATTCTCTAAATAGTATACTGTAGAAGTTGAACAGGAAAGTAGCAAATTCAGAAGCATAGCAGAAAATTCTTGTAAGGGAGCACCCTCACTTTAAAGCCTATTCCATTCAAATACAGTAGTTTAATTGTGGTCGCATGGCTTGCAAAGTAACCCCCCACCCAAACTATAAAACAAGTTCTAGAGATAATAGAATGTGAAGTTTAAGTTCTCACTATGATTTGGAAAAGTACTATACTGGAGATGGGCTGAGCCACTCCACAGTTTTTCAAATCTAGTTTTGAGTATTATGAGGTCTTAGAAGTTAGCAATCATTTTGATTTCATGGTTTTACTATTGGCTAAAAAAAGGAAGAAAAATGCCAGCCCTTAATTAAAGGGAAAGCTGCACAGAACATCAGGTATAGCAGCTGCTCCTGCTATCATGCTCTGAATTGCTTTCAATAAAATTATGAACTTGCCAAAGAGTGTAAACCTGGACTGCTGAATATCAGCTGTGCACTGTGAGCTAAAACTGTTGTTGTCCATGTTTTCCTGCCGACAACTTTTAGGATTAAAAAGCTGTCTGTAGTTAAAACATAGACGTATAGACCATATCACTGCTGCGTTGTTAAAGCAGGCAAAAACTGTGCTGAGGAAAGAGACATCATCTTGTTTCTTATTTGCAGAGATTTTACAGGACCTGTAGGCTTATTCCTCACATAATAGGAGATAAAATCGCAATCTATAGCAAGAAATGAGAACCTTTTTTGCTGTTAGTGTGTATTGTTACAGTGCTGAATCACGACAGCCAGAATATACTAGTGCCAGTGGGGAACTAAGATGATGGTAAACCTTGTGTCCTCTTTCTTTGAGCACGTGGTGAGTTTCTTTGGGTTTGCTTTTAGTAAAATGAATACATTGCAAAACAAAAAGTGGGCAAATAGTACTTGGCAGCAGGAAAGCCATGTTGCTTAACTCGCTGCAGGATGGAGTGTAGGTGTGTACCGATGCTTAGTTTGGAATGACTGGACCAGGACAGACATTTCAGGGCTTTTGCATTTGCTTTGTGACAGTTTAGCCCTTAGGACCCAGCTGTACCCAAGAGAAGGCTGAGTTTTGGAATAGGCATGGAATTAAAAAAGATGTGGCTGAACGGGAGCTGCTTTATTAATTTCAAAATGCAAATGGTCTTAATGATCTGTCATTTAAATAAATGAATAAATTAGATGCTTAGAAACACAGAGAATAAATGAGGTGAAGGACCAAAGTAGGGAGAAGGAAGAAAAAGCCTCGTATTATGACATGCAGTCCTTATTTTTGTAGCTGTTTATGTATAAAGATGACTGAGCTATTGCAGCTGACTAAGGCAGCTTTTCCTTTGCTCTAGCATTACCACATTTCCTGTCAGTAAAGGAGACTGCTGCATACAAGGTCAACCTCTAGAAGCACCCTTTGCAGTTTCTGTTGAGGTAGTCAGATGTCAGCAATCTATAATGGTGTGAAATCTTATTAGAAATTCAGTATTTTCTGAAGAGAGGAACCAATTGCTTAGAAGCTTGAGGCTGCAATAGTGTTGGGTGAGGAAAAATACATATTTTTCAATATTCCCAACAGTTTCATATGTATATTACTACCATTTTCTCTTTAATTCCATTACTTTTTGATGACAGAAGTCTTAGGCACGTACACACATGCAAACCTATCACCAAGGCAGTGGCTTTTTGTTGGAAATGGACCTCGTATAACACTGATACTTTGAAATTAAAAAAAAAAAAAAAACAAACAACAAACAACAACAAAAAACCCAGAAAAGAAAATTATGTTGTAGACAGGCATAAACTCACATGTCCTCCCTATTCCTCATAGTAATCTATTCAATTTAATGAGCCACAGATTTCTTACATTTTGTTTTTAATTTGAGTTAACATTTTTATGAAGCAGCCTCTGTGGTAAGTCACAATTTTTTTTTTTTTTTTTTTTTTTTTTTTTTTTTTTTTTTTTTTTTTTTTTTTTTAGTCGCATTAACTTCCTTGCTTACATACAGAGCTTGCAGTTAGTAAATGCCTCCAATTTCCGTAAAATATTCAGGGCAGGCTATTATTACAATGATTTTTTTTTTTTTTTTTTCCCTACTGCTAAACTTCAATCAGTTTAAAATTTGAAATGCATTAATGACTGTATAGTGTTGTAATTTCTGTTGCAATAAATGTTTTGCAGTTAATGCTGGTTAGGAAAGGAGCTTATACAAGAGCCATTAATTGCTATGCTTAATTATTTAAAATATATAGATTTCTTATGAGTTAGTTCAATGTATAACTCAATTACTATTTAATAATGTCATATCACTTTCTTGTTTATCGAAGTGTACAAAAGGATTCCAGCTGAAATAGTGAATGGCACCAGACAGAAAATGATCTTTGTACTTTAGCCAAGGTTTGCTCAGTTATACRTGCACCAATTCATGGCTTCTTTCTGTGCATACTGAACTGAGTGACTGCACCGTATGCTGAACATCTGTGTACTGAGACAACCAGTAACATGTATCAGGTGAAATGTTGTTAGTGAAAATGTTTTGGGCATTTATAAATTTGCTGTTGCTGATAATTAATCTACTCTGTACCTATCAGGAGATTAGCCAGAAGTATAAAATAGCTAGAAAATTTGCCTGAATGGTCAGTGGACTCCCTTTCACACAACTGAATTCTCAGGGGCTGCAAAGCCAGCATCACTGGCATGGGTAAGGGGACAGGACAGAGTAGGTAACTCTGAAGATGAAGATCCTTAGCTATTAAGATCCATTATGCAAGAAGCATAATTTACAGCAGTCTTAACATTGTCTTAAGCTGTATTGGTTTTATTTGTCCATTTGCAACAAAGTCACAGAGGTGAAAAAGTACTGTAGGAATACAGTACCACCTTTTCTTACCTTTGGTGAAATCAGCTGAGGACCAAGCCGCTTACTTCATGAAATGGGCCTTGGCCAAGTACAAATCAGAAACCCCACACCCTATTTATCAGTCATCATCCTTTCTAAGGTTCTGATCCAAACCTGACCACTGTGCCTTTCTCCTATCCATAGCTTCTGAATCTGATTTCCAAAGAGCTAAGCCTTCTGAGAACATCCTCCCTCATGTAATTTCACCACCTTTTTCTGCTGAAAATGTTCTCTTGTTCTTACTGTTTGCGTGGCTCCATTGCTGCTAGCTGTAGAGGTTAGCCATAAAGTAGGTGCCAATGTTTCAACAGCCGTATCATTTGACTTTGTTTAAGGCAGGTTGAGTTGGTTCACTGCTTTTTTGAGACACTAGCTACCTCTCTTCAGTAGAGCTGTTATCAGGCTCCAAGTGTTCCCTTTCCTGGTAACCCTCACAAGGCTTTGGGGAATTCAGAGCTTGAAGCAGTCTGGATCCTCTTGAGATTTCATCAGTCTTTCTCTCTGTGGGATTACAGAGCTGGACAAAAGGTGAGACAGAGCATAACTCTTGAAGAAGCTCCATAGGAAAGCACTTGCAGTTGCAGTTTTCATTCATCCCTTCAGCCTGAAGCCAAAAAATGCTGTAAGAATTCTTTTGCCAGACTGTAGAGCCACTATCCAGGGTCTTACTAAATATTGTTTGTTGTAGGAATAAATAAGAATAAGAAATCAAGAAAAATACTTGCCTGATAACATTGAGCACTTTTTCATTGTTCCTTTTTGCTGCACCTCTGTCACAAACGAGTACGTGTGGGAGCATCTGAACATAGAAGTTCAGTTGCAGATAGGTACTAGTAAAACGACATTCCTCTTCTCAGGCTTTCCTGAAGGAAGATTCCTTTAGGAAGCTTAAATTGGCATGGGTACCTGCTGGCTTGTTCTTTCTTCCCCTCTCATTCTTTCAAGCTTCTACTCTTCCGCTGCATGTAACCCATTTTTTTGCCTTCCTGCTGGTGTGCTGGACCCCATTTCTTCCCTTAATTTCCACCTGTGTTTCCTCATCTTCCTATTTGCTCTTGTACAGTTCCTCAGTCCACACATTCCTTCTAACATTACTGTGCTCTCATCATCTCCCTCTGTGTCCATGTCCTCCAGCCTCTGCATGTCTTCTGTCTCCAGTTGGCTGCTCTTCTTGAATGCCCTTTCCCTCTTGTGATCTGTTCTTTGCCCTTCTGTGGGTTCTTCTTTCTTCCTCTTGCCAGAATTACTGAACACGACCCTGCTTTAAAATAATCAGAAATAATGGGAGATGTTTGTTTACATTACCTCATTTCTATCTGTGTAGGGTATAAAAAAATAGTGGTGATTTTTAGCTCAAGACAGTCTGTTTTCACACAGTGACTGGCAAAACCTGAAAAATTACAGTCTCTTCTGGTTGTCTGGACACCATGGAAAAATATCCTCACAGAAGATCAGGAGACTCTCAATAATACTTTGCTTGGCCTGTTGACAGAAGCAGCACTTACTGTGGCATGGAGAACTGAGAACCTAGCTGAAACAAATCCTCTGATTTATACTTGTCAGCAAAGCTGTAGGGAGGCATTTTGGAGCTCTTGAATGCTTTGCTGCCATCATCTTCTACTCAACTTGGAGCAAACGGGTAGAGTATGCCACAGCTTGACTGTAAGGCTTGGATCTACCTTCCTTTCTTACCCCCTTTTAGAGCTCTTCTGCCGCAATGTTGCCATGACCCTGATTGTGGCCAATTCACAATTAGTTTGAGGCACAGAAAGTCAGAACTAGCTCTTGTATGAATAGCATGTTTTATCTACAATATTTTATGAACCACTTGGGGTAGGTATAAACGTTCCATCTAATGGAAGTGCTGGGAATTCTCATTTCAGTAAKATACACTACTTATTCCTAACTTCAGTAGCGATTGCAATATAAGCCCATAACAATATAGAATGAAGACTTAAAAAAAATGTTTTTTTGTTTAATTTATAGCATTTTCTAAAATGCCTTCTTGTTTTTTCCTCCCTTAGAGATGTGTGTAGAAACTGACTAATGATTCAGAGACAGAACTGTGAAATAATGCATCAATATGATTTTTTTGGTGCTTTTTTTCCCTAAAACAAAAAGCATTTCTGAAATATTACCTATACAATATGAGGCAAAATTAACTAACCTAACACATTTGCTTGGGAGATGCTGAGTAACTCACAGCACTGATAACAGTGATTAATGTGGTCTGCAAACTCCTGCTGACAAGATCTTGACACAGAATCACATAAACAAGGGATACATTGGCCTTTCACTCAGCTACCCTCCTCCAGGTATTTGTGAATTCACATGCAAAAAGTGTAAATACTTCTGGCTGAAGTTGAGTAGCAACACTAATAACATTTACATCTTAAGCTATTTTCTTAATGCTCCATTTCATCGAGTTATTTTTTTTGTAAATTATTTTACAATTTTTTTATTTCTTTTCACTTTTGGTACCAAAAGACAAGAAGGGTACATGTCCTAACGTAAGACTAATTTCATTCCTTGCCATTTTCTTTGGAATTTTTTATTTGTTCAAGTGTTACAACTTTTCCATTTTTCAGTTACCGTCATTTTTTTCTTCACCTATTTTGGCACAATTCAGACCTAAGTGTTTTTCTTCCTTCCCTGACTATTAATGGTACATGTGTTTTGGACGTTTGTCTTCCATACTCTCAAGTTTGTGCAGAGGTAAATAATTCATTTCCCTTTTGTTGTCAATGTTCGTATGTCCTTAAGTAATTTTTTCTTTTCCTTTTCTGACAACAAATCTTTTCTGCCATCCTTTCAGAAACCAACTAACGATCTTTTGTGTTGTATGCATTTGCAAGATGCTATTCTTTTAACTACTTGTTTTCTTCAAAGAATATAGCTGTTCTGAAAATGGGATCATTTCCCATTTTGTCTGAAAACACTGTCCTTGAAGTTTTTTTGGTGACTTCAGTGGTTGCTATTCTTTCCCATTGCAGCCTGCCATGTAGTTTTGGCATCTTCCACTCTGTGGAAGAACAGGAATGCTATTTCACTTTAGAGTGATTTCCATGCAAGACAATGAACAGTGTTATCCTTGAGAGATGCTGGAAGGTTGTGCAGAGCTCTTTTCAACTAATCTCTTTTCATTTATGACCAGCTTTCTGAGCAATCATCTGTTAGAAAGTGCTTGGAGGAAATCCCATGGGGATTTCAGTTTTTGCTTATTGAAATCCCCCTATTACTAGCTTTTTGGGTACACTCTTTTGAATGGGAAAGTCGGTTGCATGACCCAGGTAGAAATTTATTGTCGTTTTCCCTCTCCCTCACTCCCTCCTGGTTTCATGATTAAGGTTTTTGAGAATACTGCACGTCTGTCTCCTTGTGTGGAGTTTAGTTGCTAGGGTATTCAGCCATGAGTCTGATCTACTGTTCTAAGGAGAGGTGTTGTAAAATTGAGAATCCTCAACTCTCGAGATTAATTTTGTGGATTTGACCTCCAGGGCCAAGACATGTTCATCTCCCTTGTACCTCCTCTTTTGCCCTGCCAGAGAAAAACCTGATGAGAATTACCTCTGCACCAAAGTCCTTTTATGTCTAGAGGCCAGACAATCCCCATTTTGGTTCAAAGCCTTGGGGATCTTGAAGGCAAAGGTGTTATTACAGAGTCTAAATGGAATGGTGGTGATATTAAATGCAGTTCTCTCAGACACTGATTTGACTTTTTATAGTTCAGTGAGCCAAGGAATCTAGGACAAGGTTATTTTCTTAAGGTACCTAAGGGAAGGCCTTGAGTTAGGTGGCTTTCAAGGAACACATTACATTTTCCTCTCAAAATATGGTGGTGATCTATATCTCAGTCAAATGTCTATGATGAGAGGCAACAATGATAATATCAGGTAAGACAAACAGAACCTTCTGTCCCTTAGAGAGCTCAGAAAAATGGGAAATGTGAAGTGCATTGATTATTTGAAAAAGTACATGCATTCAGATGCATTTTGTTGCTACTCTCAACCAGTCCATGTTCTGACTGCTGAATTTGTCAAAAAAACCTGTCTCGGCAAAGGGGGTCCGTAATGAGATATGTACACGTAGATTGTCCAAGGTTTACCATACTGCCAGCAAATATTGGATGTCCTTAGTTGGTTTCAATGGAACATACTAAAACCAGTGCATTATATTTAATAATCCACAAAAAAAAAGGAAATTAAGAAAAGAAGATGATTATTTCCATGCTAAGTATGAAGATGGGACTTTTTTCAAGATGTGTGAGATGTTCAGGATAAGAATCCAACCAATGATGCTAAGAACCCTGTGGAATTTCCAACACCAGTACATTCAGAGGACAAGTAATATAGAACTTTTGGTGGGGTGGGGAGATTCCTGCGGGACTGATGCTCAGGGACACAAGCTGCTATGTCCATCAGAAAAATCTCTCTCCTAAGATGCAGCCAGCAGTACCACCCTGGAATATCATTGTGATATTCCATAGACTTCCCCATTTCTGCCTCTTTATTTCAAACTGTAAGAACGGCTTTCACTTCTGGTGCTCTGGTCAGTGTCCTGTCAGTAGACATCTAAGGCCATCTGGATGAGCTGGCACCTCCCCTCCAGTTAGCCATTTGCAGTGGTATGGTATGCCTCAGAATTTTGTTCCCAGGGTAAACTCTTTCCTTGGCTCTCATAGTGATGAGAAAGTAACTGGAAAACTAACTTCCAGAGTAATCAATTCTGAATTTTTATGTAGGTGGACTCCGGATTTCTCTAAGTCTTGGGTTTTTATCCATTCTTTTTCCTGTTTCTCAGTGGTTCTGTGAATGATTCAGTGGTTCACTAGGGCTGTTTATTTAACAGTGTCCAGCAATGTAGATCAATGATCAGTTGATATTATCAAGTTCACATCCTTTTATGACGAATTCAGAGGCAATCCAAAACAGCACAAGTATATTTTCCTCTTTCTTATTGCAGTTACTTATTATGTTGGATGTGAACACGTTGACATAGGACCATCTGTCTTTCCTAGATAGATGGAGAGAGAGGGAGATGATTTGGAGTAACCTGTACTTTTAATTTCTGGGCTGTTTTCAGTTTGGGGGGAAGGGAGAGAGGAATGTATGTCACTTGGAAATTGTTTGTTTTCTGTATGTACCTGTCTTCACTTTACTGGTTAGCTGATACTGAAAGACCCACATTAGAAACCTCAAAGACCCCTAGTTATTACTTACACTTGGGGGAAAAAAAATTACTCAAACTAAATGGTGTAAAATCTTTGCAAAATTGAATATCATTGTAAATATTAACCTTGTTAGCTAGGACTATGTGCTTTTTTAATGTGGATGTGAAGTTTCAGCTATAATTCTACTTGCATGTGCCCAAGGGTGGGGAGTAGCATTAATCCCACTGTTTCTGTTAATCTTTTACTTCTTTCCTGGTTCACCATGTTTGTTGTTGATTCAGAGCCTGAGATTTTTGCTAGATGTGTGTTATAATGCTGATTACTAGAAGGTACTATCATTGACTGTAGAAATAGAAGTAATATGTTGTTGTAATGTATTAAGTTCAGATTTACTCCTGACCTTTGCCAGAAGTGAAGGAACTTCAGATCCAGGGGTTTGTTCAGTCTCTGTTTCCTTTCCTTTCCCCAAATGGTGTAGCATGTAAGTATTTGTTATTTAAAAGGAAAGGAAAACAAATTGACAATAATGGGAGACTGAAATCTTCATTAAAAGAACTGTATAGGGAATGGTGGGTCAGCTCAGAAACATGCTCTCAGAAACAAAATTGAATGCAGTTCAGTAGTTGTGCCACACAGTGTCACAATTGGACTTCACTTCCTTCCTCTCTGTATCTTTCCCATTGTAGGTGAAGATATTTACAAAGCCAGTGAAGAGCAGTCTGAAATGTGGGGGGCAGCTGAAGTGCAGGAAGATGAAGATACTCGTGTAGAAGTTCCGCTTGACCAGGTATTGATCGAGCTTTAAATAAATGGCTTTTTTTAGGATCACAAGTTGTGTGTTGTTTTTCTTTCCCCGGTTTCTTTCAAGTGTACAGCATAATTCTGTGGGGATGATTGTAACAGCTCAATGATATGGCTTCTTTTATGGGAGCTTTAGCAAATCTTCCTTTTTCTGTTAATGTGTCAAATATCAGTTACCTTTTCATCATACATCAGCTTGAGAACTGCTCTGAGAGCCCTTATAGGGCCTTAGAGAATCAGGACTCCCTACCTACCAAATAGATCCACCTGGATCACAGTCCCTTTATACTGGTGGAGCAATGTAAAGGGACTATGGCACAGAATCAAGGTCAGAATTCCTGCTGTCTTGAACCACAAACAGGTGTGGATTTATCTGATTTCTATTAAAGCTGCCAGCACTTTCTTCTGTTGGAACAACAGGGTACTTAGTTGGCCAACTTTTTCATCATAAGACTTGTGTGCAATAAATAGGTCTTGATAACTAAACATAAGATTATATCCTCTTTGTTTTACTTTGATTTGTTTTTAAAAGAAACTCCTGTGAACTGAAATAATACAGGAAATAGGTAAGGTGAAGTTTATTCCAATGAAGTGGAGAGTAGAACAGCTTAAATTATTTGCTGAAAACTTA
>JAYKAV010000089.1:2379312-2415428 GCA_035582835.1 Phoebastria nigripes | reverse complement strand
CAGGACCGAAACAGTGTCCTTCCACACCTGCAACCAGCCACAGATGTAACATAAACAAACAGGAAAACTAATGCACGATTGCAGGAACAGCTGTGAGGGATTCTGAATAAGCAACACTTGTTCCACACAGAGCTTTTTTTTTTTTTTTTTTTAATAAATCTATTTATACTGGGATTAAAGATACCAAAGCCCTTGCTTCCAAAATACCTAGCACCTCCACATAGCTCTAAAAAAAGCAGCRCTAAGCAAAGATTTAAGCTTTTTAGGAAGGTTGGGAGCCAGTGGTGCCATGACTGAGATGCAATGCTTACCTGTGGGTCTTCATATATCTTCTGAGCATCCCTCTCATAGCTGTCGATGTACAGCCGCACGGTTGCTCCAGCACTGCCAGTACCGCTTAGTCTGAAGATGATGCGGGAGCCATCAGAGAAGATGAGCCGCAAGCCCTGGTAAGAGAGAAGGGGAGGAGAAGAGCCTCTCAGCTACGTGCCTCTTGGGTACCCAAGGTATTTTCCATGACACCCAGCATGGCTATGCCTGACCTGCACGATCCCTGAGCTCCTCCTCTTTAGGGAGCCACAGAAGGCTCCTCTCTTATCCTCTCCCCACTCCCGGAGGAGCTAGTGTGCCTCCTAACCCACTCTGGAGAACTTGCTAGAGCTCCTAAACACGAAGCGCGTTGCTGCTGTAAGGTCCCTCGCCCCAGCGCTTGCTTGGAAACAAGAGCCAGGGACTGATTCTGTGTCAGACACAGCATTACCAACCCACTGCTCTTCCACGAAAATAGGACATAAAGAAAATGCTCCTGTCATCCCACAGGCAAGGCAATCATTCCTGCAGGATTTCTCCATTATTCCTTCCCACTTACTATGCTTCCACATTATGCTGTCAAACCAATCCATCTACAGGACATTTTTATTTCAATAATCTCTGGTGACAGGTTACTCATCTTGCATGTATTTAATAACCCCCCGACTTCTGGAGTCTGGAACTCAACGCCCCGTTACAGCCGCTCTGCACTGCTGCCTGCCCTCTTAGGGACGAGCACATGAGGACTGCCATCAGCTCAGGGACAAATGCATCTAGGGAGGATTCACTTGCAGCAACCTGGGGGTCTAGGGCTAGAGACAAGATGATACCTGAACGGGAGGGTTTGTGCTCCAGTGGGGTTTCAACCCTTCATTCAGCACATTCTCAGCTGCTGACCCATCGCCCAAAGGATCCCCCTCAACTCAGCTCCTTCACTCCTTCCCCTCTGGGGTGGCTGTAGGGAAGCTCTGCTCCCCCTCCGGTCCCTGCTGGGGCTGGAGCAGCCTCCAGACCCTTCCCTCTCCAAGGCAGCAATTTCCTTCACGCAGGGCAGGATCCCACCAGCAAACACAGGGCAGAAAAAATTTTCCAAGGGACAAATGCAATGTTTGACTTTAAAGCAGGTGCAAATGCAATGGACAAAAATTAAGCTCAAAATACACAGTGCAACAATCCTCTGAAGTCACGTTCAGCCCAGGCAAGGCTATGCCCACCTGGTTTCTGGAGACGCTTCCATCCACGGGATCGTTGTACTCAAAATTATCAGCTTTCTCAACCGTGTAGACTTTGTCACCACATGATAACTGCTTCCCCACAAAGGAGCGGTCAAACATCACAGTCTCCAAATCCTTCATCATTTTGTTAGCTGCATCTGCATCCACCTCTTCATAGTCGTATCTACAACCAGTCACCACAAAACAAAGATTAGGAAGGGGAGGCTGTAATGAGTAGCAATGTTTTGTGATGCCCTTGTTTAAACACTGCGGTCTGCCCCATAGATGTTCTCTACGCCCTTGCCAGAGGAGAGGACAGGAAGAAAAGAGAGGAGGATCTGTGTGCAGCAACATAGCTACAATCCAGTACAAATCCGTGGGATACACTGCAACGTATCACAGACATTCGGCGTCAGGAGAGATGAAAGCGCAAATTGTGCTGTCTCGTGCTAGGCATATCGAAGACAGAGGGCTATAGACTCCAACAACGCTGACTGCAAAGAATTTATTCTAATTCTGCCGATAGGATCTCAACAGGTTCCTCACGGTAACAATTTTGCCTGAACATCCTCGTGTGCGTCCCCACAGCAAAATGCAGGTGTGATTGCAGCACATGATAACATACCAGTGCCAGCTTTGATCTCATTAACCTGGGTAAGAGAGGCAGCAGAGAGCGGCTGAAGTATACATTGGGATCCGAGACTTTGTACTCTGATTGCCAGTGTGATTTGTGTGGCTTTTATTTGCCCGGCTGGCTAGATGAAGCACGCACAGGCTTGCTAACCTGCCTACCATTGCACTTAGCTTGCTATGCAGACATACCTCTGGTGCTAAAAGACTGCCTTTTTATTCTAGACTTTGGCATTTTTTCCACAGGTTTAAATGCCTCAGATGTATGCTGGCTTTATGGCATGGGGGGAAAAAAAAAGAAGGGGAAAAAAAAAAAAAAAAGGAAAAAGGCAAGTTCTTTCATTTGGCAATTTGAGACAGAGTTTTCATGTAGGTCTTCCAAGCTGAAAGATTTCTGCCTAATGCTTTCACTCCAGACGGCGTTCCCACCTCTGCTTATGTGCAGGTTGGTTCTCACTCCTTCCCTTTTCATCTTCCATGTCTACTGCAGTTTAAATTAGAGTATTTTGGGACTGGACAGAAACTCAACTAGGTAAATAATGGCCTAGGAGCTGAGCAACCATTCAATAAGACATTGCCATCACTGAAGATATTACAAATTAACTTGTGATTTGTGGTCTCAAGAAACATACCATTCCAACGGCAAAAAAGACTCTTGCAAGAAAAAAAATCTCCATTAAAAGAAAAAAAGATCTCTTGCAGATATAAAATGTACAGCCTTTGCAGACTTTGGTACTTACTAGATTTATGTTTAGAATAACAAATCCTAAACTGGACATCATAAAAGGTTAAGGTGAATACCCACTGTTTTATTTAACCCAGATATGCTGCATACTGCAGCAAACTGCTCAGGGAGTTTGAAATTACTGCAACAGGACAGAAACAGCAAGTGTAATGAGGCAGGAACTGTGGTAGCACATGCTGATGCCATCAGTGCTTGGGGCTCTGACCTTGGAGGGTTGAACACAGGACAGAGGTAAGTGTGAGGCGTCAGGAGCGCCTTCCCCACCTGGTGAAGAAGTTCCTGCCATATTTCTGCCAGTGATCCTTCATGATGTCCTCCACGCTCTGCTTGCGGGTGGCTAGTATGGACAGCCAAGCCAGGACAGCCCACAGCCCATCCTTCTCACGGATGTGGTCGGAGCCTGCAGAGAGCCACAGCAGAAACATTTCCCACCTTCTTTCACGCGAGAGCCTGTGCTACGTCCCTACCTTGTCTTCTCTCCTCCATCCAACTGGCAGCTGTACAAACTCACAAATGGAAGGCATTTCACGAGCTCGATCCCTGCTGTATTGTTAAAACGGTTCAAGATATCATCTGCTTTTAGCTATAAGCCCAAATAAAACATTCGGCCCCTTTTAACACACACATACTCATTGTTCACAGATCCTTAATTCTGTTCCCAAGGAAGTAATGGGGAATGCACAGTAAAAAGGTCATCAGAAGGAGGGAAGGAAAAAAAAAAAAAAAAGGCAAATGCAAAGGAACAGCTCAGGAAGGACTAACATCAACCTCTTCAAGCAGCTGTCACATCCCATCTGCCAAATCAGCATACTCTGATCAGCACATATTCTGGCCGAGCACCAAGACAAATGTCAGCCCTCGCTGAGGAAGCCAAACCCTAACGACTCTGAAATTACCCCACAATGGAGAGAAGAGCAGCCTGTCAGACAGCACCAGCCACCGGGGCTGGCAAACAGCAGTGCAAGGAAAGACTTCATTCACATGCGGAAACCAGAAGGGAGCCTCGTGCCTGCTCTCACTCCCACGCGCCAGGCACTGAAAGGCTGTAAAAGACCCTGGTTTGGCTAGAAGAGGATTCCTCCAGAGCAAGCATTGCACAGAGAGGAGGAGGCCGTCAGAGGCCAGCCCAGCCTTGCCCTGGGAGCACACYGGACAGGGGCTGACAGCGGCGGGGCAGGGACTGCACAGCACCAAGGCCCTCGGGAAACCCGAGAGGGTGCTGCAACTTAGACAGCGCACCCTGAACGCCTAAATTAAATGAGGAATCGAATGGCAGCCCAGAATACATCCAACCCAGACTCCATGCTTCTGGCTTGCGAGTTCCGCGCTGTGCCCCACAGATGCACAACTTCTGAGTTTTATCCTTTGAGCTCTGGAAAACCTCCAAACAGGTATTAATGAAATCCCAAGGAGCCAGGGTATGCCTGCTAATGCAGAGAGCACTCCAGAGCTGCCATTTTACCCTCTCAAGAATTGCCAGAGTGGGCAATCATCTGGGGAAAAAGGCTGGGGCACGGGTTATGTGGTGCTTTACACAAATCCCACCATTGTGGACGCAGTGATAAATTATCCTCACGGTCCTTTACAGCAGAGAGAGCTGTACAGAGGTGATGGAGAGGAATGCTAAATAAACAGAAGTCCCATGTGATGTATCAACTTATTGCTGGAATAAAATACCCAAGAAAGCAAGCGGGAATTCTGTCATGTCGCATTACTCTAATTGCTCCTGGACTCCAGTCCCACCGGGTCACAGTTTGTTTCAATTTTTACTGGGTCTATTTGGCTTCTCCTTCACCTCTCTCCCCTTCAGCACTCACATTCTGTCCGGCTCCACACAACTGCTCATTAATTTACTATCAAACAACCTTCCTCACCCCTTTTCGTTCCTTAAAGTGCATTTGCCAGATGGACAAACCCCCTTTGCATTGCGGGGGGTGTCCAACACTCCTGGGCCCTTTCTTAATCTGTCTCCCACAAAACTGCTTCAGTCCCTGGCCACTCAGATGTGACGCTGCGTGGCCAAAATCTCAAACCTCCCTCTCAGCCCCTGCTGCAAATAGAATCAGTCACTTTTATTTGTAATGTAGAGTCACTTACCTATTGGGGGATGGAGAGAAACTATGAGCTCATTGCTCATACAATAAAAGATGGAAACAATTTTAGAGAGCTGCTCATTAGAGACCATCTCCTATCAGCAACTCCATGAATCATTTGCTGCTCTTTGTTTTTATTTATTTACTGAAATGCCGGTGCCCTCTCATTAGCCAAAGTCCAGAACGTAAACTTAACACATGCTGAAATCATTCAGGGCAAAACTCCAAAATCTTTCTTTACTCACAATTTACTTCAAGATTTCTTTATAGATACCACATTTTCTGAAATTGCCCTTTCCTTCCAACCTGAGGCCAAATCCCGTGTATCAGAATAGCATTCGATCGTGAAAATATTGCCACTGAAGACTGCTTTGGCCCCACAGCAAACTGCTTTCAACCAGAGTCTGTGATGCCATTTCCTCAGCTACAGAAAACCTGGGGTAAATCCCTTCATGTCAAATTGTGCACCCCAGTTCCACAAAGCACTTAATTTCAGGCATTTGCGGATTTAAGGCCATCCCTGCTCTGCGAGACACCCGCACACAGGCTAAAATGTTTTTATGAAATATGGGGTGGTGGAATGAAAACACACAAGGTTTGAGCCTGGAATCATCCAACCTAAACTCCCTCAAGACCCTGTGCCTTGCACGTCCTACCAGCTGCCCCCGGTCTTCAGAGGAAAAACAAGATCTGGGGGCRAATTCAGACCAGATAAAACTCAGCCTTTGTGCATGAATTAGGTGCTGACCTCCTGCATGCAGGGAAGGTACCGTTTCCACAGTCAGGACGTTAAAAACCACGCGGTAGATGCCACGGGAGAACTCAGAAACTGCCRAGGCCTCCCGGGAACACTGCGCGTTTTGAGCACACCGCTCCGATGCAGAGCGAAATCTGCTCACTTTAACTTCCCTGCACAAATAATAGTTTTGTGTCACGTGCACACCCGTAGTAAATTCCTTAAGATGTTCACTTTGTTTCTCAGTAACCTAATAACTTGCTTAGACTGTTCAAAGGCAAGTGTTAATTTAAACTTTATAAATCATACCTTGTTTTTAGAACAGGAAAATGAGGGCCCTATTAAGCTCAGAGATTTAATAGTGACCTGAAACCTTCCCTAATAAAACTGCATGCTCCAAACCATATTTCTTTCCAGAAATGAAAACATTTAGAAGGTTTTCCTGGCCACCAAGAGTTGAAAAATACATTTAACACTGCACTTAATCCCCATAGACTCAATGACCGGGCTAGTAAAGAGGCCCTTAAACTTCCTGCATATCTACATATGCCTTCCTAAATAACTGAAAGGAGAACTAGCTCTTGCCTGACAAAAATTTTAGCATTGTGTTTGTTTCCACCAGTCATTCTTGCAAGCTTTTTTTTAATTTTATTATTTTAGAAGCATTAACAACTACACATGAAAGGTAAATCCCAAGCTATCCAGCACAATAAAGAACTAAGAGGAGGAATAATACCATCATTGGTGAAATCAGGAATGCTGACTTACCAGTACCAAAACTTTCCTCTCCACACAGAGACAGTTTGTTTGCATCCATCAAGTTTCCAAAGAACTTCCAGCCAGTTGGAGTTTCATACAAAGCAATCTTTGTAGCATGGGCCACCCTTCAAAGGTAAGAAGGCTAAGTCACATCACAGCTGGACTCTTAGCGCTCCCATGTGAAATACTGCAGTAGGAGCTTCAGTTGCTACCAAGCATCTCTTTTGGGGTAACACTGAAGGCAGGTCATGCCACTGTTTTGATTTTTTACAACGAACAATTCTTTGTACAGCAATCCTCTATTTTATCCCGGTGTAACGTTTGGGAAATGGGTGGGATGCGCAACTAAAGAATAAATATAAACACATAGCTCTTCTAAAGCAATTTTAAGTTGCAGATCTCAAAGCATTTAACAAAGAAAGTGTCACTATTAAATTTAAAAAAAAAAACAAAACAAAACAAAACGGTGGGGAGGATCATTCATTTGTTTGGGCTTATCTGTAGAGAAGAGAAACAGCCAAGAGCAGAGCCCATCTCTGCCATGTCCCCAAACAGGATTTAATTCATTAAACTTGACTTCCTCCCCTCGCAGCCAGCCCGCGGCAGCCGTGGCACTGCTTCACCCTTCAGGCAGCCCATGCACTCACTCCCCACTATAGACATGTGTTAAACCACAAAAAAGGGACAGTCCCTCTCCTTGGCAGGGCTCCCCTCCCCTCTCCCACCGCATGCAGAGGTAGATGCTACCTATCGAGAGCCCCACTGGTGGGCATGCTTCGGGCAAAGCCACGGACTCCGGTCTGCTGGAAATAAGGGATACTGAAAATATTGGCAGCGATGACGGCGACGGAGTCGGAGGGGTTCACAAAGAAGCCATGTTTCCCAAGAATCATATTGCGATCCTGATGAAGACAAGAGAGAAACAGCTCTCATCCCCGCTAGTGCAAAAAGGCTGCAAAAAGGCAGAAGTTGTTCTACTTGGCAGGCACAGCCTATAAACCCAACAACTCAGAGAGATTTTTGACTGCACTGAAATAAATACAGAGTTTTGAAAAAGTTAAATAGCAACACCTGTATAGCATTTCACCTTCCTGCTGATTTTTCACAGCCTTTAAAGCTACTTAAATACAGTTTGGACTTCATTATTAACACAGTAGCCAACTATTGCCACGGTGGCAAACTGCAGCAAGTGGTTCACTTCTATTCGCAATTACAGAAGGGAGAGAGGGAGAAAAAAAGGTCTTCGCCTTCGTCCTCCTCTGCTTAAAAGCAGCTGAGCGGTCACTCCCCCACAACTGACTAGAGGGCAAAATGGTGAATACAGAACAGCCCATTTACCCCGTCTCCATCAAAGGCAGCTCCAAAGTCGTACTCTCCCGTCTTCATGGTCTGGACCAGGTCAGCAGCATAGGTTAAGTTGGGGTCGGGATGGTGGCCACCAAAGTCCTCTAGCGGGGTGCAGTTCACAGCTGAATTTGCTGGGGCTCCAAGCTCCTCACACAGGATCTTTTTTACATAAGGGCCCACAACTATCACAGCAAAACGCGAAGAAGAAACGAGTCAGCCTCTACCCTCAGGCAGCTCTGCACCAGCCACGTAACCACCCAGGCCTCCAGTCTGCTCACTTTGGGTCAGTTTATATGGTTTATGGTACTAAAGCACAAGCGCTCACATCAAAAGCCCCAAGCAGCACATAGGTGTGCTTAAGCCTGATCCATCCAGGCACACAAGCTCTTGCCAAAGCAAGCTTTTCAGCTAAGGCGCTGTCCCACTAAATAAGTGAAACCACTCCTGGGTTTAGAAGTGAGGATGAGCCTATGCCAGGGGCTCAGCACATGAGCCAGGACCCCACTGTGAAGGGCTTATGCCCCAAGTGCACCAAAGTATTGGTACGACAGCCCCATATAACAGAACAAAATGCATGTGTGATTCACAGACATCCAGCAGTACAATAGGATTTACTGCTCTCAAACGCTAATAATGTAGACAATAAAAAAAATAAGTGAACATAGGAATAGAAACAAGAGAAACAAGAGGCTAAGAAAGCTAGGGTGCTCCTGAAAATGTCTAYTGAAAGAGACACACAAGCTTGGTATATATATTAAATTATATAAAACAGTCCAATGGTCCCATTTTTGTACTCAAATGTCTATGGGCAGACCTTCGCCTAACCGCTGTGACCTCCATGGGACATCGACTGGTGCAAAGTCTGCCAGGGCAGCTCGGATCACAGCATCAGCGCTAACCTACTCTGTCTCTCGGGTGTGGATTGACACATGTGAGCCATACAGCACCCCCCCCCCCCCAAACCCCAAACATTTCCCAAGTCCAAACATTTGACAAAAGAAAACAATGTAAAGCCAAAAAAAATTTGCCTGCAAAAAGAAAAATGCAACATGTTGCAAAACAAGAAACAAATTTACAAATGATGGATTATAAATACCAGAAAAAAGTTTTCTCTCTGAAGCAGGTGGCAAAGCCCCAGGGACACCTGGCACCCCGCAATCCCGCAAACCCAAGTCCACCCGTACCTCCGTGCATAGCATCTATGCGAATCTTGAGGTGGTTCTTCCCCGAAAGCAGTTCCTTTAACGCAYTGAAGTCAAAGATGTTCCTCAGCATATTCGCATAAGCTTCTACTGAGTCCACAATTTCCACTGGAAAAAAAAGTAAAGAGAGACCAACTCTGAGAGTCTGAAATCTTTGCAGAAAAACAATTTTGCTACACGTGGCAGTGTGCTGACAGTCCTTAGTGCAAAGGGCCGGGGCTCAGCATTAAACATCCCATAGAATCATTTCATAAAGACAATAATAATGGTCCTATATTAAGAATTTAATTACAAGCTGTCACTGCTAATCGAGTTACAGACCAAACGGACCAACAAAATCCTTAAGACAAACACTGTTCCCAGCTACGGCTCCCTGGACTTCTTTCGAGAGGGCTCAGTCCCACTCTGCTTACCTGGAGAGTGCGATTAAAGGAAAAGGGGAAAACAAAAAATGTATATAAAAACAGATCTCCAATTTCCACCAAAGTCAACAGGAATTGTGCACCTAATAGTCTGAAAAAGTTGCACCTTTGCAACTAACAGTCCATATAAAGACAGAGCCATGAAAACCCCATTAACATAAAAATCCCACTATACAGAAATGGGCACTGACAGAAATACCAACTTTTATAATCTTTTGATTTAATTTTTTTTTTTTTAATTACAAGCACAGGTCACCAGGAGATAGTAAAAAATACTTGCAGTAAGTGTTTTTTCAAAAGTCTTTTTTTAATGTATTTTCGTATTTCACTGCTAATTGACAAAAGTCACGTGTGAAATGTAATGGCTTTCCCGCTCACAGAGAGAGCTTTCATATGTGAAACCATGGAAAAAAAAAAAATCAGTTACAAAGATTAAACACTAACACTATAATTTTTAATCAGGAAAATGCACTTTAACTGCAGAGTTGTCTGTTTCGTAAGTACATGTTAATGGTAGCCTTACAGACTAAATAGTCTCTGAATTTAGTGAAGTTTGATGGATCAGATTTACCTACTGAAGTACAACCTTTTGTAGGACAGAAACAATGACATAATTAAAGTATCTACACAAGGTAAGATGCAGGCCAAAAGAAAAAAAAAAAAAAAAAAAAGCCAGGATACCAGGGTGACCGGGAGCGCTCTCCTTGCTTGGATTATCCAAGAGATAAGAAGGAGAGGTCAGAATGGCCACATCTGTCCTTCAGAAACACCAAGTGTTGTTGCCCGTTCACGGTAGGTCCACACTAACTCCACCTGAAAGGAAACTTTCCAAGAGGAAGAACAGTYGTTTACCTGTAAATGGTTTAAATTTGTTCTCCAAGTCAAACTGCTGTTTCCCAATGGTGCTCAGGTCCACCTGGAGATCTGGGCAGATTGCATACTCTTCGATTTTCTTGCTGATTTGGAAAATTTTGTCCGTGATACCTTCAGGAGCAGGACCTGCAAGATTAATGGGCAAGGGGGAAGACGTTAAAGAATCAGACTGCAAGAGGAGTGTACTTCAGAAGTACAGCAAAAGACCTAGGGCTGGGAATACCTCCCTAGGAGAGGAATATCAGGGTACGAGGGGAGCAGATCAATCACTTGCTCTGTTTAGGGAAACCCACTGCTCGGCACTGAGCCTCTGTGATATTAAGACAGTTAAATTAGGTTCCTTGGGGTCAACACAAGAAATGGCCAAACAGAAACAAAGCAAATCAAAACGAACCAAGCGACCTTACCTCCATTGGCAATATTGAATTTAATGCCAAAATCTCCATTGGGCCCACCGGGGTTGTGGCTGGCTGTCAGAATGATGCCACCGATGGCTTTGATTTTCCTGATGATGCAGGACACTGCTGGGGTGGAGAGAATGCCGTTCTGCCCGATGACCAAGCGGCCAATCTGAAAATTAAAGAGCAAAACAAACTACTGTGAGTCCCAAATCCTAAAACCAGCCAAACCGCCAAACCCCCAAATGCTGGTGACAGGTAAACCAGAGCCTCCAGGAGAGATGCTGCTTCCCTGCAAGCAAACAGCTTGTTCCTGGGAGGCTGCCGAAGCTCTCCGCCGTGTACAGCGAAGGTCAGCATCTCACCCTGCTCTGTTGTGCCTTTTTAGCATTTTCCTTTATGAATGCTGCAGCTCAACTGGAAATGGCAGCTTGCACTGAAGAGCTGAGCTTTCCAGAGGCATCTAAACAACAACCAAAAAAAAAAAAACAAAACCCAAAAAAACCCCCAACAAAACCCTTTGGCTATGGTCTCAAATTTTGCTTTCAAAAGACACAATGGAACTGAGAGAAGCCGAAACAAAACAAAAATCGAACATCATCGCTACTCCCATGGGACCAGCCACAGATTCTCTTACTCACAGCAGGTAACACACCTCCTTCCCATAAATTTAGTAGTATCACCGAGATTAAATCCAGACCAACGTGCTAAGCAATATAAGATAATCAGGATCCGGTTGCTGGATTTCATGTAATAAAACAGAAGATGAATACTTTTCTGGAAGAACGTGCTCCTTACTATAGCCCCCAAATGAGGTGACAGAGATTTAAAAAAATACCAGACTACTCTCCATCAACCGAGGAGATCAGACCCTGTATACGACTGAGAAAAGAGGAGGAATTTCATTCAAACGCAAGATAAACCAGAAAACAAAAGGCAGCGTTCCCAGACTGAAGGTCCACGTTCGGTGCTAAGCCAAGGGCACTGGATGACTGCGATTCCTCTCCCGCGGCATTGCCTGGTGCTAAGCCCCGGCTTCGCTGCCGATCGGTTATTACATGCTACAGCTGTCACGGACCAGCTGGGCGAGCGAGGCGCCGCTAAAAGAACTGCACCTCTAGCAAACAAGAAGCATAAATGTGAAWCAGCAGTTTATAAACCCAAAGCAAATGCCCTTCTTTCAGCCAGCCATAGTAGCTAATATTACAGCCCTCACAGTGCCTATCTACCAGGCTGATCGCACTAGTTTATTACGCCATACGTTTAATTTGAAGTAGCCCAACTTACATGGGTTTTGCTTTTTTCCCCATTCTCAGTCCAAGGCAGCACACCTTGTCTCGTGTTTTATTCCAGCCTCCAAGTCTTGCTCCTTCAGTTTCACCAAGAATTAAAGCAGTCTCCAGGAAGCTCCTCTCTAAAACTTCATCTTTTGTTTCCCAGCTTCCCTTTGAGGGTCATGTCCAGCCACAACACCTCTCTGCATCGGTGCTTTGCCAGGCCTTGCATGCAGCTCAAGGGATGCTGCGGAGGACTGGCAAAACAAGGGAGTTTCCCTCCCAAACCATGCAGCAGCTGCAGGAGAGCTGGGTGAACACATCAAATCCGTTGTGCTTACCCAACTCGTCCTCCCCGCACACCTGAACTGCGGCTTTTGCACGTGCATTGCTGCTCCCGCAGCGAGGAAGGAAAAGAAGAACTTGTCTCCATACAAGCTGCTCTGTGATTTGGGGTCCTCCTCAGCTTTCAGAGGTTTCCACCTGTCATTCCCCACCCATCCAATGCTAAATCCTTTGTGGTAACCACTGGAAAAGGTTGCTCAGTGTAGCAGCGTGCTGAGCAATTTACACTTAATCTTTCTTAATTCTCTGGAATTTCTTATGAGAAAAATCTAAGAATGTAATGATGCAGAAATACCTTTCACAGAATGCTCAAAACAGACCTGTTCACAAACAGACCCACTTTGTGCGGCGATTTTGGGTTACAGCACTTCRAAGCAATCCAGGCAACACTTCCACCACCCTAGTTTTACTGAAAGCCCCACTAAGATGCACATAGGCAATAAAGTAGACCTTCCGTGRTCCCCCTCCTTCCCCCAGTAACGCAGGCTGATGCTTTCACACCAAAAACATGTCTTCCAGGCCAAGGAAGCTGGTCTCTACAGCTCCATCGTGTCATCAGCACACCCTTGCAGTCCTCTTTCTGTAAAAAAGATGCATCACAAGATGCAGCGATCCTATATACTGTGGCACAGTTACAGTCTCAGAATAGAGACGCTTCTATTTATACAAGTCAGGTTAAGTGGACAAAGTGCCTTGGTCATTTCCTTTAACCAAATAATCATCATTTAAAACATGCAATGTGATGCTACCGACATAGCAAGTGTGTGTGGTGCTATTTGCAAATCCTGCTGATCCCACGTTAGTAGAGATAACAGTACCTATCACTGCCACACACCGACAAAGATTTTCACATACTCCAAAGACGATACGCATGCTTTTTTTTATATTTGAAAACATCCTTGGACTCACCCCTTCTATTCTATAGAGCAAGACGAGCACAATGCTGATAGTCACAGGTATTAGCCAAACTGTATAAAATCAGTGAAAAATATCAAAACCAGCAGTGAAATTAGATTTTAGCCAGACACGGGCCACACTGCTGGAAAGAAATGCATGAGAAAAGTCTCAGCTGCTGAAGATCAGTCTAATCTCACCTTTACCGGCAGAAAATCTGTCCTCGTGTGTCAAAAAGTCCAAGCAGCAGGCCTGGCTCTTTGTGCACATTTTCCAGCTCTTCTGCTCAGCCCATACACGACTTAAGAGGAATACATTCATTTGCAATGCCAAAGGATTTTTTTTCCCCAAGATGGAAAAATGTTGATATTTAAAAAAAAAAAAAAAAAAAGTTCTCTCCTATTCTTCCATTCACTACTAATTACCCTGTTGTGATCAGATTAAGTTTTTCTGTCAAACAAATTCCTATGAGCAGGAATCACTAGAAAAGACAGCAGAGTCTTTTCTTCTTAAAAAGCAGAAGGAAACAAAAACAAAACCCCAGTGCCCAAGAGTCTTGCAGTGCACGAACCATGCTCTACTGCAAACAGACAAGCCTTCTGTTCTCCTTCCAAAAATACAGATTTCCAGCACAATCGGAGATCACTGGAAAGGTTGCCACTCACTTRCTAACTCTCATCTTATTTCAATTTTCAAAGGCTCCCGGAGTACCTATCACATAGCCACAACTTATACCTGTTGAGAAAGAAAYAACCATGTTTTGCCTTTTCATTTGCTGAGCAGCTCAGACCAATGCTGAAGGAGCTTCTGCTGAGTTGCCACTGAACAGCGAGCCATGGCTCTACCAAATACTTTGCCTCTGAACAACAGCAGGGTTTTATGATCTGATGGAGAGACTATGAAATCCACAGGTGCCAATAGTTTGTGGCATGTCAAAACACAAAACAAGAATACACAAAAACCAAGCAGTATTTATCTTCTTCGCTGCATGTGTATTCCCACATACTTTTATCCAACTGCATGACTTAAAAATGAAAAAACAGTAATTTCTGTACTACCAAACTGATTTTCCATTAAAAAGTTAACTATCAGCAGTTGAACTAAGTCTTTGGGGAAATTAAATCTCATAGTGACTAATTTATTATGGTTTTCTGCATTTATCAGCTACACAACTATAGGAATTTAGTCATTTAACATTTACCAACCCCATTGGCAGCAGCCATTTGGACTATCAGTTCCACTGCAGACTTATTAAGGTATCTCCCATCACCTCCAACTACCACAGAAGATCCTTGTCGATCTCTTAGGTCTATGGAAAAAAATATACTCTGGATAAAATTCTGCAAATAGTTCATCTTGGATTCAAAATAAAAAGTCTTCTTCCGTAATCCACTGGTTCCTGGTTTCTGATCGCTGTAAGGAGCTGTTGGCATGGTCAACAGAGGCAGAGGAGCGTCTTCCATATTCTTTTTTCATACAAATGCATTTAAGAAGTAAATTATGCCAAAATACAAAAATCAATCTTGACACCAGCAACGGCCCACCTATTAGACAGAAGCTCAGTGAAGTTGCTGAGCACCCAAAAATAGCTCCTTGAACCTTGAGCTGAATGCGGTTTCTGTAACTGAAGACGTTTTCTTGCACTTGTTGTGGAGGATCAATGTCACAGAGAATACACAATTCCACGCTGCCGTCCCTCACTGAAACAGCTGGGAAAAGGGGATTTTTGTCATCTTTATCATCTTCTGTTCTCCACAGGCACAGCTCCTTGCCATTCTGCACTATCACCAGCACCGTCAATCCATCCGGTTCTCCCTTAGGGCAGGGGCGACGGAAGAGGCGGTGAGCAGCTCAGCCCTCCGCTCGGATGCACCGACGTGCTGTCCCGGCGCGGAGCCCAGCGTTTTCGCCAGCCAAGCAGACCTGCACGGCAGCACCAGGCCACTGGCCGGGGCCGGCCGTCACGCCGTCCCTGGGAGATAAGCCTCCAGCAGGTATGGCAGCGCTCTGCTGGAGTTATTTTGCAAAGTCTGGCCAGTTAAAGGTCACTCTTAAAATGGAAGGCAACAGATCTGTTACCTACAGTTTGCACACACGACTCCTGCTTTGACAACCTGACTTCTCCATGGGCTCCCTCTCAAACACAGGGACGTTATCCACAATGAATACTGGGTCAACCTTTGTTTGACTCAGAAAAAAACCAGAGAAGCTAAAAAGCCACAAGAGCAATGGTTTCAACTGAATACCCACACAAGTCTCACCAGTATATGCACCCAGAGTTATAAAAAACACAAAAAACGATCAAATATTTTGGAAAACTGCATCTGATAAAGCTATTCATTTTGGAGCAGCTTAAACACATACAGAAGAGACTCAGATACCAAAAAACTTTTACGAAGCATCATCTTCCTGAACATGGGGAAGGTAACTTTGAATGCTAGATTGAAATCAGAGTTTCTCCAAACCTCCCCAACAACATTCGGAGTCCTCTGTCTGAGCTGCTGGAAACTATTTATAGATATTACTGGAGCCATTAAAGAATATACACTTTGTAACGACTCAGTTTGTCCTGTTACTAAAAAGCGGGGGGGGGGGGGGGGGGGGGGGTGGGGGGGGTTGGAGGAGATATGTTCACAGCTGAATTTGTGACAATTTATGAAGGCACTTGCAGGACTGTTTCCCGAGGTGCCGATTCTGTCATTGCTCCAAAAACTGACAGATTTTCTTCCAAGGGGTAAAGAGATTCTGTTATATTCATCAGTACATTAAAATCGAGCTGGATAATTTGTGTGAGACTRAGGGGAAACCTCATGATTGAAGAAAAACACCTTTGGAGACAAAGGCTCTACCTGACCTTCTGCAAAGGTGTCAGCAAGGTCCTGCGAGGCAGCCGAGGAGCCAGGCGAGCTCTCGGGAGGGAATTTAATTCCCAAGGAAAGAGAATTTAATTCAGGTTTGCTCTCAGAAAGCAAAGCTATTTCAGCCATCTGTGGGAACCCCGAAGGCTGCTGCCCCACGCAGCCGCCTACCYGGGCTTGCCCAAGGGGCGAGCACTGGCTTAGACAAAAGCTGGGACGTTGCAGGGCGCTGGCCTGAACACACTGCACATGAAGCGAGCCGCCTGATCCATACAGGGCCCCCTTGTCTCAGTGCCCCAGAAGCAATTTATTTTGCATGGCCTCAGAATGTGATTCCCGAATTCTTCTCTTTTCCCCACCAAACCACACTGAAGCATGTGTACTGCAGAACTAGGACAACAYGTATTTTACACTAAACAGCGAGATTGCCTGGGTTATGCAGCTAGAAACAATTAGTTTGTATTTTATACATCCATGCTATTTCAGCATCCTGCAGCTGAGATGCCCTTTATTTTCATGCAAAGGCACAGGTTTCCCTCTAGCGGCACAGAAAACAAAATCCAGCCCCCAAAATGAGCTACGGGGAGCCTCACACCAGACAGTCCCCTGGCAGGAAAAGGGCTAAGCAAGCTCTTTCGTTCTTATTCCCAGCGAGATAAACTTACTGCCCTGTGAAATGCTGCGGCATTAAGTGACAGGAGGAGGGTGCAGGCCACCTACCAGCTCCCGCGGCTGCACGGAGGAGAAGCACACGGACTTACCGGCAGGGAAAAGGTATGCAGGGTTAGGAATTTGTGCATGTAATTAAGTGCACATACATTGGACAGAGGAATCAAACTAAATTAAGCTGGAGAGGAAGGTGTTGGTCATTAATGCCATGGTTATGTACATAAAATGAAACACATTCTATCAAACAAAATATAGAATAGTGCATATAAAGCATAGGGACAAGAACAGCTTAGACACCAACCCCGCCTTTGGGGCATTCACCTGGTCCCAGGGCTTTCCTGCAACATCTGCATCATTATCTGGGATAAACTAAATCACCAGTAATTGGCCAACTAGGACTGGTACAGGGGTTGGTGATCACACAGTTGCCAGAAGATTCAGAGGTGAAAAAAGCTCACGGAAGGTGGATCCTGACCACCTCTGAGGACTGGAGCAGAGACTAGGGAAGGGTCATTTGATCTGTGATCTGGGAGGCTTTGCTTGGATGACTGTGATCATTACAGACCACTTACAGGCTGGAAAGGAATTCAGCAGGTCATCTGCTCCCTCCCCAGAACTGGTGCAGGATCAAATACACCTAGGGCATCCTCCAGAAAGTTGATATAACTTGTTCTTCAAATCTTTTTCTCCAGGTAAGCCGTGCCAATGCATAACTAGCCTTGCAGTTAGGAGTGTTTTCCTACAATCTGCTGTACATCTTCCTTGCTGTGGTTTCAGTCCCCCTGAGCTGACGCAGAAAACAAACTGATCATAATCCTCTTCCTGACAACTTCTCACACATTAAAAAAATCCTTTAGCATATAGACTCTGAGTGCCCTCTCTTTGCTACAGTAAACAACCCCTATCTCCTTAACTTTTCCTTGTGGTCATATTTCCTAGGTCTCTTATTCCTCATGGCAGTCAGAGGCTGGTGAGGTTGTTTCCCCCTCCAAACAGCCAATCTGCCATAGGCAGGGACATTTGCTCGCTTAGGTCCCCTTTCACTGTCTCGCACTTCAGACATGCAAGAACAGAGTTAAAACTACGAACTAACTGTTGACTTTGGTTAATGATAAAAAGACAAACAAGACTATTTTGAGAGGACTTAAACCTCAGTAAAACATTGCAGAGCACACAGCTCTTCCCTTGGCTCTGCCCCATCCCCTCTCCTGTTGCGTGAGCTCTGCCATCTTCCCTCATCCCACTCACTCAGGGCCACGGCCGTCTGGAGCCTTCCCCAAGCCTGGGACCAGGCAGCCGGGCTCTCCCAACCTCCCACTCTGACACTAACCCATCCTCAGCACAGCCTTCCTCCGAGCTACATCTTATATTTTGACATTCAGGCAACCAAATAGTTGGGGGAGGGAAAACCCACTGTGCAAAAGCCAGACTGAACACTAATTCTCTCTTCTCATCCCCTGCAAACACCCTTGGGTCAGGCTTCTCTAAGGTCCAGGATACCCTTCTCCTCTCCTTTCAGCTTCTTCCCATTCCTCTGTCTCACACTTCTCTCTCCCCATTCAGTGATTATCCTTATGCTCTTTTTCTGTGATTAGTCAAAAAGTTACACTGCATGAAACCCCAGGGAACAAACAGAGTCAAATCAGGTATTCCGCACTTATTTTGTGACTCTCCTTCAAAACAGAACTCACATTTCCCTAGCTCCTGCGCACAGAAAAGTTCTAGTCCCTGCACTGCTGCCTGCATGCTCACCGTAAGAGGGTGCCAAGAGCCCTGAACAACCCCGCTGTTCAGCTGCCAAAACCATGCACTTTCTGCCCAGGTACAACTCTGGTCCAGGCAGCCACTGCTGTGTGTGACGTTTGGCAATGCCAAGACAAATGGAGCCAAAGTAAAATAAATAGACCAACTGCAAGCCTATTAGTCATACAAGGAGCGCTGCTCCAACTGCAAAACTCTTTGTTTCCATAAGAATTAATTAAAAATCTAGATTTTGAAGTTGCTGTAGAGATTCCAGAGAGGCAAAATATCTGGCACCATCTCGACAGCATGAGTGCATGTACATGCAACCACGTACATACGAGTCACTCCAGAATTGAGAGACACTGTTCTGCACGTACATTGCACCCTGGTTAAAATGAAGAGACAAGCTAGATGGGTGGCAGAGAAAGGGCTCTGCAGGGCTAGGGATGAAACCACCATCTGCAGGGCTGCTACAGATACTGCGATGGGCTCCAGGTTTGTCACACTGCTAGGGGCTGATCCTCCCTTTGCCAGGAGAGACGTACACACCAGCAACCAAGACTGAGAAACTTTCTGTTCAAAGGTCAGCTCTTCAAAGCACACCCAAACCTGCATATTACCTCAGACTGCCCTGGTGTTTGCTGTCCTGCCCTTGCACCGGGAAACAGGAGAGGGATTCCAGYTGGTTTACTTCGAGCAGACCCAGAAATGCTTCAGGATTTCTGGCCCCAGCCCGCTGAGAGATAGCCCCTGTCCCTGGATCCTCTTAGAAACCAGCACCTGAACCCAAAAAATCCAGAATTACAAAATGCAGACAAGGTTGTAGAGTGGAGGGAGGGCACTGGCTGGCTTGGCCAGATGCTAGCATGAGGAGCAGAGGCTTATCTGTGAGAATATGGGACAGAAGCTCTGGTCTCAGGTGTACAGAGCCAAGCTGCTGTCTGGTAGCAAGCCAGTAACCCACAGTATGTATATGTGACGGTGAGGTGGCTATACACAGCAGGGAATAGCGCAGATAGAAGGGGAAAGGGGGAGACATACACAAGCGTTTTCTCGCAGACTTGCTAGGATGTGCTAGAGAAGTTTCGTCTGTGGGCCCAGGGGTAAAAAGCAGCTGAAGTACAGTAGCAGGAAAGAGGGCTGGAAGAGCTGCGGAGAGGTCACCTAGACCCTGCCGTAGGCAGGGTCAACCCTACCGAAACCATTCTCATTAGAGGTTTTCCAAGGCAGAGATTCAATGACCTCCCCAGGCAACGCACTCCTTTCATTAGCCTTAAGCTTCCAAAATGCTTTCTAATGTCTAACCTAAACCTCCGCTGTTGCAATTTTAATTCTTTCCCTATCCCCAGCAGGCCAGAGAACAATTTATTACCTTCCCTCTTGCAGCATCATTGCAGACGTTTGCAGACTGCCAGCATGCTTCCCCATCTCTAGGATAAGTTCATTCCTTCCTCACTGGCCCCATCTGCCCAACCTCAGGTCACTCCTGCTGGAGTCCCCCCCAAAGCAGACTGCATCCTCTCTGAGGGGTGGTACCCCAGATCCGGACTTACGTTCCTGGTGAGACTTTATTTCCTGGGTTTCACTTACAACAACCTTATTTAAAAATCTAGGAATGACGTTTGTTTTTCTCGATAACYGGATGATACTGCCAACAGTCTTGGTGGTCTACTCATCAGATCTGCTGCTTAATATGTTACTCTGCAACTTGTACTACCACTATAAATGTACATATTACATTCATATTTTATTACTTCTGCCTATGCATCCTTCTTTGCACTTCTTCTTACTGATATCTATGTTATTTCTGTTTATTTCTAAGGTATGTTCCAGTTCATCATTTGAAACATTAATCAACATATTGGCTAGCTCAGAGAGAACCAGGATGGCAAGGACCCACCATAGTGCATTTCTTGATCCTGGTGCAGCTCAGCCTTGGCATAAGACATATGGGTAGCACCTATTCAGTCCAGCTCACCTATCCCAAACTTTGCCTTGACAAAGAGAAGGCATTAGACTCTATCCTGCTGCCCTACCAGCACAGCGAGAGCTGAGGTTTCTGGTTATACGGAGTCATTGTTCCAGAAGATTACAGTTAAACCCCTGTTAGTATGAACTGCAACTCTGTCTGCTGGATTTGCAGAGATTAACTGCAAAGCACCTTAGCTCTTCCTTTGAGCTGGAGTTTCATTATTGTAGAGTTTAAAATTCCAAAAAGGCACTGAAACTGGACAACCTGACCAMTGCCTTAATAACCTTCAACTGTAAACTGATATAAGCCAATTAACTTTACAGGCAAAAAGAAGCTAAGCTAGTGTAAAAGCAGTCTCCAAGCTGTAAGAGCTGCTGCATGCACGKTTGTCTTCTAAAACCCACCATAATCTGAAGCCAGGATATATCTGCATGGGAATGCAATTAGTATCTATTTCCTTACTTCGGATATCACATCTCAATTTCCCCTTCTGCTTCTGAGAAAAAGAGTAACGTAAGAAAGACCAGAAACTGAGGTTTTTCTTAATAGCCTGTAGGATCTAGCACCACTGCATCTAATTCTGGTACACAGGGATTGCTTTTTGGAAGAACTTACTTCATGATCACTCTAGTTTGATGTTTTTAATACCAGGAACTTTTACTTAAAGGGAAGATCTGACCCTGAGGACTGAGGGAGTCTATTCTTCATGATAACGATGCCGATTGCTGAACGGATGAAGGTCTGTAAACCAACAAGGCTCAGGCTGACTGCACAGTGTTGCATGGAGACAGGAACAAGAAGAAGAGACGTCGGTAACAGGTTTCTTAAAAACTAGGTAAGAAAAACAAGTGAGGCTGAGATAGGGGTGAGCAATAACGAACACTTCCCATCAGTAGGCCCAAAGCAGATCACAGACGTGCTGGTCCCACTATGCCCCTTCCACAGCTGGGATGCTGAGGCCGGGAACGTGGGCACACTCTAGCCAGGACCAGAACATGGCTCTCCAAGCCTGCACCACACCGTACTGCTTATTATGGGCTCAGCGGCACTGTCAGAAAGGGAACTGGTCTGGAGGCTATGGCAGAACAGCACACAAAAAGGGAGCAGAGCTACAAAAGTAGCGCAGTGGCAAATAAAGAGCTGCTGAGCAATGCAACGGAGTTTAAACACTTGGTTTCCCTGGGATAATTGAGTGGGGAAAAAGGTTAATAGCAGCCAAGCCAGGAAACCAAACTTTCTAGGGTAGAGAGCAGTATTTCTAATAAAAGCACTGTTTGTCCTGCAGCAGTAAAACAAAACCAGGCTAGTATTTAACATGCAAAGCACTGCCTGGCATCCAAAACACCTTCAAGCAATTTGCTTTAATGTAGCTACTTTGCAGCCCTTTGAACCCTGTTTATTTAAGAAGGAACCAGGGGCACAGTAAATTTGTTGAATAGCGGGTGACAATGTTAGTGAATCAACCTGGTGCTAGCTATATGATCAGATCTAGATTTATAGCTTCAATTCTGTAATTTTTGCATGCTTTTGACATAAAGCTATTGTACAGCCACAATTCTACTCTGACAGGTGATGCTCCAACAGGAGCTTTTAAGCTTTTATTCATGTAATTAAAGACTCACTAACTATGTGGGAATAACATCAAGGAAATCTGGCACAACAGACCAAAACAAAGCAGGTAGGCTACACTGGATGCCAACTGAGAATGGCAAAACCAACAATCTCTGTTTTAGTTTACTTATATAAATGCAAACTTATAAATAGGATAAACACTCCTTAATCGTGCAACTACAAATTGAGTTGTTGCTAGTCAAATATAAGTCCTTAGTTATATATTAACCATTCCAGATGGAGACAAAATTAAAACTCACTTTAGCATCCTTTCCTTTTACGTTGTAAAGCTAACAATCATAAACTGTGGTCCTCAGGTTTCTCCTGTGGCTCGAGAGGACCATTTAACCAGATCCTAAAACCACATTTTAAAGTATTAATCCAAACACCTCTTAATCCCTAGGACCAGAAATACAGTTTTCCAGCACTTGCTTTGGCACAGGTGGCTGGCTGGCTGACTTTAGATGAGTGAATACAGCCTGGTATAACATACCTCGTCAGTCAAGCYATCAGAAGAGCTATGTTAGAAAAGACTGTAGCCCAAACTTATCTTCATTATATCTTTCCTCCTTACTTCTTGTTTTCAGTTTTACCACATTCATGCTATAACTATACACCAGTCCCTCCTCACATGCATTGTAATTATCACTTCTCTACAGACAAAAGAGCACTGTAGGTTCAGGTGTCCAGACAGGGCAGTGCAGCCACCTCTGGAGTTTTCCCTGTATTACTCAGTATTTCTCAGCATGAGATTACAGAGTCTTTCTCTGAGACCTGGCTGCTGGAATCAGGAGTCCCCCAAGAGCCCCAGCACTCAGACAAAACCACAGTCTCCAGGAACAAGTTACCATGTGTTCCCTGTTCTGCAGTACACTTTCTCACCAGTTAGCAGAAGTAGTCCACCCTTCTCTTTGAAGGGTAGGTAACTTCCAGTTACTTCACATTTATTATGAAGAAACAGGATTTTCATAGGCTCTTACTCAACTACACTGTGGTAACTATCAGAGAACTAATACTTGCAATTACAGAGAAAAACCACAAAGCAAGCATCCCCTAACCATTCCAAAATAGGAAAGCAAGTACATAGAAATTTATTAAAAACTAGCATTTTGCATTTGCTAAAGAAACTTCCTATTTTTAGTCACCTCATTTCTTGGGACCTGACGGTTTTGCCATTCTTGAGTTTGGTAATGCAATACTTGCACTGTCTTCCATAGGCCAGTGCCACTCAAACTTAGCCAGCAATTGTATATCAAGTTTTCAGTGGCTCTGTATTCTGCAGATCACTTCACTGTACCTCCCTCTGGTTACTTATTCAGGCTTTACCTGCTGTTCATTTGTTAAAGAATTTGGGGGATATTTTGCTCGTCTCTTCAATGCTCCCTTATGAAGTCTTTTTCCTCCTCTTTTTTATATGGGATACTTAGATCTACGATTTTGGGGTGCTTTTGGCCTGCCAGTCCTCTTTGAATCTCTGGGGAGGGGAAATGGGGTAATTTCATGGCACTCTACAGCACTCTGGCAAGCCTATACCACTACCTCTGTTCTGCTACAACAAAGGTATAGAGAACCTGTGTCAGTAGATGACTGGTAATGCTATAATATTGCCAAATTTTTGCTTGAAATAGTCTAACATTTTGTCTCAGGCCATGGCCATCATCTTGTTTTAGAAATTAATGACTCAGAACGAAAAGCTTTTAAAGTAAAACTTCTCACTTCGTATACTAGTGTCTTKGCTCTTAACCCACATATTCTTCCACCTGTTTTCTTCCCCTACCTCCCGTTTCCTTTCTTGCCTTTCCAGAACATTTTTCTGACATTAGAGCCAATTCTGTCCCAGCACTCTGAATTCACACGGACAAAATACTACAAGGCAAATGCCCATTAGCAAGTGCACCCCTTGGGACCTGCTTCTGCAACTCTGGCAGAAAGCTCAGCGCTGTAATGCTGCACGTACATGAGCGTCTGCACGATCAGGGGGGAGGATTCGAGCAGTGACTGGCCCTCGACCTCCTCCCAAAAAGACATCTAATCAGGCCCTTGCTCACTTCTGGAATCAAGCTGAGACACAGATGACGGAGAACTCCTCAGTGCCTGGAAGGCTGCCACATCCCACCAGGCCCCGGGTGCACATCCAAAAACCTGTACAAACTAAAGATTTATCCCAGGGAACAAGTGTCCCATTCTGTTTATTCAGAGGGATCCAAGGTGCTGTCTGTGCGTGCAGTCAGGCATGAACGCTGTACGTTTCAACTCCAATCCCTTCTCAGCACAAATAAATAAACCAGTGTCTGTCACTTTTCCCATCAGGGAAGGCTGCACTATCCATCACTTCCGCAGGTGCACACAGCAAGGCCGGTGCTGCTAAGGGATGCTGGGACACGGCCCGAAAGTTGAACAGCTACCGCAAATCACAAAAGACAAATTTCTACGTGGCTTAGAAAGAAACAGTTATTTGTTTCTTTATGCCATAAGAAGGCAGCGATCACAAATTAATTTTATTTTTTCCTTAAGAAGCCAGGCATTTAAAGGCATTGAGGCACCTGATAGCCACTGGGAAGCTGAAATAGGTAACTCCAAGGTTTTACCCTAATGTCCAACCCTAACCACCAAGCCTTGTTGGTCTGTGAGGAAGWAAGTTTGCTGCTGCTGCTGCTGAGGAGTCAGGTGTCCCAGGAGAAGGGGAGATTTTTCATTTGAAGAAGACCAAATGTAGGGAAAAGACTCCCTTTCCAAATTCAGCTTCAGCACAGCTATCCCTACCAACATCACATTCCCTGCTGGGCTTCTCTTGGGTTGACCAAATGACAGGACTAAGACGAATCAACAGGGATGAAGTCTGCAGCAGCGAGGCGCCGTCCAGCGTGGTGGAATGCAACGCAGCTCCCCACCCAGCGCACCTCACCACCAGCACGTTGTGCCACTGGTTTGTGCCGTTAGCTGGAAAACACAACTATCGCCCAAAGCAAGAAAAAGCAGTGACAGGAAAGCTGCACGCACTTCCCCACCTCCACATTTCCAAAAACCTGATTGTTCCTGCGCGTATCAAAGAGAGGTAAAACTACCAGGTAATTCTTACTGCGTGCAAGACGAGCTGTCCCCACGCTGAGCCTCGTCAGCTCACGTGTCATTCACCGACTTACTGCCACGCCACGGACACGCAAAACGCCAGCGATTTCCTGCAGCCGCTGTCAGCCCGCACCCCCCGCTCGCCGCGCAGGGCGGCGCTGCCCGCCGAGCCCCGCCGAGCGGGACCAGCCTCCCCCGCGGGGCGACCCCGCTTCCCCGCCGAGAGGTGAAGGTAAACGTCAGGGAGCGCAGCCCAGCGACCCCCGCCCGCGGCGCCGGAGCCCTACCCCGTTGGCGGCGGCGATGCGGACGATGAGCTGGATGGCGTCCCTCATGTAGAAGCGGCCGTCYCCCCCCACCACCAGCGTGGCCTCTTGCCGCTCGGCCGGCGGCACGGTGGCCAGGATGCTCTGGATGAAATTCTCGGTGTAGTGGGCATTGCTCTGGAAGACCGTCACCCGCTTGCGCAGCCCGCTGGTACCGGGTTTCTGGTCGCCGTACGGCTTGGTCTTCACCTTCACGATCCGCACCATGGCCGGCCGCCGCTGCGAGTTCCGGGCGGCCGCGGCGAGGGGGGGGGAGCCGCAGCCGGAGCCGGCCCCGCGTCCCGCCACCGCTCCCGCCCCTTAAAGGCGCCGCCAGCCCCGGAGACGGGGGGGATCCCTCCCTTCCCCCGTTGCCAGTCTCGTACCGGAGGTAAGGAGGAGGCGAGACGACGACAACCTTCCTGCCGAGCCGCGGATCTCCGCGCCAGGAGCTGTCAGGGGATGCCGATGCTGCGCTGCCAAGCACTGTGTAGGGAGAGGAAGGCTGAGGGGCTCGGTCCTGGCGTGGTCCGCACAGCACCGAGCACCTCCACGGCCTGGCACTTTGCACCGGCCGGGCCCCGCGTCCCTACGGGCACCAGCAGGATGTCACACAGAGCCTTACAGACAGGCTCTGGCACCCCGGGCCTCAACTGACCACCCGACACAAGCAGGAGACCCGCCCAATGCCCCCAGGAGGGTGGTCTGGGAAGGCCAGCGTTAGCAAAGCCACGAAGAGGCTGCATTTTGTTATTATAGCTCTAGTTCTCAAAAGAAAGGTAACATTCCAGAAATTCAAATTACAGCTGTTACAGACACTTTTTCTCCCAAATGTCTCCCATTGAAGAAAAGAGGCTAGCACCCGTGTTCAGCCTTAAAAAGAGAAGCTAGAATGTTTTTCTACCTTGGTGGTACACGGACTTAGAGCAAACTGGAACAGACTCTGCAGATAACCACAGAGATGCCTATTCTCATCTCCTCCAGGGCAGGAAAGGTAGAACCATGGAGAGCTAGCCTATGTTCCCACCTAAAAAGTTCAATAATGAAACTCTTCCTAGAGGATCAGAAAAGAAAAAAGTTTCCACTAAGTATTGCTGCGTCATGTTTAACTAGACCCTACCTGCAGCAAAACCAAGTCTTTTCACGTGCCGTGATTTCTCAGCTAAGTACTTCTTTCAGTTTTAACCATTCGTTTCCTAAAATGCAGAAAGAGTACCATATGGATTCCTGCCACATCTTACAAGACTGATTTTATAAACAAAAGAAATGCAAATAATGGAATGCTCGCTTTGTACTGTCTACTGTACGTGTAGAGTATCTCATTATTTCCCAGCTCCTTCTTAGAGACGTAGCTAGGAACTCCTGAGGTATCCACACCTTGCCTGAGGCAGCGTTCACAGAGATCAGTTGTTTGCTAGAAATTACCAAATATTTGTGGGGCCTCTTACTACAACTTCTACTTCTTTCAGACAATTCTGAAAATGAAAATGGTGTCTGCTGTACCTGCTAAGAAAAAAAAAAATGGAAAACTAAGAGATCACCAGTAAACCTGCCTGAGCACCGATTGCTGAAGCATGTAAATCACAGCTGGCCTCTAGCAGAGCTCTCATTTTGTAACTGACATTTGCTTGCCCAGTGTACGATTACAGCAGAGTAACAGCAGAGTGCAGGAGTTGCGGGCAGATAAATATAGCTTTTCAAGACTACTTGCTGCCCTTGSAGATGAGGTCACATACATTTAATGTCTATTTTAAACTCAGACACTTTTTAAGCATCCAGTGACCAGGGTCATCATTTCTTCCCCACATTAACAGACATTTAGAGGAACTAGAAAAACATAACAGGCTGAATATTTTTAGTACCTCAAAGTTGGTTTTCATTGCTATTGCAGCTTAAACTTGGTAGACTTTAGTCTCCTTATTTCAGCTACCCTGGAAATAATTAATTGCTGTTAACAGTCAAGAGCCTAAAACAAAACCTTCATTTTCCTCAAATAATGTTATTTCCTTATCRCATATGAAAAGGCAGATTTTATTTCATATAAGAGTATAAAAACAGTCAGTAATTATTCAGAACAAGTGTAAGAGGAGTATTATCATCAAATGACAAAAAAAACCAAATAAAATTTAAAAAAAAAGGGAAAGAACCAAATCCTTTATCAGGTGGCAAAATAAAATCATGAACCCCACCCCTTTATACTTCTCATGTCAAAACCACAAGAGTATTTAATTAGGAACCCATCAGACCAATTTAACAAAGCAAGTTTCTCCTCAGTGAAACAGTGTGTGATGGAACTACGTAACATGTTATAGAAAATAAGAGCATATTTAGGGAAACTAGCCTTTATAAAACACAGTTATATTACAACTGTCAGCTACATTACCGGACAGTACTAATTTTTATTGTGTCTCAATGTTTTCATGCCAATGTATTTTGTTAGACAGTATACAATGAATACTCTACTCTGTCAATGGATTTTTCATACTTACAGTGATTCCATCCCTAAGCTATCACTATACATGTTTCTTAAAAGCCATTAGCAGAAGTGTGATACCAGAAGTAAGTAAGTACTTCTGTGATTCATTGGCTTTAACAAATCAAACTCTGCGAAGCATCAATGTATGCCAGCTTTTTAAGAAGGACAAGACTAGAAATTGTCTAGAAGCTGCCAAGAAAAATTCCTGGTTTAGTCTGAATGCTACCAAGGAACAGCTCTCTAACTAGAACGTTTAACGTAAGAGGGAATGCACACAATTATAAAGCCATTCTTCCTGCTCGTTCAGTGGCATCACATGCTGAGAAACCTGTATACAAGAGAGAAAACAGAGGTGAAATAGTTGTTTATTGGAGAACTGTGTGTATGTTACCTGAAGTGCTATGTAAGCAAAATGAACTGTTTCAGTACTTATATCACTAACATTAAATGACGAACATTCAGCATCTATAATGACAGCTGGTATTCAAAATTTACTATTGAATTTAATTGCATGACAGCAAAAAATCCATAAGGGACACTGAGCCTACAATTTATACTGAATGAAGCCAAAACACCTTACAGGATCAGGCTATAGATATCTAAAGTGTCAGCAGCAATATTAGAATAGGCCCCAACCCTGCCAGTATCATGGGACTGTATCTGTTTACAACGGGTTTGAATGCATCCACACTGGAAAGCTGTGAAATATAAAATAGTTTGGATGTCTCTTCGTTTGAAGAAAGAGACCATACTTTTAGAATAATAAAAACTGGATTTTCTTCATAGATGAATGAAGAAAAATATCATCGGYGTTTGTAATGCATTTTCAATCTCATTCTATCCCTTAGAACCCTCATTTAGAATTTTCACTAAAGCCTGCCCAGCTCTGGAATAGGGATCAGCAGATCAAATTGCTTTGTGGCTAAACATGATCCATAAGTCAAGTTTAAAAAAAAATTAGCCAKCTGCAAATCACACTGTCTGTAAGGAGTGCAATACATATATTTTTGTCTCTGCTTGGTCTGTTTCTCACAGACATCTATATATCTGATTAAAATTTGCTAGGGGGAAAAAAAAAAAGAAAAAGAAAATACAGCCTTAGAAAAAGAATATTAAAAAATATTAGTAAAATGTATTGAATGGACAACAAACAGGCACACATATGAAAAACTGAACAGCTGTGGACTTCTATAGCAATCTGCACAGGGAAACATGGATACATCAAGTACATGTTCAGCTTTGAAATATCAAGAACTGTATCTGATCTGTACTGGTGATGAAGATGCCGCTATGCATATGCTCATTATCATGATAAAAGACCCGCAAAAGGAAACTGTAAAGATGTTACATGATTTTTTCTTTTTGCTTAGATTTTAAGTTGGCTAAACAATAAAAATCTTACCATCATGGATTTTGGTGCCACTTCCACAGCAAAAACAGTAAGTCCCCTATTACTTAGGCAGTTCTTACTCTGCTCATTGTTGACATGAATAATCACTTTGTTTTCAGACTGCAAGTGAAAAAACATGAAGGAACCCATTAGTCTTAATGGTTAAGTGGCTGCTCTTTATGTAACAACTACACATTCCTCTTACTTCCTCTGACTTTGCTATTTTATAGGATAGAAATGCTTTAAGGATGCTGATGTCTATTCTCTCTGAAGAGTAACAGTTTCAAATGTACCATAGCATCATCAGAGCCCAGATCCATTGTCAAAAGTCATTTAAGACTCATTGAAATAACTTAAGCACTTACAAAGATGCAACTTGGGAACACTATTTAGTGAGAAAACTATTTGCCATAGAATGTTACAGATTCTAACAGTTTACATAGTTTCAAAAGGTGACTGGACAAATTCATACTATATTTTAGAGTACAAAGAAAATATTTCTTTCCCAAGTACTCCTTGAACTGCAAATCACTAGAGGCGAGGACAGTGATCTGGAGAAGTGTCACTGGATGCTTGCCCAATTTTTGTTTGCAACATCCCCTACAGGCCATTTCTGAAGACTTCATTAATAGAGATTTTAAAAAATATTTGGCAAAATTAATATAAGTATAATCACTTAAAGAACAGATGCTCTTGCTAAAGCTATGCAAGAAGGATCCAATATATAAAACTGAAAGCTTGGGTAACAGAAAATTCTTTAACCACCAGTTTATCCCAGGCAATACTCAGACACAAGACCCAAGGAAATGCTACTATACCCTGCTATTCCGTTGTCTCTAGATAAATCTCAATTTGACAGAGACGCTGGGAAATGTTTGATTCTTAGACAATGCTATCCAACAATCTCTCCGTATTGAGAAATGGAACAGAAACACAGTTACTTTACACAATCAGCCTTACGCAGCAAAGAAGCTATTAGACTGGTAAGGACTGACCTGGGGGGAGGGGAAAGGAGCTATCTCTGGTGCTCACAGTACAAAGGGTTTGTGGACAGCAGAGTGCAAATACCCTAATTCTTGAAATATGGTATCGTTGCAGAAATGTAAACACAATCTAGTGTTAAGCTGCTTATTACTTTGATCTAGCTGCTCTGGCATCATTTTAGTGAAGTCCTCATTTCTACATGGCAGTGAGATAAAGGCAAACAAAAGAATTATCTGTACAGGAAGATACTTATGGCAACAGGGACAAGGTCACAGATATTCACCTAGCACAGAGGGTATATTATAGTAAGTTCRTGCTTTGGATGATAGGGAATGCCTCATTAACTATTTTGGCATATAAATAGACTTAGTACTGCTTACTCCCCAAGAAATTTGAGGCTCTGTATGCAAGGTCTTTTAATCTCCCCAGCTCACACCCTGACCAGGGAGGGTTAGAAGACAGACACCTTTCTCTACCCTCTGATTAAATACATATGCAAGACTAAAACAGAATCCCTCAGGAACTAACATATTTCCTTAATTGAATTACAGAAATAACAAAGAAACAATTATTTCCATTGAAATCATCAGTACTGAAGATATAATCAGACTGCTTGCACTGMAGGAAGCTTAGAAGAAGACAGATGCATAAAACTGCCTTTTTATTATTTCTTTCCAGACATTTACAATACAAAAAAGCCTCCAGTCTACAAATTCTAATGAGATTTTCAGGGAAGCGCAACTATTTGCTTCAACGCAGAATAGAGGTATTTATGAAACCTAAATGGTATAAATGGCAGTGGTCAGTGATTTTAATCAGACAGCATCCAGTTGCCTCAGTACAGACCTCATCTCCTTCTCTGACATATCCCCAAACATATAAATAACTCCAGTATACCTACCCTAAAGGGCGAAGTGCAGATCTAAACCTGTAGTTCCAAGGAGCCTCGGCATTCAGTCCTAATATTAGTCCACCAACCCACCCCCTTTTGCATGTTTGTCCATTTAAAAATACACTTCTTGCTGTGATCTTTCAAGATTTAAAGCATCTTAAGTTTAGCATCTTACTGCACTGTATTTATTTACTCACAGTTCCTGATATAAATGAAACTGAGAATGAACAGCACATTCATTAGGATCTATGCAAAAAGGTTTAAAATCTCTGTTTCTCACCAATCACTTTTGCTTGGATTCACAATTGTTAACTTGGATTAGTAATAAAGTAGACCTGCTAGCGAGTTAACAATCATCCATAATATGCTTCTAAAAACACAATCAATGCAAATCACTGCTCTTTTACTTTCTTATACACACTGAAAATATTAAATAGTGTAAATGCTGTAGTCTTTGCTCCTTCTGTAATAGTATTCACTGGTCTTAGTATTTGTTTTCTGGTATTATGAACATATTATGTCTCCAATAATTATCAAAATATTGAAAAATCAGAATGGGAACACAAACAAATATTCAGATTCTATATGATACTTAAAACTGCTTGCCTCATTATAATAAGCTGTCCCTTCCAAGAACACTGATCCAGACTCTTTGGAAGTCTGAGTCATATGTAAAAAAGAACTTTGCATCAGGCATGTTTTTTTTTTTAAATGAACTAGATACAGAAACTTGATATCAAAAATATCAGAAAATGTAATTCTCAAAAATGACGCAAGGAGGGAAGAACAACAATAATAATAGACATTAACACAAAGTACCTTACAGAAGTCTCATGCCATACCTTATTTTCAATAACAGAAGTGATTCTCCTGCCCGCTTTGTAGGTATAGATGATTATGTTTTCACAGCCATCCATTACTTTGGCCTCTCCTTTATTAACAACAGACTTGCAAATAGCCCTGTTGAGTTGCCAGCTCCCTGCCTCTAGATATATGGCTTTAATTCTGGGTTTGCATTTTTCTGCATAGATGTCAATGACAAAAGGGCATGCCTGCAATGGAGAAAATGGAGTTTTATCATCACTTTATCTGTAGTCTTTCCCCTCAGATTTTCATCCACAGCTCCTAAGTATTTTCATATATGCTCTGAAGTAGAATTACCCAAATACAAGTATGCCACTGAATATTAAATATTCAAAACCTGAGAGCTGTGGCAGTCTTTTAAACCAAATGAAAGCTCAGGACAAATGAACATTTTTCATGCCAGTCACAGCACACTCAATACGCAGTTTGGTGTATTTGGCTCCAACATAGCAAACCCTTCCCTGGATAGCAAAACGCACAGGAATTAAGGTGAAGTATGAATGTATTTAGTGTCTGAAATAAACCTCTCTCCTTTACCTGTCACACTTTTGCTATTTGTGCCACTTCATACAGATTTAAAATATCTGCAATGTTACTTTGCAGTAACATTTAAGAGCAGAGCGCTTAATGCATCCTGGCTAAGATTAGTACATGTAACAACTGGCAGTTTGCATTTTCTTAGACTCAGTAATAGTGCCTCGGTTTCTTTCAAATGGCTATTGGAATCCACTAGGATTTTGCAGTTCTGTCTTTAATTTGTTAGGCTCAATGCTCCTGAAATATCAATCTCTTAAATCATCTGAAATCAAGGAATTAAAGGGTTAAGTTATAGACACAAGTTAAGTATATATACATTTTTAGATGAATGACTAAAGCATTCAGAGAGCTATGTTGTCCTTTGGAAAGCAAAGGCTATAGCCATAAACACAGCTAGTATAAGGCACAAAATACCTTTTTGAAATTTCTAACTTGATGAAAACCTCCCCAAAATCTTCTTTCTTAGAGGATAGCTCCCTCTTACGTCTGAAATGCAGAAGGACAGTTTTGTAGCTGCTCTGCTAACCATACTCGCAGGAAAAGGGAGAAAGTGCTACTCATTAAGAAATCATTCACCACGATCTCAATATTTTCACCGAGAGACAACTGAAGTCTCTCTACCATACTGAGTATTTTTGGTTCTGTATATATTTGTTTCACACACATATATTTTTATATGGTGACTACACTGACCTGATTTAGTTTAAAAAAAAAAAAAAAAAAAAAAAAAAAAAAAAAAAAAAAAAAAAAAAAAAAAAAAAAAAAAAAAAAAAAAAAAATCACCTTTTCTTGGGAATGAAAGTTAAATGATGAAATTATCTGCATATTTAATGTTTTCTTTAATTTTTCATAATTTCTTTTCTACTCAATAAAGATATCCTCTTTCTTTAGTGAGAACTATTAACACCGATACTGTTTCTGAAAAAAAAATTAAATAAAAAAAAAATCTATACGCACATAGAAACATCAAAGAAATAATCCCTGGCCCTGCAAAGTAAGCAGTGTGCCACCAGAAGCCCCTTCATTAAAATTTTTTTGAACYCCTTCAGACACTGTTGTGAAAGGCAACAGTGACAGAAATAGCCATGTCTGAAAATTATGAATTCTGAATCATGTGGGAAAAAAGTTTTCTTCTCCTTATCTGCTTCTGTTGCAGCTTGGGCCAGGAAAGTGACTTTTTTAAGCAGAGCAAGTCCTGCATTTTGTAGGTTTGCTGACAGGTCACAGTTTACCATCACTGTCTTCTTATCACTTCCCACTAGCAAGGTGTGTGAATTCTTTCAATAGGTATAACCCAAGATTCCTTCCTCTATAACCCCACAAAATACTGGCTTTCTCTAAAGCAAAAGGCAAATTTCATCCTTCAACAATGTCAGTGTTATCCTAAGAAACAGGATACTATAATGACTGAAAGTCATAGCGTAAACCCTGTATTAACAGTGTTTGGACTGCATCACTGACCTACTGAAATCAGTTTATGACAGACAGAAACAGTTATGCAGTTAAACTTGTGCAGCAAGTTGTTATGTGAAGCAGTTATTTTTGCTATATGGCTATCATACCTCCGTCATTTCTAATGCTTTATTGTAGCCCAGAGACAATAAAGTGACCCAAAGGTCACTAGGATCCCCTTCACGGTCATTGGCTTCCATGAGATTCAAATCCATAAATCCTTGTCTTGTTAGTTCATTCTTCTTCATATCAAAATTCTCTATTTAAGAAGAAATATAAGGTAGCACTTAAACATCTCTTCTCTCTGCAAACACCCTTTATCCTTCCAAAGCCAAACTCCCACTTCTGTTAACAAGGTTTACAAGATGGAGCCGTCTCGCAGCCTTGGGCTCTCCAATATTATTTGGGAAAGAATATCCTTGACCAGATACGTGCTCTTTGCAGAGCTTCCCTGTGGATTTTAGATAATGACTAGAAACAGCTGGCCCCTTGTATAACCCAAAAGAGGGTGAGATTTCAAAACAGAAAGAGTTCACATTGATTCTTTTTTTCTTTTTGCTAGCAGTATTTGTTGTGGTTGAGGTTTGCATAATGGGGTATATTAGGAATGGGAAATGAAAGCCTGATGGGGCCAGCACCCTTAGTACTTGAGGTCCTTGATATAGAAATGATTTACTTAGTTCCTAAAAAGCAATAAAATGCCAGTAATCCTAACACCCCTCTCTTGATAGAATACCATAGATCGACCACTCTAATGTCAGCAAACACATAATTGAAATGTCCTTGTGTCAGAGATTTTTAAAAATGGTTTTCTCATCTTCATAACAATGCTAAATCTTTGCTATATATTATTAAAAAGGGATTACCAATTTAATAAATCTATCTAAGGGTACAGATGCTATAATAAATGGCTTGAACTTTGGTGTCAAGATTTATGATATTCGTCTGAACCCTTCAGCTGATTAATGACCTGGTAAAACATTCACCATATTCTCTTCTTTCCTCTCTTATACACTTCACACACACATACACCCCTCCTACTCATGTTGAGACCGGTGCACAGAGGCATAACACTGACAAAGTCATAAAGTGCATGTACAGGCATGAAAGGGACAAGAAACTCATCTATAGAAAAGTATTTTTGTTATGAGCTTTCCATCATCTAAGAAAAAGTCCAATATCTTAGAGTGTTTTAGGGAGAAACAGTTAGCAGGACTTGCCAGATTTAAAGTATTTTGGCCCAAATTAAGCAATGTGTCATAGCCTACAAAGGAATCATATCAAACATGACATGGGCTGATATATAATGATATGCCACATTGGCATATCGGACATGAGTTGCAGAAAAACTGTATTTCTTATAGATACTTCTAATTTTCATACAACAGCTTCTAAATTTCCAGTTTGTTCACTCATTGCAGCTAAACTGCCAATGCTTYGAAACCACTGCTTTCATGCACTATATTACTAGAGCACCTACAGTCACTGGTGGTTGTAGTCTCCTAGCCCTGTTATGAGGTAAATATATGCATTCTCAAGGACTTTGCAAGCTTAAAGTAATGCCACAGAATTCCTTTTTCCTTCAAGTCTCAGAATCTCATGGCTGTCATATAGCACAATATGGACAAACTGACACACCATATATGAACCTTCAAAAGACAGATTTTCAATGAAAAACTGCTTTTATCCAAAGAAAAGAGATAGTTGCAATAGGCATCTTCTAATATCTAATTTTCTAAACAATCACCATAAGCTCTAGATGCCATTTTTAAAGCATCATATACACACTAATTAAATGTCCATCTCAACACTTTGTGAGATATGAAAGCAATATCAGCTTAATCTGCAGAAAGGAGATTGATTAAATGAATACCTGTTACAGCTTAATTCACCATATGATTCATGATTAGAAAACCTGTAGTTTTTGGCAGCTATAAAATCTTTCACCTACAAAACTTGGCAATTAACAATGGGACGAATTTTCTCAGCAGAAGGTCAGTGGCACACAAACCAGAATGAAGCAAAAGAAAAAGGCTTTAGTTAAAAAAAAAAA
>JAYKAV010000089.1:2363303-2373415 GCA_035582835.1 Phoebastria nigripes | reverse complement strand
AGACTTCTGCCAGCCGCTTGTAGAATGCTTCATCGGCCTCTTCATCCTGGTTGGGTGGCCTATAACAGACTCCCAGCAGGATATCTGCCTTGTTGGCCTTCCCCCTCATCCTTACCCATAAGCACTCGACTTTTTGTCATCACCACAGTCGTTAAGCTCTAGACAGTCGAAACACTCCCTGTCATACAGAGCCACCCCACCGCCTCTCCATCCTCGCCTGTCCCTTCTGAAGAGCTTATAGCCATCCATTGCAAAGTATTGCTATATCGCAGTATCGCAAAGTATTGCAAGTGAGAAAGGGAGAGATGTATCAGCAGAAGAGAAAATATTTTTTATAGAGGAAAGTTCTCCAGAGAAATACAAACACACTTACCTTCTACCTGACGGACGTTTAAAGGCTTGATGGTAATACATACTGTAGACCTGTGAGGTAAGTGCAACTTGTACTTGTGACTAATGATTTCACCATCTTCTTCTAAGTAGAAGCATCCTTTGGATTGTGCACATTGCCATTCCTGGAAACCAAGCAAATATTAGATGTCGCCTTGATCTTTGATCAAGATAAAAGCGCCTTATCTGAAACATATTAATTTGATGATTTAATAAATCCTGCATAAAATACACCACAAGGTACAGCACTGATCTTCTACTCCTTTTTTTTTTTAAATTAATTTTCTCAAATAGTCCTTTTTGTAGTCAATTTTTGCAGAGCAGTTAGTAACATTGCTTCACTTGTGAAAATGCTTGAAAAACATACAGATTACCCCAATGCTCAAATAGTTCAAATGAAATTTGAATTGCCATGAAGAATCAAACTGAACTAATGAAATTCTCTGATTTACCACTGAAAGGCTGGAATTTTGCTACATTAGTTCCATCAGGCTAAGCAAGCAAAGAACGTAATTGATTAGCTGAACAACAAGGAGTTATTTGCTCAGACAAATCACAAACACAAGTATTGGTCAAATTAAGTGGTTCTTCTTGACTTCTGTCAAAGCTATTGGAAAGACATAAACTGAAAACTGCTGTATTTGTGAATAATATTGTTCCTAGAGAAGCCATGATTTTGCCGAGATGCTAAAACAGCTACATGGTTCAAAATTTTTTTTTTTTTTTTAAACAGCAGGCCCCAATTTTCAATTACAAATATCATTTGAATTATATTTCTTTAGCAAAATAAAAATAAATTCCTTATAGACATATTGTATGCCTTGACGAACAGAAGACATTCTTGATTTGCCTTCCCTGGTGTGGATTAAGTCCATGATTTCTAGTCACTTTCCTAGCAATGGAAGATCATGTTTCTGAGTGGAGCCTAGCAGAAGGAATCTTCCAGTGTAATCTCAGCAGAGAGCTCTGTCCAGGTGGCTGTACCTATGCTTAGTGTTCAGTCTAACAGGTAAGCTAACACAGATATGAGAAGAGAACTTCTAAAAAAAGAGGTCTGCATGCAACTCCCAGTAAGGAGGCTGACTACTAACTCCATCTAAGGTCGGTCTTCATCAGAGTGCTACATTTCATTTCTCCTCTTAAAGAATCAGTTCTCATTACAACGCATTCACACTCAGTACTTTACAGTCAATGACCTAAAGGTGTCAGGCAAGAACTGGACTTTGCTAGTGTATGTACACCCAGGATGCTGAGTAATACACTTGGTAATACACACAGCTCTGATCCTGAATTTAGATTTCTCCATTCAGACCTCTACATTTCTTAAGAATATAAATTACTCAGGGATTCATGGATTTAAAAGCCTGCAGTCCTGTGCCACAGTTTTGCCACTGATTTCTCTGGGAACAGGATCAACTCCTCTATACTAAGCATTTCTCATTCAAACATTACCAAAGTCATCTTTGTTATACTCCTTTCTGCTTTAAGAACTTTTTATAAATTAATCAAAGCAAAGAGAGGGGTGTACTTTGAGCAAACTCATCACCTGTGTTGGCATAGAAAGACTGCAGAATCTAATCTATCGCTCGCTTCATTTTCTGCCTCTGAATCACTCTTATTTTATCAGTTCCACCCAAATAGCACAAACTCAGCTATGAAAAGAATCTTCACACTAAAGGAATAAATATCTATCATCCTCAAAACATCAATGTGGATAAATACTGAGAATTCAGAATTTTACACAGTTGGAAACTATCTTAATCTCAAATTACTTATTATTATGGTAAGACTACCCTGTCCCATCCAAGATGTTGATCTAAAGGCAACAATTATTTCATCCTCAGTACCCCAGTAGTTTTGGTAGCAAAATGCATCATACCAATTTTAGATGTCAAATTCTGCTAATTATATTTGCATACAGGAGTACTTTTAAGTACAGATACGGAGTAATATGGAGTACTTTTAAGTACAAATACTATATAATTTGCAACTCACTTTCTGCTGTTCTTTGGAGGTTTGGGGTTTTTAAAGAAATTTAAGACTTTGCTAAGGAACTTCTAACAGACTTCAAAAGTAAACATACTTCCTCAGATCACAGGCTATCAAAAAGACAAAGATCAATTAAGCTATCTAAAAAAAAGTGGGACATCCAATCCCTGACAGAAACTAATATCCAAGTCCCTCCCCTCCCATAATCTCCCATAATCTTTTCCAGTTAAGATAACATGTTGGATCTGGGACCTTTGTGGAAACCTATCTTCTCTGCCATCAGAGATGCAGAAGAAACAGCATGTTGTTAAGAGGAACAATGGTCTCATCTCACCAGCTACATCTACACTGTGAAATAAAAGACAGCAAGAAGCAAGGTGAAGCATTCAACACCCTATCATCCATACTGTTTAGCTGTTAGCTCATTCCATGGCTCTGTTTCAGATGACTACAACTAGCGCTCTTCAAAAAAATGTGTATGCAGTTCAAAGGATTTTTCACTTCAGGCACCACTTTCAAAAAGGAATATGGATGTAACTGCACTCAATTTGGCTTTCTGTCACCTACACAGTCAACATCATCCCATCAGGTTTTACAACCTTGCATACTCCATGCCATGACCTACCCCGCAGCTTGTAACACATATTCTTTGTTGGGATGCAGAGACGTAAGATTATGAATGGCACTGGAAAATATAATTTCTTAAACGCACCACACTACCACATAGGTTCTAGGAAAAAAAGCAAGCCAAGGGCCATTTAAAGTGGACACAATCTGCATGAGAGGGTGCTAGGCCTAAGTCTTGTGGAAGCACAGCTACCTATGCTACTTGGTCCACAGAGTCAGAGATCAGTCCCTGGCCACCTTTCATATAGCGGTATAGACCTAATTAACAAGGCCACCAAAAAATTTTATACCGATCTTTATCCATGAAACTAGATTTCTAGTGACGGGGTAAGCAAAAAGGGTCCAGTCACAAAGACTAATTAGCAAAGAAGAGAACAGAGACAGAAAGTTACTGGGACTTAACGGTGAGGGTTAAAGGTTGAGCAAAAGATAGGGTTCTCTCAGTCAAACAAGTAGATAATGGGAGTTGATATTAACATTAGAGTCAACATAAGTCAGTGCTAGAATTTGAATATGTAGTTTAGTCTGTTAAATCATTCTGGTACTATTCCATTCTCAGTAAACTGTTTATTCCAATACTTGCATGACTCCTAACTTCGTCTAAAGTCCATATGCAGTAAATTGAGATTTTTCCTTAAAACTTGACAAAGCTGAGATAACCAGTTGTTAGCTCATTTAGTCTCTAAGCTTAATACCGTACAAAACTGTTTGAAAAATTAATGACATTTCAAAAAGATCTAAGTCAAAAGCACTGCTAATGAAGCAACATGGCTCTTCTTTGAGACATAGAAGAGCATAATGTAAGTTTAAACAGCAGTCCAAATGTGCTATTCAAAAAGATACTGTGACAACTTTCATGTCCAAAATTACTCTAACAACCACGTTCTATTCCCCCTTTCTCACTATGGCAGTGGTCTTCAAACCATCATATCACAGACAGTTCATGGAGAGTAGCTTTGTCCTGTTTGTTTACCTTCCATTTTTCTAGCTGTTATTTCAGATGAAAGACTACCTTTTTTGCTGTTTTGCATTCAGATGGACATTGTTACAACAGGGACACCAAACAATCCAAGTAAGCAGGGAAAATATCTCAAGGAACAATGTGCAGGTTAAGATGTGAGCAACAGTAAGCAAAAGTTTGACAATGCTTTAGGAATCAAATACTAAACTGTTATTCTTGCAGAGGGCATAAGGTGGTGCTATATTCTCTAAATTATCCATGTCAAATTACAAACACGTATGTAAACTTGGGAAGCCAAAAGATTATTTTTCTGGTTTGATTTTAGTATGTCATTTCAATGCATAACAAAAGTTGTCAAGTAATAGCTAACATAGTGGGAAATGTTCATATTAAAAATGTTAATCATAAAGAAATGTTAGGCACTACCTGTTGCTGCCAGTGCTGGTCACTGCCCAAATAATGCATTTTATTGCTATTACAGTTTAAGTTATTATTGAATAGTCCACACACTCATGCATAATTCAAAATAAAAAGCAATGTTTATGAGAGGAATTGTTCCTATGATTAAAGCAAAGAACTTCAGTTCAACACTTTGTCTTGTACAAACCTGTTCCATATGCACAGAAAAAGTCTTGCTAGTTCAATTGCGTGAGGCTACTTCACCGATACGAGTGGGAGCATATAACTGTTTCTTTCAAGAAAAGGACTTTTCTCAGGTATTTCTTTTGCTACCCACTGTGTGTACAGGTCTTTCACTGACTTCAGTAGAGCAGAATGCAAAGGTGAGAATCCTTAGCAGGGATAATTTAGCTACCCAACGCAGAGAGAACATTTTAGAATATGATACACTGCTTTCTTTTTTTGTTAATGTCTTTCAATCTTGACTAAAACTGACAAGAAGAATATTTTGCAGAAATTTAAGATCTCCATTAGCCATGCTTTAATTGTGATTCAACTACAGTTGAAGCCCAACAGGTCAGCATGTTGTTTATGCACATCTGTAGCACTTCTGTAACTGTCTATTTTTTTCTCCCCAAAGTTATTTACATGGCTTTGAACATGTCACAAAACTCCACTGACAAAAAGAAAACACATGGAAGAATATACTATGAATACATTCCATGTTTTCTAAGGGTTTTTAAATTTAGAAGTTCACCATGTTTTGACTTCCACGGTTTTCTTCTGTCAGAAATTTAAAGTTGGCATTGGTCCAGCTTCATGATGGCAATATTTTCTTACTGTCCCAAAAAAAGACAGGTGAACTGCAGAAAAAAAAAATTCTGAATAGAAGATAAATAAGAAAAATTGTGGGGTGCTAGATTCTGATCCGCAGCCCAAATGAATCACTGTGTATTTATTCATTGATTTTGACAGAGTTTGCATTGTGCCCTTAATAGTTAGGGTTAAAAAAAATTAGTAGTTCTACTTACACCTTTTCATGTTTATTGATTTATTTCAGTTTTTGTATGATGCTAATAAATAGTAATCGATATCTGCAGCTGCTTTTTTCAGTCAGTTCTTACTAGCTTGTACAAAGAAAGAGGAATCCAATATTGGGAAACTGTGCGATGGTTTTATATACTACATATCATGTTTGAACAAGGTGAAATTGCAGGTTAAATTGCATGGAGGTCCAGATACCTAAACAGACTGCAAAAAATTCCTTTGAGATTATGTTTTTAAATTTTAATATAGAACAAATGTCACTGTATAGCAATGTTGAAGATATAAAGGACTTCAGAGTTCAATAACAAATACAGAGTTGTTATTTGAAACAAAAATGTAACTCATGAGAACAATCAGTTCAGTTTTCTAGCAGCAGTTATACTATGTGGTCATAACCATTTTTTCCCTTTTATACAGGAGTCTCAAGGTGCACATTTTTAATGTATCCTAGCAGTTTCCAGTTAATGTTTTATATTTCTACAGCTATTATTTTCTGTTGAAAGAAAACTAGTAAAGGTTCAGTCAAGAAAGGGAAAACAAAGGAAAAAGATCAATATTAACACTCTACAAATATTGACTTAGCAAAGTGACTTTGTTGTCTTGCTCCCACAGGAATTTATATTGAATGAGTGATTTATTTAAAAGAAAATATTATTCTAACTAAAAATCAATATTTTCAGGCTACAGCATATATTTACAAATTAATGCCCAACAAACTGAATATGCTCACAGATCTGTTATTTATTTCCAATTACCCTTCATATAAAGGTTTATGATACACAATCTTTCAGACTACTAAAGCATTTAAAGTTCTCACCAACCTAATAAATTATTAAATTTTAAATTTCTCAAAAAGTCATTAAACATTTTATCCAACAGTGGTTTCATTTATAAAAAAACACACTTTGTTCTATTAAACCTTCACACCTGAAAAATTATTTTCAATAACTAGATGTCAGCAAAACCAACATATATGAAAACGTTAATAATAATATGTATCAAGAAACCTCTCACTAGTTTATAGCTGCCCTTGACAAACTATTAATAAAACATAAGCTAAAAATCAGAGAAAAACAGTTTCTTATTTAAAATGCAATAACGTATGTGCCTAGAGGAAAACAGCATAATTTCAATAGGACTAGCTTACATGATACCTTTATTGTGTCTGGCTCAATTAGCTTTGTGTTTCTGTTGCTACTGGCACCCATGCTGATAGTGGTAGAAATAGATGCTTTGCAACTTTGAGCTGATGAGGGTCTTGAAGGAGTTCTGCTGTCACCTATAAACATAGATATTTAGTTACAATTACCTTATTTCAACCCACTCCTAGTGCTATTTATCATAAAGCCTTACATTTACAGGCACACAGATAAAAAATGGATGACAAGAACTTCAATCAGATAACCTGACTTCCCTTATAATTATATAACATTTCATAATTCATTACCTAAACATCTTTACTTCCCTGACTGTACATCCCAGGTGAATGGGCATATGAATGGCAGAACCTTGGAATCCAAATCTGCCTGAAGGACAAGAAATCGTTACAACGTGATTCCATTTACCTTGGAATCAAGGTAAATCTGTCCTAAGTGGATAGGTTTGACCTGCTTCTAATTTAAGGTTATTTCTTTCCAGGACAATGTCGTTTCCCTGCCAGATAGCACATCACTTATGCACAGCTGCTCAATGCAATTACTTCCAAGCCCTTACTTTCTGGTTCCTTATGTTGGGGCCACTCTGCTGATACAATTGTTGATTTAGCTATATAAACTCCGTCTTCGTCACTGTTCTGTCATCTTTGCACCTCTTCAGTATTGCCTGGAACTGAAGCAACTTAAACAGCGCACACTACATACAAATGCAAATATTTCACACATGGTACCTTTGCAGTCTGTTAGCCTGCGGTCTTTTTCCAGTTTGGGAAGGTTTTTAAGTATCTTTGTAACTTCAGGAGTAACATTAAACTCTCATATTGATTGTGCTTGAAAAGTGGCCTTGATAATTGAAACAGACAGACTGCTTATTGATAAATGTTTAAGGTTTCATCTCTGATCTGGGAAGGAAATAAATAACTTGCCTATGTTGCAACACCTGAGCATTCATTTTCTCTCTTCCCTCTGGACTGTGTCACATGAGAGTCAATGAAATTCACCCTTAAGAATTTGAGAGCTTCAGATCACAGATGCAGCCAAAGTCCATTTGAACATGGGGGTCAGATATTCTACTGAGACATTTATGCGACTGCCACAGTAGAAATGAATATTAGTCAATAACATCCTCACTAATCTGAGAAAAATTAAACAAATACTCAACTGTTCATTGACCCAGAGCTTGATCTCCAACAGAATGAAAACTCCCAATATGAAATATAAATACCTTTTGTTGGTGCTAGTTTGTGATCAGTTTTCCTCGAGACTCTTGGTGATGGTTTTGACATTGGCAGCGTGATCCCTTCAGAGGAAGTTTCTGCTTGACTTCCAAACTGCTGTTGCCTCAATCGACTATCAACTTCCAGTTTCTCTCGTGCAGTCTTGCAGCACTGCTCGCTGGTTGTCATGTATAAGTCACAAAACTTTAGATAAAGAAAAGTAATCTGTTAAGTGAAACATTCTTTCTCACAGTTTTAAGGACTAAAATGTAACACCAGTAAGGAAAGGACAGGTCAATAGATGTAATGCATTTTCTCTTAAAGCACAATATTAATTTCAATTTTCATGAATCAGAGTGACCACTCAAGTGACACAGTAAAATGGAGCCATGATTCAACAAGGAGGTCCAAATATTGAATAAAAATTAAGTGTGACTTTCAACCCAAGAGGTGATTTATATTTCTTTCCAGATATTTGAAGACTGATTTTTTTTTTTAACACAGGATTCTTAATAGGGAGTTGTTTTTCGCCTATGAAACTATATATATGTACAAATCTTTTTGTGGACTGTTTATTTAGTTCAAAACTTAAGTCATTGCTTAGAGATGATGTCAAAAAAAATGATGAGATGTTGCATCTTGAAAATAAGATGTTCAACATACACAATAATGTCCCCCACACAGGAAATTATGAAATGTCACAGACATAGCAACTCTCACTGATTAGCTAAGTTTGCTGTCAATTGTCATCTTTATTCTGCCACTCCTTTAACTCTTACCTTCACACATGCTGTTAGGCTTCATGCTTACTATTAGGCTCTGCCTAATACTTTAAGTTCACTTGCAGCAAGTGACCTTTTCAAGGATAATAGCCAGATAAAGTGAGTGAAACAGAAATATATACCAGCCCATGTTCCAGTACGTAGGCAGTTGTGGGGGGCTGGGGTAAGGTCATCAACAGACCAACACGTGGAGGTGGTATGTATTGTGTTTGATAATGCTAATACTGTCAATAACATCAAGCCAGTAACACAAGAACAAATAATATCACTCTGTTTGCCATACCTTGTTGTAGTCAAGTTTGCCACTGCAGTTAAAATCAGCTTGTTTAGTAATGGTACTCACTTCATCCCGAGTCATTTTTTCRCCTCTCTGCAATAAAAAAACAACTCAGTTTGGGTTCGTAATCAGGAATGCTGTTCACCTACAGTGCACATTTAATAAAAACACGAAGAAAGAGTCCTTTAATATCCTTTCAGGGAATCTTATCTTGCAATAGATTTAAATGGATTTTGATTTGAATCATCAAAATAGAGGTCAACATTGTAAAAAATTATGTCCCTACAGTGCTACTAAATACTGAACAGATTAATTGCATCAGTTTATGCAATTTAGTGGTATCTTCTGGAAACCTACCATGAACGACACATCAATTTCAGAAAGTCTTCCATAAACTGGGGAATCCCAGCTCTCAGTCATTCTTACTTATATTGTGGCATGCTAACAACCAAGAGCTAACTTCATAATGGTTAGTTTCACTTATTTACTTGAGCTATCCTATTATACTTGTCTACATCTGCAATTTAGTTCACTAGAAGGGTTATTCCAGGCATGAATTTGCCTTGCACCTATCTCTACTTGGAATCATCAGTGTGAAGCCAAAGCAATCTCTCTCCTTTTGGAACCAAGTCTGAAGTTGCATGTCAGAATACSATCTCGAGTGCCCCACTTGCAATGTGGACACAAAGCACATCTCTCAGGAAGAAAGCATGTCTTCCACAAGGTCCTCCAGCAATTTCCTCTACACAGATTTACAGGGCTGTTAGCAATGACAGAGCAACATATGATTGCTGTACAGAAATCTACTTCACATCACTTTTCAGCTATAGATGCATGGTGTAAACTTTGGACTGAAAACTAATGTGAACTTCATTGTTGGTAAACACGTGATGTAGACATATGGTCCTGGAGCCATAGTGGATTGCAACAAACCAAATCCTGATCCTCCCCTCCTTGAACAGCATCAGTTGCTACTGCAAGCACATCTAGTAAGTTCTTCAGTCTGGGTCTATATGAAGCAATGCCCTGACTTTATCATAGAATCATTAAGGTTGGAAAAGACCTCTAAGATCATCAAGTCCAACCATCAACCCAACACCACCATGCCCACTAAACCACTAAACCATGTCCCTAAGCACCACATCTACATGTCTTTTAAATACTTCCAGGGATGGTGACTCCACCACTTCCCTGGGCAGCCTGTTCCAATGCTTAACCACTCTTTCAGTAAAGAAATTTTTCCTAATGGCCAATCTAAACCTCCCCTGG